>OENT01000031.1:94594-302590 GCA_900239685.1 Rotaria macrura
GGTACAGGGATTTTTTCAAAAAAAACTTTTTCTCAGAATTATCCACAACGTATATAAATTGACTCAGTTTTTAACGCTGATTCCGAATCTGGTATTAGTTTTAAACCAAATCGCAGCTTTCTAACAAATCATTGACTTCAAAAAGGTCTCAAATGCACAAAAACTGCATCTAGAAACAAAATTGCCTAGATATGTCTGAGATTATCAGTAGTTTTGGAGTTTCCCAAAAAGGTTTACCAAGATACTTCATCCGTGCACACATTCTAGGATGACTGATTTATCTCATTCACTTTTTTAAGTACACATAACTCTCGGACATAAGTCCGAAGTTTCCGCATTTATTTCGTATTATGTTCGATTGAATGTTTAGTTGCAAAATGGGAATCATAGACACGATCTAAGCTCATAATCATACTCTTTTACATTCATCCAGTTTTTAATATAACATTCAAATTTTCGGAGTGATTCATTTATCGATCTCACAATATGCTCATCTTTAAACATTCAAACTTATTAGTATCGTTATCGAAATCTTCGTTTTGAATAATTAACATTTTTTCTAGAAAATTTCTACATTTGTCAATATATCGATACGTCGATATTAGTGTTTGACCGATGTCAGTTTTACTGTCCTAAGAAAGAAAAATGCCAATGAACTATTTAGAAAAATTCAACAGTAATTAGATTATAGGATTTCGATGATTATCCTTAAAATTTTAATGTAAAATTCGAAGTTTTTTTTCAACCGTACATCATTCACTCTCTATTTTCGTGTGTGATCGAAATTTTAGACTATTTGCGCGTAGTTTCTTTCTTAGAAAATTAGAAAAGATAGGACGACATCATCTGAAGAGCATGCAATCTTCGGAAAAAAAATGACTACCTTCTTTTTATTTTAGAGTAGTGAACTGATACCTAAATTGGATGCCTTAGGTAATCAAATGGATGGTTTTCGTCGTTCATTTGAATACGTACAAGATTATGTTGGCATGTATGGATTGAAAATATGGCAAGAAGAAGTATCACGAATTATAAATTATAATGTTGAACAAGAATCAAATAGTTTTCTCAAACAAAAGGTCCTTATAAGACCGCAAACACAGAATAACATCCAAAGAGAAATATCTATTCTTTATTTTTAGATTTATGATTTTCAATCAACATTTCAATCGCGACATATTCCAATTCCACATATTCAACCATTAGGTGATGGTTCGATTAATTTTATGGGTCGTCTTGTACGAGAAATTCTTCGTGTGACAGATCCACGTACAACATTTTACGCTGAACAACGTAATACATGGTATGATGTACGAACAAAACAACCCGTTGTTGACATACTACTTTTTCGAAAATTACATCGTGCCGTTGGATCATTTGGATTGAGTGGACTCGATCGTTTACTTTCGTTTATGATTGTTAAAGAACTTCAGTTACTTACAGGAACAATACAAAATGTTTTTCAACATAAAGAATCAAGTGATATGCTCGATTCATTTATGAGACAATTAACACCACTTGATAGTGTTGTTGGTAAATAATAAAAAGAAAAGCAACAATATTAAATGATTGAAAATATTTTATTGTTCTTTCTTCATTTCGATTTAGCTCAACCAAGTCGAGTTTATCCAAATTCAGTGTCAAAAGGAGCTAGTGCTTGGACAACATTGAGTAGTTATCTTATGAAAGTTGGACAAATGCAATTATTACGTCAACAGATAGCTCATGAAATGACGGCATCAGCGAAATATGATTCAAAATATCTTTTCTATGCACTTAAAGCGTTCAATGAGTACGTTAATTTCATTTATGATTTAGATTAACTCGAATACGAATATATTTCATCAGTATAACATATGTCAGATTCATAGATTAACACATGTTCTTCTAAAGAGACGTTTCAGTCAAGTCAATCAATCCTACATGGAAAAATCTTGAATAGAGAATATGAAAAATTCATCGAAGATCATCCACAACGTTTTTTCTTCTATCTTTCTGATCGTTTGATTGACATCACATTTAGATTTTTCATTTACGAACATAGTGTCGATTGATATTCAATCGAATGAAAGTCAAGAAAATCTTTTTACTTTTCGACTTCTTTCTTTTTGAACAAATATAATCGTAAAAAAATTCTGTGCAACTTTGTTTTTTCGACTGTTAGGACGAGTGAAGAATCAATAGCTGTCATAGTAAAGTAGAAGATTTCTTCGGATAACAAGCAGCTAAGAGAAAAAGCTTAAACAATGACTTCTTGTAATCGAGAGGAGACATTATGGAAAATGTTTGAACAACTGATATACATATCTAATCTTCTTGTCATATACGGAGGGAGTATCGCGATGGAAAAAGGAAGAAAACACTCATATAATCGCTCGCCAGATGGTAATCATATACAAATTTTGTATTGTAGTGTAACAGTAATGTAGATAAATGAACATAATACACAATGTGCATCGTCGTTTATGTGTATATAAAGATTTCTCAGTTGGAACTATGTCATAGCAACAAAGACAATTGTAAACATGATCATTAATTTAAACATACGTATATCTCTTCTATTCTAGTACACTTCTACAAGATATTCAACAACTTTATGCGAATAATGCTAATCAACAAAATGAATATCCTGACACGATGAACGAACTTTTATATGAATTAGGTCCTCTATTAGAATCTGTTGGTATGAACGACGTTCTTCAACGTGTTTACATTTCAGCACAAAATCATTTCTTACTTATTCCATTACTTGTTTTATATACCATAAGTCAAGTGCCACGTATGATAACACTTAAATATCTAAAGAATCAAACACAATCAACAAGTAGTAGTTCATCGAGTGGTGGCAAACGTGATATGGATTGTTCGGCATTTGTCATTGGACTTTATACTTTAACAAAACAGTATCATTCCGATTTAATCGATGATTATTTAACATGTCTTTGCCAATTTATCAAATCACACATTGAACAAGCAGGAACGTACGTGTCTATTTCTCTCTTACATGAACTTAGAATATTGAAATTTCAAATGATAAATCGAGCGAACAAACAAAGTACTGATGTGTCTTTTTTTGCGAGAAAAATTATTTTCATACTTTAATACACTTCACATGTGAAGTGTAATCGTTAGTCTTTTTAAAGGCTACAATCGAAGTAATTGTCTTTGTTATCAATAGTGACTATAATGAAAGAATATTTTCTTTAATATTAGTTTGATTCTATACTTGTTATAAGATTTTGCTAGCATCTAAAAATTGATATCAACTTACCACTAAATATATTTCGTATGAGAGTTTAATGAAAATTTCATGTGCTTCATTTTCGAGAATCATGATTATATTTTTCTCAGCTCATGACTAGAATTTTACTGATAGATGTTCAAAAGAATCGTACGGTGAATTTAAGATTCAATGATTTTGTTACAAACCTATTTTATACTTTTTAAACATCGATTACATGTTTTTTTATTGTATAGGAGTGTACATCCCATAAGACGTGCATTGAATAGAAATAACAGAATTTGTAGAAATATCTTGAAGATATTTCAATTTTATTCAAACTTTACTAAGTTGCAGATCTGAATTTGTTGTGTTTAAGACATAAAATTTCGAGCTGAATAAAAATTTTATGTACATAGAAAAACAAAAAACACTTAATTATTTTCAAAACTTCGAAAGAAACATTTTCATGTTAGAGTTTACTTTCATGATACTATTTGTCGTCTTTTGTAAGAATAATGCTCGTTTGAAGACCATCATTTCGTAACGAAATCTGAAATGAAAATTTAGAAAATATAAACTGATCGTTAGTCTATCGGATCTCTAGAAAGTTAACTCGATGGAGTAGAAAGTTCTATTAAATGTTTGATTTGTTATTATTATTCTTATCATAACAATATCTATAGGCAAAACATATCTATGTAGTAGTATGCTATTGAGTAGATTCATAGATGAGATATATGTTTTGTGAAGTTCAAAAATCTACTTGAAATGAATCAAGTTCAATTTAATGAAAAAAAAATTTAAGATTTACTATTGAAATCATATTTGTGAAGTAAACAAAAAAAGAATTTCTATTTTAGACAAAAACTAGTTGATTTTCCAATTGAAGCCATTAATATGCTTGATTTTTTAACAATGTTTATACATCATGGTGATCTACCTATTAAAGTAAGACAATGGATGTATGAATTCATGATTATTTTTCACTTTTTCGCCTCTTAGGTTCTCGATCAACGTTTGCCTGCATATATATGTGATGAATTTCGTACGATTTAAAAATTTTGATGATTATCTTTTTTTGTTTAATTACTAGTCAAATAAATTTCGTGTGTTTATTTTATTTATTAATTCATTGATTAAGTAGAACACAAATATAATCTAACAAAATCGAAAAAAAATTGTTTATCAAAAAAAAAAACAGTAATCTCTTTTTCTTTTCTCTATCTAGTTAACTAACGATTCGTCATGAAGTGATCGACGACTTTTAATATTACTCAAATAATTTCCATTGACATATGCAGCTGATTGATGATCAGTTGAATCGTTTATTTGAGGTTTAATTTCATTGGTATTATTACGAAAATGAAAAAGACGTATTAATGATGACCACCATGATTTAGTTGTCGTTATTGATTCATTGGCAACTTTATCATTATCGTCATTCGTTGAGGGTTTTGATTCTATTTCTTCCTCATTTATTACATCTTCACCATCTATCGGAGGTATTGTTTGAGATTCTTCGTTTTCTTCTGGATTGGTATTTTCCTTTGCAATCGACTAAATAAAGAAACAATAATAATAAAAATGATATGAAATTTATCGATAATTCTAACCGGTTGTTGACTATTGCTATCTGTAGTGCTACTGTTGGAATGAATCGATGCTTTGTCTTCAATCTAGAAAATTTAAAACATCTGCAAAAATCTATTTTAAACAAAACAAAGACATACGTCATCGTTGCTAGCAGTTGCTGCAGGAGTATTCATTGTTTTCTTCTCTTTTTTTGATGCTCTGAGAGAAATATGTATTGATAGATATATAGATCAAACAACTTTAATATACTTTTGTCAACTAACTTTTCATTGTTTGTCATTCGAGCTTTTCGTTTTTCACCCATGGCGTTGTTTTTTATTCGCTTGACCTAATGATGTTAATATTTGTCTAATGCGTGTATGTTCTTTCGTTTGTAATATCTAGAATGAACAAGCAATGAGAATGAGGTCATCAATCCGTCCGTCCGTTCGTATATTCGGTCAGACAAAATTCAACGCTTCTTTCTCTCTTTGTTATTTTTTTTCTTGTCGTTTCCGTTCGACCGATCAATGAGATATCCTTTCTCGATATGAAGCTATATGCTTCTCTCGTTCTCATCTTAACGATAAACATATAAGACAGAACGTCGATAACTTAGGAAAAAAATTCAATTAGTACTACACATAGTTATTTGGCGCCCTGCCAGCCTGAAACATCAGCAATGTGACAGCTGTTGTTGCTTATTGAACAACCATGGAAAAACGATTGCATCATTCGAACCTTCTCTTTATCTAATAGAATTGAACTAATGATTGCTATTACTGATGAAAGTTGTACGTTATACTAGCTCTCGAAGCATCGATTACTATGCTATCTTGACACTAATGGGCGAAAGAACATCTTACTATCTATTGTAATGTAAAGTATGTGAAGAAAGTTTTTGTTTTGTTTTTCGAAATTTCTACTGAACTAACATCAAGATATCGATTAATAATTATGACTATTTGATGAGCAGCAACGAATAAGAGTATGTTGTTGTTGTACTTCTATCATTTCAGATGGTATCTATCATATAAACATAAAACATCTAAGACAAATAAACGAAAGTCGATTATTTTAATAGGCATTTTTTTAAAAATATACTTGCGATGAGATTATTGATTTCTTTTTTGATAGTAAATTCTTTCTATTGATTAATAAAGAAGTCAATATGAAAGAAAAACACAATTTTAATTCTCTCGAAACATCTGGAGAACAAATGTAAATTAAATACCTAACACGAGTTGTTAACTAATTCTCGATTGAAGATACATTATCATAGAGTAGTAGAAGATGTTATATATTTTTAAAGAAAGAATTTAAATATCAAGTTTTTCTTGTAATATCTAAAGTTAGATTATGCTGTAAGGTCGTCTCTATTAAAATATCTAGAGATGCTTCTATTTTCGATAGGCATGATGCGAAATCGTCTGTATTAGTTATTCAACTATTAAAAACTAGGATATTCATTGAGAAAACAAAAATGATTCTAATTTGACTGAAAATAACATCTAAAATTTTTCATCACATCATAGATAAAATTTCTTGTGATGAAAAAGTTTTAGCTGTAGGATTATGATATCTCTCTCTCTCTCTCTCTCCCGAAACAAACTTTCAAACGTTGACTAAAAAAATGAATACAAATATATTGGATGCATTCATTCGTCAATCATCGAGAATAAGATTGAAGTCATATGTGAAAATAATACTTGATTAAATGTTCGTCTATCATACTAATAGAAAGTAAGCGATGGTTTTCAATATTCAAATACCAAATGATTGCGTAAGAACTAATGTGAATCCAGATGTATGTGATAATACATATGTATATAACTTCAAGAAGACTTCTAATCGTACTGGAACATTATGTAATAGTCGATGATAGCTAGTTATTGGTATTTCTTTGATAAATATACTCGTTCGAATAACACTCGTCAAGGAAACTATTGCTACACAAGGTTATCGATTTCATTCGACAATGTAAATCAAACAATCTCGTATTGTAGATATGTATCGTCATACCATTCGATGTTCATTGCTGATCAACTTATTTTCAACATAAAGTATAGGAAATGTTAAAAATTGATCTAGTTGAAATAATAAAGAATCAAGTTCTTCTTACATCATATCATAGTATATCATCGAGATATTTTCTCTTTCTAAACAAGAATCTACTCATTTAGACACTACCGTTTGATTATTGCTTGCATCTAAAGAGCATGATAAATGAAGCATAAATAATCAAACAACTGACCTAAAAGACATATCCACTGTAATATCGTGATTATATTTTATGCTTCTACATGAGAATCACATTTGTACATATGTCTTATACAGTCCATGTTCTTCTTTGATGATGATAGCAATCATTTAACAATGGGCAAACCAATAACTTGTCTTATTCTATAATATTTCAATGCATCGATCAGATAATGTCTTCTGTCAATGTTGATTCAACTCAAACCGAAGCTAGGCTCAAGTCGATGATTAAATTGTACATACGAAAATGTTTCTCATATGTGTTTTCAATTACAAGAGTGTCTATTTCGAATTGATTATAAATATGATGGTGATAAGTAGCTGACATTGTGTAACTTAACAATTTTTATAAGATATTTCTCAACGATTTTAATCCATCGATATCGAATAGATTCTACAGAAGCGTCGGGAACATATCCTATTATTGATAGTCGTAGATGAAGTTACGAAATGATACCTTAATCAGCATTCACTGTCGAATTTAGTATCACATCTTCTTGACTTCAACGATTGGGAATTCTATTGAAAATTTCAATGTTTCGATATTACAAATGATCAACTTACGTATTTTTACTTTGAATTAAATATAGATTAGTAAAGCAATCATTTGACTGGATTATATCGTAATATATTGGCTGTAGTATTTTATTTCGTCAACAATGATTTCATATCTTCCTAAATCGAAATTAGTGATCGTCTGTCATTTAACTAAGGTTTTTAATTACGCAATACCAATAGGAATACAATTTTAAAATATATTTTTCTTACTGTGTTACTTTATAAAACGTAAATCATGTTTCGTAACATTTTATGACTAATTCTTCTTCTATCAAGATTGAGAGCAGTAAATGTTTGTCGGAAGGAATAAAACCATACAGAACACGTCAACTAAGATAAATAATCAATACAGATTGTAAAATAATTGCCTGAAAATGAATGTCGATGTATTTATTCATCATAAATAGTTGTAAGTTGCAGTCCATACGAACAAAATACGTATGATCAAGGTTGCTTTAAAAAAAAAAGAACTATTTTGTTGACTTCTATATCTTGAATCAAAAAGAAATGCTATTAGTCCATTGAAATGATCAAGACTAAGATAGAAAAAAATCTATTAAGTTATGCAAGAAAAAAAGAAATTATATTCATATTAAGCCTATAATCTTTCATTTCTTTTTAAACATACATACTTCACTGTAACGTCATCTATATTTTTCATACTTCAAACCAAAAGCAGACGGTCTGCAAATGGACATTCCCTTGTGGGTGTTTATCTATTGATTTGTCTTGTGTAAAATAACCAAAAAATAACAAACAAGTTAACAATCATAGAAGTTACTGTAGTACACATCATTGTACACTACAAAAAATGTAAAGAATGACAAG
The DNA here is from genome assembly GCA_900239685.1 of Rotaria macrura. Lineage (NCBI taxonomy): Eukaryota > Metazoa > Rotifera > Eurotatoria > Philodinida > Philodinidae > Rotaria > Rotaria macrura. The sequence goes on from OENT01000031.1 coordinate 103,035, forward strand.
AGAAAAGGACCTGCATATGGATGAATTTATGTGGATCATGCGGAGCAGCACTATATCGCTGAATTAAGAATAGAACATCGTCCTTCCGGACCATATCCATTGATAAACACAATCGTTGGTATTAAAAGCTTGAGAGTATTTCTGAAAACATAACAATGATAGAGTAACATTACATCAATCAAATCTTATTGATTCTTTTACAAACATTCATAAGTTGAAAATGATCTAGTCAACTTTCAAAGAGTATGAAGAACTCTCTGTAAGTTTTTCATAGGTATATTTGTAACATATACGTTTGATGTCAAATGATATGAATATTAAATAGCAAAAAAATTTTTCAATTGCAAGTTTTTCATTCAGATTTCGATACGAGAATCGTTCAAATCAGTCGCGCATGCAAAAAATAATCATATTCGAATAAAGTCAAATCTCAGTTGAAATTCAAAATAAGAGTTTCCGATCAATATTTAAAAGAAAACGAAATACGCATAGTATTGTAAGATCGTTTGTACCAATGAGTATGCAATATAGTATTTTGATTTTCGAATACATGATTAAAAACTAGGGATGTATAAAATGACGTTTATAAAATCAAGCTAATATATTTGAAATCTTTTCTTTTTTGTTCATAACTGCTATAAAATCAAATGTTTCTTTTTAATAACTAAAACAATTATTTCGATCCATATCAAGTTGTATGTACTATCTGATTCAAATGGGAATTTACTATAAGAGTGTCACTTTATGGAAAATATTGAAGAATACTAAACGAATGACATCATATCGCGTTGAAATGTTTTTTTTTCGTCGTTAGATTCATGATCTTTAGAATATTCTTAAGTTTTCAATGAAAACCGAATAACTCTTTTCTTTCTGTACTCAAAAAGTGAGTACACTCTAGAATCGGTCAGTGTGTCCGGCCGGCCGTTAACACGATAACTCTTTACAAATACATTCGATTGAGCTGAAATTTTGTGCACAGAATTTTCTGATGAATATCTCAGTCGAGTTCGAAGATGAGAAGGATCTGGCAAGAAATGGCTGAGTTATCGAAAAACTTATCATTCTTGACCAAACAATCCCTGAGGTGGGGTACAGGGATTTTTTCAAAAAAAACTTTTTTCTCAGAATTATCCACAGCGTATATAAATCGACTCAGTTTTCAACGGTGATTCCGAATCTGATATTAGTTTTGAACCAAATCGTAGCTTTCTAACAAAACATTGGCTGCAAAAAGGTCTCAAATACACAAAAACTGCATCTAGAAAAAAAATTGCCTAGATATGTCTGAGATGAGCAGTAGTTTTGGAGTTTCCCAAAAAGTTTTACCAAGATACTTCTTCCGTACACACATTCTAGAATGACTGATTTGTCTCATTCACTTTTTTAAGTACACATAACTCTCGGACATAAGTCCGAAGTTTTCACATTTTTTGACATTAGAAATAGACAAGCAAATTCAATGTTGTGTATTCATATATCATTTTGCCCAAGCGACAAACCTATAGATAGACAATGCAACGTTACTCTACAAATCTTTCGACGTAATTAATTAAGAAGAAAATTCGCATGGATCAAATGTCATTGATCATTGTTGTCTAATATGTCTCAAATGTTGTTGTGCTATATTGTTTAGGAATTTTTTTCTTTCATTAAATAAGCCATTGATAAATGAAAGATACATTCTATTACAAAAATTGAGAGCGGGAAGAGAAAAAAAATGAATTTATAATTCATTGCAAACATATTTTTATTCCATCCGTCCTATCATCGTACGATGATTCAGAATGAATGTAAATCATTTGATAAGTCACCATCCACAACTGCAACTACAAATAAACTATTGTCACAGACACCATACGTCGATCAAATAGAAACGTATCGCAATGAACTTCATCGTATGTCACTGTCTTTGTCCCTTATTTTCAAATGCATACTTCCAAATTCCTAAGGTAAACTAACTATGCAGTGGTCAAATCGTGCTGATGTACCACTAGATTCTACATCGATACCACCAATCATTTCAAAAACCAATATGCATTCAAATAGTCATGATGGAAACAAGTTGAGTGCGACAATGGTTGAGAAAAATACTTTACATCAATCAACTTCAAATCAAAGATCAAATACTTTAGCATCAACAAACTACAGTGGATTGCATGGGAAAAAAATCGAAACGATCAATCGTACCACGCCAATAGATGATGAATCTTCGTTGGATGAACGTCAGCAGCATATTGGATGGATTTTAAAAGCACAAGAAGGTATTATTACCTATCAATTACCTGATGGTTTACCAGATGGGTTGACTTTACATAATAAACTTCAGAAATTAATGAAAACAAATACAATCTATCTAAATGATAGATATTTTTGGACAACATTAGAAAATCGATTTAAAAATTTAAGAAAGGTATCTGATTGATTTCGATACAATTATATGATGCATTCCTATTCATGGAAACTATTAGTTTTAATCTGTATTCTAAATGGCGATGATTCATTTAGAACACATATTAATATGACCTGGTACGAATTGTGAAATTACATTCGAATTCTCTGCTGAACTACACATTTTAATGCTAGTTTGAATTTGGGAAGTTTTGTTTCACAGTATTTTTAAGAAACATATAAATAGAAATTTTGAAATACTCCGAGTAATAACAACTCAACGAGAACATTCGACATTATTCTCATCTGGTTCAATGCTTCGTAGTGTAACGTATACTATATAATTTATGTAGAGATAAAACTATAATCGAAAATCCTATCTCTTCGTTTGAAGTCAAAACATCGATCATTCGTGACTGTATTTATTATTACAACTAGATCTAAATGAGTGTACATACCTTTCTTAATCTTCTGCTAAGATTAAGGTAATCGAAATCATGCGAAAAAAAACAAGTGAATTTTTTTACATACAGTCGACCGGGTATATTTGAGAGAAAATTGTAACAGTTATGGTTGAAAAATATCTTTTCCTAATAACGTACGATGATATCTCATTGTATCTTCGACATACAATTGATTTATTTCTGAATGTCTCCATGTCTTAAAATTTTATTATAGAAATTAAACACTGAGAATTCATTATCATCGTCAGAATTCTTCAGATTTCGCTTGATCATTTGTGTTCGAATCATTTCGTTTTTCGAATGTAGAGTCAACACACCCGAATTCCTTTCCTAGAAAGTCGAATTCAGATAATCTCGATAATTCTTCGAACTTTCTTAAAAATGATATATGAATTTCAAAAAACAAATAATATAAATTTCTTTTACTATCTCTGGATTTTTCTATTTGCCAACTTCCAAACGATTTACTTCGTTTGATAGTATAATCAGAGAATAGAGTGAAATATTCAAAAGAAAATAATTTCAACCATCATGATACATAGATCATCAATTTTTTACTCAAATTACAGTAGATAGACAATCAAAATTCTATATCGAAGTTAATCAAGGATATTTCACAAACTATAAGAATCTCATATCATTGTTCTACACTCGTCCAATCACAATGATATGAAAATCAGGCGATGAAAGTTCCTTAATATCTATCTATGTCGAATACAGGAGGACCATTAAGATTGTGTTCTCGTGAAAATACATTTTCTTTTTCCATATCACATAATTTAACAGTTAAACCTTCAAGAAAATATGCAACGTCTACGTCAAGCTCAGCAACAATATGAACAAGAACTTATATCAAAAGGTGTATTACCATATACAACAGAAGTAGCTATCAAACAATACGCCGAACAACAACAAACACAAATGAAACCTGAAAAATTTGTCATAGATAATTCAAATAGTGTATGCCATCGAATAACTTGATTTATTTTGTTTTGTTGAAAAATTATCATAGTTTATTTTTCTATTTTCAAGAGAAACTGTTTAATGGATTATACGCCATTGCCTGATGTCTCAAATAAAACACTAGATGATAGTCTATTGCATAAAAACGAGGAACTCGAAGCATTCGAGAGTGACAATGTACATCCACGTTTTCATGAAATTTTTACAGATTATAAATTTCAAACAAAATTAGGTAAAGATATTGGAGAAAAGTTTCAACAAGATCTATATGCAAATCAAGCACATGTTAAAACAAATTTTCCACAAACTAATCAACAAGATCGTCTTCGACAAGAATTAGAAACTGTTAAAGTATTTCATACCATGAAAAAAGATTTTATCTCTTGATCATAGTTAATTTATATCTTTAATTTTTAGACAAGTGAAGGACTCTATGCGTATTCAAATCGTTTGTCTAAACATATTTCGAAATAATTAATTGTAAACTATATGATGATGATTACAAGTATGAAAAGTTTTTTGGCAAGTTGCTTCATCAATGTTGTCAAGCTAGACAAAGTCTTTTAGACGAGTCAACATCTCTCCAACGTATATGAACATTCTATTGAGACCATACGAAGAGTCTCTCCTTGAAACTAAACATATCTAAATGATCGACATAACGATAAACAATTGTTTTTTTTTCGATTGAAATAAAACTCTGCACTAAAAACGATAGTATGATTTCAGATCATCTTATGGTTTTGAGAACTACAAAAATGTTTTTATTTTATCTAATCCGAAAATATTTTCATTGATGCCGAACTAAAATTGAAATAATTAACATGTTTAAGTTCATATTAGAAAAGAATATAGACACCATAGATTTTGCGTTATCGGAACTACTTTCCAGAAATGCAAACTTGAACAAACATTCTGTTTGAGAATATTCTAATAGTCTGTTACATTATAACGAGATTCAATACATGATTGTGAATATTGTTTTCTTGCTTATCATTGTCAAATGTTTGCATCGGACTAATATTGTTCTCTACATCCTAGTAGTTGAGAATTTTTTTTTCTGTCGAACAATTATTAAAAGAGCTGCTTGATTTGTGATAGAAATTTTCTATTTGCCAATAAGTGAAGTATATTGAAATATGACAAATTTATGAGTTTCATTTGATTTGTTTTCATTTACTCATGATATCATTCGCAGACTGCCATAAATAAAAAAACACAATTGATTTTGGTTTCCAACTAAAACAGTGTTCTCTTGTGTACTAATAATACATGTAGTAAAGAAGAAGAAGAAGAAGAAAACTATAGAGATTTTTTATCAAGTCCTTTGACGTAAGTGGACATTTTCTGTATGGATTTGATTTCCGATGTAATGTGATAGGATGTCATAATTTTTTTCCGACATTTTTGCACACCGATATATTTATAGAAAACATTAAAATAAATGTAATTAGGAGAAAGTTTTTTTCTTCATGTAATCTAAGTTTCCCGTTTTAGTGTTTCCTTTCTACTACGTAGAATTAGAATGCCTTGGGATACTTATCGAAAAAAAAAATCTCTATTTATTCATTTGTTGAATGATTATAAGATCTCGGAGTGCAACTATTGTATTCATAGAAATCGTCAAATATTTCTTTTCTCATTTGTTACTTAACAAAAAAACAACAGTCCAATTATAGAGCGTCTAGAAATAAAAGTAATGAAATGAAGAAGAAAAAAAAAAGGAAATTCTATTCTATATGAATCTCCAACTGGGTAAGATAGAGATTAAGATCAATTTCTACACATGATTGAATAATAATTATATCCATCTCTCATTAAAACTATTTGTTGTCTTCGTGCAAAAAAAAAACATCTATTCGTTTGTAATCTACACTTATCAAAGAATATATTTGATACAAGATTAATTGATTGATTATATCGATGTTCTATGTAAAGTTCACTATCTTTCATACACACGTGTATACATTAAAGTGCATAGGTGTAAATCAGTTGATCTTTTTAATGAACGACAAAAATCACAATATCCCATCTTTCACACATCAAAGTGGACAACAGTATATCTAATCAAGTTAAGCATGTGCGTGTTAACTTCTATACATCGACATGCATGCAATCCTTTTATTCTGTTGTCTCTTCTCTCGAACATCAGTGCATATTGAGTATGTCACACACACATGCGGTCATTTTGGTGAAGTGGCATCGAAAGTGAAAGGCAGCAACGGCAGCAGCGGCGGCGGCAACTACAACTCTTCTCTATGTTCAATCAAACACCTCATCATGATGAGTGATACAGTAGACTTATTGTTGTCAAGAGTTGAACGACGTTTATATTCTTTTGATATGTATATATTCATACAAGTGAGAGACGATTGTCAAACAACATCTTCTTCATGTCGTTGTTTTTTATTCTTTTTCTCTTATTAACCCCTTACGCATGCAAAAAGTTTAATATCCTTTTATTCATTCAATAAGTATCGTTTTACTATTGTATATGATTAAGTGAATTCCTATCTCTTATTTTAATAGTCGGACAGATGTGAAGAAGGCGAAGAAGAAAAATATCACCTTGCCAATCGTTTTTCTTCCATTGATATATATATTTTTTGTTTTTACAATGCATTTATCATATATTTCGGATTTGCTACGCTTGTCTTGATTTGAAAGAACGACTCAATTTGCATTTTCAAGCTATATGAATGATCTATCATGTATTTCTCTATACAAAGAACATGTTCTGGTGGGATGTCATTAGTGATGCGGATGTATTTCACACTTGGTCTATGCATTCATTGTGTATGTATGCGTATGTGTGTGTGTGTGTGTTTTTTGCTCGTCTAGTTCATTAGACAACTTTTACTTTTAATCAAAAGCTGGCACTCTTTCATAGTTTCTATGAAAAGAGGAAGAAATAAGCCTTCTCGCTTTTCTCTTTTGTAAAAAAAAAGAAGGAAATGATAGAATGACATTTGTGCGAGACAAGAATAAATGATGATAAAATCCATTTTTACCAATAAAATATTGAATGCAGCTAAAAAACAAAAGGAAAAAGAAACGAGTAAGAGGGAGAGAAATAACAATATATATATATATATATACATCTGTTAAGGAGAAATCAACAGTGCATGACAATACATCATTTGAACATTCTTGAGATGAATTGTGATATATAGAAACAAAAAAATTATGTTGACATGTGTTTGATCACTTGAACGCGCATTCTCACACTAAAGGTAAAGAACGAGAGAGAGAGAGAGATACACACACAGAGAGACATACACCTACAGATCAATATCGAAGATTATTTTCTTTGAGATAAAACATAACTCGCTGGCATCTGCTCACACGAAAAGAGAGAATTAACTTTTCTCTATGTATCCCTATTGACGAATGATTTCATCACTATTGAGACACATGCATACACACACACATACATATATAACTATACGTATATATAATATAATCAAATGAGTATTGATGCGATAGAAAATTTCAAATTGTCTGTGAACGACGTCAAGGGCGGAGTAACAACAGGAAAAAACTAGCACCAACTTGAATGTATTTAAACGTTATTTAAAAATAAAATAAAAATAAAAAGGTGTGACACAGCTGAAGACTACAATCATCATATCCGGATTAGTTTTTTTTATTATTATCCTCCTCATTTGTTTTCACCATGAAGACAAAACAACAATTGATCGCTGCTCATTATTTACGGTTGATTGCATCGATCCATTGAGAAACAAAAATTTTTGCTCTTAGTTGAATCTCTTCATTAAGGATTGAATTCAATTCTTTTCATTAGAACAAAAAAACAATGTTCATTGGTAAGGCACCCTTAAGGCGAATACTTTTTTTTTTCTGTAATTGATTCAAGAATACTCTTTATGGGACAAGAGAAAAAGAGACTTTCTCGTTTCCTGTGTTATTACTGTTAAGCTAAAGGAAACAGGGTAGACAAAAATAAAAAGGAGAACAAGAAAAAGATAAACCTTCTATATATATATTTGTTCACTTGGCACATCTTCTCACCTAAGTGATGAAGTTCAAAAATGTCTAATCATATCAATGAATATTTCTCTATTTTTGGATGTATTTTCATCGAGCATGACAATGACATTCAAACGACGCTTCTGTTTCTCAAATATCTTCAACGATCTGATCTTCTTTTTTTTTCCGCTGTAATCTATTATTAGCATTGTTCGAAGATTTTTCATTAACATGAGATATTCATTATGTATTTTTCTTTCTCGAAATCATTAACGATGAATTCTTCTCTCGATAAAAAGATGTTAAAACAACATCGCAAGGATTATAGACCCTCAAGGGCATATTGTGTTTTGCGATCATCATTTATCCATCGATAATATTTTTCAATTCGATATCTCGTAGGCATGCGCAGATGCTTCTTTTAAACATAAAAAAAAAGGCAAGCAGGTGATGCACGTTTGCATACTGATTTTTCATTCGTCTTAAACGTCAAACATTTTCTTTCTTTGTTCATCGTTCTCCCGTTTCCTATTAGTTGTAATGTTCTTTTACTCTTGACAAAGACATTGGTTAATATTCCTTTTCTTTTTTCTTTTTTCTCTCTTTTGCTCTTAAGACTATAAGATAGGACGTTCTACGAATGGTTGATTTTCTTTTTCCATTTCTTTCAGAATCTGATCCGACGCGCATACATACAACACACATACGCACGCATAAAAAAGAAAGAAGAAACAGACGAATCATCAGGACGAGTCAAGAATAAATTTACCACTAAATGGTGAGTGTCTCGGGAGAGATGTGTGAATGTTAAAAGCACTGAGAAACGGCACGTAGAGATGCTACTTCTGACTTAAACAAAGTTCACAGAGATAAGAGACCCTAAAAATTTACTTTTCTTTATTTGTTTCATGCACAATAAAACGAAGAAAAAAAAAAGGGACTTTATTCTTCTGCTACATCTTTCTTTTTTTTATTATTATTATCATTAAGCTTATTCAGTGATACTCTAAAATCATAATGAATCCGCCGACAGCAAATTTTCCGTCGTATCTTCTTCCATCCGTTTTCAATCCACGTTATCATCAACATTTAAGTCATTTGAATGATATGGCATTTACGCATACAAAAATGTTACAAGAAATTATTGAAAAACGTTCAATAGATTCATCATCAACACCATCATCGTCACCGCCACCATCATCATCGTCAATATCACCCATGGCTGCAACATCAAATGATACAAGCCAACAACATAGGAAACGTGCGCACTCATATCTTGATAATAATAATAATGAAGATCAAGAGCAGCAACGATCAAAAATTAACATTAACAATACCACTACTACTGCTACGGCAACAACAACTAATAATAATAATAAAGAGGATGTTGAAGATGATAATGATGACGATGATAATCATCTTAATAAGCGTTCAAGAAAACAATTGAAACCACAACAACTTCTTACAGTAAAAAATCCAACCAATGATGATGAACAAGCATCATCATCTGAAGACGAAATCGGAGAAGTTCGTAGTCAAGATGAGAAACAAGTATTTCGCATTGATGTCTTTGTTTGCTATGAAATCTTTTCATTACTTATTCTTCTAGAATATCTATTCAATACCACAAACACCCATGTTACCATTCAGTCCTCATAGTTTATCATTTTTAAGTTATATACAAGATTTAGCACGAGCTAATAATATAACATCTCCAATAAGCATGACAAGATTTCTTGAAAATCTACAAAAAGAACTTTTTTCTTCGACACATTCTGCTGTCATCGATACGAAACGTACAACTCCATCTTTGCCGCCAGTTTTTTCTCAAACAGTTCATCATCATCATCATCCATATTATTCTCATATTCTTTTTAACAATTCATTCATTAATCATTATACACCTCAACCAACACCACCAGCGCCGCCACCACCATCAATGATTCCTTTTGGAAATACACTATCTGATCGGACATTTCCATTTCGTTTATCAACACCGAAAAAACGACGTACTAAAGTAAATCTAGTTCTTGTTTTTTTGTCGTTATACGAAAACAACAGCAATAAAAAACAAACAAGATGAATGGCACATCTCAGTTCTTTCTTTCTTTCTTTTTCAGGTGACTGATACACGTTTATCACCTCGTATTACATCAAAAATCATCTCTCACGAAGATCTAATTGATGATGATAAAAGTCTATCGAATCATTCGTATGAATCAACAACATCAAATCAGCATCATCATCATCATCATCATCATCCTCATCATCATAATCATCATCATCAACAACAGTCAACAATGGAATACAATGCTTTTCAAATAAGTATTTTTTTTTAAATGACCTTTTTTCTAGTAAGAATAAATCGAGTGTAAATGTCATCGAAATAACCTATCTTATATTGAGTGAGTGAGTAATACGAACCTTTCAAACTAAAATATGTATCATTAACTTAATAAACATCTGTTCTTACTTTTCATTTTTTTTTGTTTTCTTTTCTCTATTTTACGTGACTATTTTGACATCACTTCATTTACGCAAAGCAAAACTAATGTTTTTTTATACACGTTATCCAAGTTCATCAATATTAAAAGTCTATTTTCCTGATGTACGCTTTAATAAATTAATAACAGCACAATTAGTTAAATGGTTTTCAAATTTTCGGTAAAATTAATTTTCAATTCGTGATTATAATTTATTTCGATTTGTTTTCTAGTGAATTTTTCTATATACAAATTGAAAAATATGCTCGACAATATTTAGCTGAAGGTATTCGAAATATTGAAGATTTAATTATAACAACAGATTCTGATCTATATCGTGTTCTCAATCTTCATTACAATCGATCGAATCAAATCGATGTATGAAAGAGATAGATATTTTGTGAAAAAAGAAAAAAATCCAATTGTTCATTGTTTTAGGTTCCATTAAGTTTTCATGATGTTGTACAATCAACGTTGAGAGAATTTTTTCATGCTATACAACAACAAAAAGATCTTGAACCATCGTGGAAAAAAAGTATTTATAAAGTTATTCAGCGATTAGATGATCAAATACCTGACTTTTTTAAAGATGAACATTGGATGCATTCCATTTGAACAGTAGAATTCTATGTATTTCTCTTTATTCTTGTTTCTTTTTGTTCATCTTTATTTGTGTTCAATAAATAAATAAATAAATATATACATCATATATCTAGAGAGTATTTACTTTTATTTGAGAGAAAATGCCATCGAATGTTTATCGGTGATATCGAATATGAATAGACACGTTTACAATGTTCTCTCTCTCTCTCTCTGATGTAAGTTTTTCTTTCTCTTATTGTTAACAATGCGGCACGTGAAAATTAGGATGAGTTACTTGATATCGATGAAAATGAGATGAAACGTATTGAAAAAAACGAGAGGATGTATGCTTAACAAAAATAAAAACGGAAAAGCATTTCTTTGATCTTTTTTTCGTGAAAGAGACGGAGAGACGCAGAAAGAAGGGGGGGGGCAGAGGAAAGAGAAATAATCTATTATTTATAAGTAAACTAGAGTTATCGTCAAACCCTCGAACTTTTACATACTCATTAGTATGCTTGTCCCAAGAACGAAAATAATTTTATACTAGTAGGTTATGAATCAATCTGTTTTACAGAGTTTTTCGTCGTTTGATCACATAAAAATAAATTCCCCATAGAAACATTCGATTATTAATGAGCATAGAAATGAACGATGGCGTTCTACACATGTAGATCTTAGTTTCAATGTAGAACAATTTATATGTGTATATATATATCCTCACTAATCTTTCGCAGCGTGAAGACTGATACTGAGAAATCCTAAAGAGTCATAAAGAACCAGACAGAGAGAATGATTCGTAGACTATTCTTTTTATGACTTGAAGCCTAGTTTAATCTGACTTGTGAGTACAACAAGAACATTCAGTATTTCTATCTTTACGAATATTTTTAATTTTAGAACTAATTCATATCACTACACTTTCGTTGCATTTATTATTGTTTTTGTTTGCATCATGATAGAAAGGAAGAAGATTCATGCATGGAATTCTCGATCCTATCAATTATATTTTAGACAATAAAAGAATTACAAAGCTGAGAATACAAATAGTATTCACAGAAAACCTTGGAAGAACAGATAGTCCGATAATCTAATGTGTAAGTAGCGTATATACACACGGACAATGATGCCAAGCTTTCAAAATGAACATTCAATAGATTGTAAGTAGAAAAATCACTATTCATTCGTTACTTCTTTTTGTTTTTCATTGAAAGTAATTCTTCCGTGGATAGTGATTAGAATTCAACAACATTACATCGATGTTCAACTCAAGTTTCCAGTCGAATAACACGGTAATGCATTAATGTATACTATGTTCATTAATTTAAGATATTGGATGATGCTACTTAATTATAAATTTGCGTATATCAGGCGACAATATAAAATTTACCGACGGAAATGGATTCTATTTGCTCAGTAATAATTCTGTATGATCTAGATAATAATCTTTGAGAAAACAGATCATATTATTAAAGATCAACTTTCCACAATTAATACTTGTAGAAATTTTATGTTAGAGTTTTCGGTAAGAATTTTTCTTCGATTAGAAAATTAACTTTTTCTTGTTCTACATCTAATTCAAATCCACGTGTTATTTGTGAATATAATTCTTGTTGTAAATGAGAATATTATTTTAGTTCTAAAACGACTAGATTGAAGATTAACAATCAAAACGTGTTTTGTCAACATTCGTGTTTTCACAAAAGAAAATAAATTTCAAAATGAAAAAGAAAAAAACTCTGACAAATAATCAAATAGTCATTCTAAAAATATCATAAGATTCAAACTTGTCGTATTCTGATATAGATACTTGATGGTATCGCTGATATATAAGATGACATAGTAGAGTTACCTCCAATTTTATTAAGATTCAAATCGATCGAAACGAGTTGTTCTAGAATGTGAAGAGTACGAAATCAGTATATACCATGAAACGATCGAATATATTCGGTATTTCACCGTATGCGATCATTTTTCTCCATATAAAATACAGGAGAGGAAATATGATCGTATTAATGATGCGTATAACATCACTGTATATTATTCAATAATGATCCCACTTTATAGAATGGCATTGAATTTTTCAAAATTGTAGACATGTGAATGTAATATCGTATTGACTAGACCATACGTTTATGAAACTGTAGTAGCCATTTTGATGGAGATATCTATTTGTTCCCAGAATTTTACTGAAGTACGATGAGTTAGGAAGCAGAATATTCTTAATCAATAGTTTGTTGTCTTACAATGAATATGAAGACATCATCATCATCCGTTTAGATATCAATAAGCCAATGTGTATTTTTTGACTTCACTTTGTAGAAATGAAGAAATATGTATCCATTTGACAAAGAGTTACATTCAGTGTATTATTCGTCACATGGAACTTATTAGATTGACATGATATTCATTTTTCTAAATCTAAAAACATCTATAAGAATATAATTTTTTTAGCAAGTATATATTTCGTTGAGAAATCTAATTTACACTTCTGAAATGATTGATATACTAACTATGATAAATGATAGTTGACGATAGCAAATGTCGAGCTTTACATATTGAATTCACATACTAATCTGATCATTACCAGTAGTCAATGGATTTAAGATTTATTCGTTGTCATATGAGCTATTGAATTCTTTTTTTCTCTTTAACATTTTCTTTTACAACTTATGAATAGTAAAATTAAAATCATGTGATTCAACGGAATGAATATACTTTCTAATTAATCAATATGAACTCAATCGATTAAAGATTTATTATCTAGTATGAATAACATCGAAAATTTTGAAATGTATTCCATATTTACGATCATTGATCTATGGTCAATATTATTCATGTTACAATGTATGAGAAAAACAAATTATGATGTAGGATTTTATTAATTAATGTGTTTCGGTGTAGATTCTGTAAAGAGTCATGTGAAATATAAATCTTGTTGCCCAATTGAATAAAGTAATGAATCATTATTATCGATGAATAATTCATTCATTGATCTTGATTCATCTAAGATTAGACAATGTTGAGATGATATTGTTCTCTCTAACATTTGTACGAGCGACGTCAAACAATGAATAATAGTTTTCATGAATCAGTCAGAAATAATAGGAAGAAGAAAAGAGGATGGCACGTAATGTACGTGCCGTGCATGATATTAAATTCATAGAATTTATTCTTTTTCTATAAAAACTTGACTATAACTATGACAGAATTGTCACTGTTAAATTCATTATTTTCTAGAGAATCATCGAGTGATATTTCCATTTCTTTTTTCTTTCACTTCCATAATGTTCAGTAGTCATTTGATTGTTTGTTTTTATTCTTCATAGGAAATATTTTTCTGAATTAAATTAATATGATTGTAATTCAAAGTTCTGTCGTATAAATAATATTTCTATGATGTTATACATCGTGTTTCGTCTATGAACACATGTCTATTCTCATCAAGACTCTAGATCAAAATACAACTCTTGTATTCAAAAAAGGATGTCAATTAATTTCTATATCATTTCTATGTTGAACAAAAAACAAAATCTTTTCTTTATCTTTATCGTTGAAAGCAGTGCCACTATTTTCTTTATTAATTATATATTATTAATATCTTAGTATTACATCAATAAAAGTACAACTGTGAGAAGAAAAATAAGTAATTAGTAAAGCATGCAAACAAAACATGAATTTTGAGAAAAATAGAACTAAAGTAATTCGTCAGTATCATTCAGATTTAAAAAGCGGACTGTTACAAAATGCACCTGATACGTAAAGAGAACAATAATTGTATATAATCACCATTATCTGATATTCGATACAAACACAGATCAAGAATAATAAAAATTCGGTGCTATTAAAATATGAAGAAAAAGAATTCGAAGAAAAATACATGTATTTGTTTATTCACTGTTAGGTAACACTAATGTAATAGTCTTATTTGAACCTTTACGAAATTCAATTTTATCAACACCACCCCATGTTACACTAATAACAAATTTGTGTTTATCAAGTTCTGCCGAAATATATTGTTGAACATCAACTGAAAAATTTGATCTATCAGAAACAAAACATAAAGTATAATAATAATAATAATAATAAAAGAAGAATCTTGATCAATCAAAATAACATACGCTCTTCGTTTAAGTTTAGCTACATGACCCACAAATTCACCGACACGATCTTTCTTTGTTTGCATATAAAAAACTAGATCATGACTCGATGCCATATGAACAACAATTAATTGATCCTTTCCCGATGTAACACTTAAACCTGTAACATCATCTATTGAAATACCGGCCTTTCGAACATGAAAATTTTTCTTTGGATCAAGTTTATATATATGTTTGTTTGTTAGAACAATAGCACGATCATCCATTTTAATATGAGTATTTAACTAAATCGTCCATGAAAGATATATAAAACCATAGATGAAAAATCGTTGAAAAAAAAAACTCTACCTTAATTGCAAGCGTCGAAAAGAGAACATGATCAAAATTATCTTTTCCACGTAATTCACTTATTGATTTGCGATATTCGAGTGAACGAGAATTTTCTTCAGGC
Organism: Rotaria macrura; assembly: GCA_900239685.1. NCBI lineage: Eukaryota > Metazoa > Rotifera > Eurotatoria > Philodinida > Philodinidae > Rotaria > Rotaria macrura. The sequence goes on from OENT01000031.1 coordinate 118,459, forward strand.
TAAATAAATTAAATGACACTAGAGTAACATCATATTATCATATCAGAAATCGATTATTATGGATGATTGTTAATTTGAGAAATATATTGTGTGATGGTTGCAGTTTAATCAAATAAGAGAAATGCGCTTAGGGAACTGAATCAAGGACACTAAAAAAAAATAGAGGAGATTGCTTCTTCGTCTCTCGAGAACAATTTTCATAATCCATCAACAATACTTGTGAGTGTGTTGGCACTTCGCTTTTTTCATAATCAAAAGTTTACAGTGATACATTTATTAGCATCATGATTTGAAGTTATTCAAACACGTAAACTCTGTATTGAAGAAAATTTAGAAATAAGAAAAGAAAAAAAGTTGAAAATTGAATAAGTATTCAACTTTGTTTTTCAATCTAACCAATTCATACGTATATTGACGGGTATGATAAATCAATCGTTAAACTGATATATCTACTTATAGTAAATGTCAATTATGTAAGTAATCACAAGTATTTTTCATATTTAATGATTCATAGAAAACTGTATCCGTTCAATACTTTTTCATTCAATATTTATTTAAAGAATAATATTAGTTGATATTTTTGTATCGAACACGGGATGAATGAATTTAATCGGTAAAAATATTATGTAACAATTACACTCAAATAATTTCTTTTCATTCAAAAAAACTAAGCACAATATTTTATACGAAAAAAGTTGAACTAATATGAAAATTCAATTGTTAACAGAATCATAGAGTGCATTAAAACGATAGATTTATCCCAGAAGTCGAACAAAATGGAAAAATTCCACTCGCTACTAAACGATCATGATAGGCTTATTTATTCTGAAGTAGATCAGATGGTTTTTTCGCGGTATTTTTATACGGCAAGATATTTCGATCAATGTATTCATAGATTACTACAAAAAGTTGTTAGTTATTATTGATTGAATTCAAGTAAATGTAAATACTAATACAGATGCCGTTGTTATAGCGATTGAGAAAATCAATCTTGATTGTCATTCAAATTTAGATGTTCACTGTCACTAGTACCATTTAGTTTTTAGCATCAAATAAAATAATTAACATCATTTTCTTCTGTAGAATGGATGAAGAAAAATTTCTAGGATAATGCTATGATAAGTATTAATAAAGAAACTGTCTTGATTTTTTAGACGTCGAAAATATTTAATAGTTATCAGTTGTAATAACGTCAGAACCTATTCGATAGAAATCCCATCTTATTGAAGTCAATATAACGTCAGCACTTAAGTGATACACCAGAATTTCAACATTCTTCTTTTCTTCTGTTTTCAAATATGTGAGTACATCACTGTTTTCGACGAATAAACTATCTAGAATTTGTTATAGTCTGTCGGAATTTGATTCTTAGTTGATATTCATGTTCCGAACATAATCCACGTGTTGCTAAAACTATGTTTGAAAATTTTAGTTATCATCATATTTTCTTCTTTCGTTTGGTATCAATATTCAAACATCTGTAATTTTACTTCAGTCATTATCGTAAACCAGAGACTATTCGTTTTTCAAATGATTAACTGTATTAAAATTCATCATGAGTAGTTTCTTGATGGTAACTATAACGACGAGTGCCTATCTCCTCTAGAATCTTATTGTAGTTTCATTAGAAATGCAACGACATGAATTCGTTGTTTTGATATAATTACGAGAAATCATATTAACACTTGTTGTAATGCTCACATCAAATCTCTAACTTACTAGAAGAAGATAATCGCCTTTCCATTCTTGCCGAATGCTCGTTTCGTTGAATGATGGTCGTTGTTGAAGATAATCTCCTGCCAGTAATTTCATTTCAAACATGGCTCGTTGATCAGCTGGTATTCGTTGGATAATTTTATAAGCACGCCATCTGATTAAATGAGTAAGTACAATAAAGAAGAAAAAAATACACTATAGAATAGAACAATATATCCCAGTGTTTATATACCGTTGATAGGCTTTCTTTAACATATTATTCATTGGAACAAAGCCTGGTTTGGGTGCTGGCCACTTAATGTTTTTACCGAGATCGTTCGAATTCGAAACATTACTTAGGAATCAATAGATTATTAATTAAGCACGGCCGTAAGAGAAAAGGAAATAATAACTTACCGAAATAATTCATTAAGTTTATTAACATAACTTCGAGTACGATACTTTCGAAAAGCACTTTGTATTTTCATAACTGAAATTTCACGACGAAATTCACGAGATTGTTTCCATGATCGAGTATACTTTAATGAAAATTTATAAATCGTATAACTCATTCAAATTTGATGCATACATACTTTTTGAAGAATAGTAACAATAAATTGTAAGCCTTCTGTTCGTTTATTTTCCAATTTAAATAATGATATTCTAAAACAAAACGATATTAAGATCGATCGACTCATGAAACATTTCAATTTCTTCATATTAAAACAACTTACGGTTGTTTAATAAATAATTTTGTATTACCATAAGCAACATCATTATCAAGATTCAGCTCATGACAAATATAGGCAGCACTTTCTTTAGTTTGTGCTCCACGAGGATATAGTTTTGATCGAACGGAATCGATTATTTTATATCTAAGATATATAAGAAGAAGAAAAGTTATGTCGAAATTTTTCTTTCTCTAATTTTACCGTTGAACAAATCGATCGTAAGGTGTTCGGTGACAGAAACCTGGTAATGAATATTGTTTTTTTTCTTTGTTTGTTAAAGAAATATTGAAAACATTTACCTGCTCGACGAACACGAACATTTTCCAGTAAACCTAAATAAGCAATTTGATGCTCGACACGTGTCTGATCAAATATATTCGATGATTTTTCATCATTTGGTTTAATGCAACGAACATAAAATGGTTGCTAGACAAAAACAATCATATGCAAATACAAATCGTGAAGTAATAAAAATTACTTTCGATGAAAGAAGAGTAGAAAGACTGATCATTGAATTACGGAATATGGTTCCTGCTGTTAATGGTCGTCGTGTTACAGATGTAATACTTTTTTCACCTTCAGGCCACATTGAAGATAGAATCGGATTTTTACTATGAAATAATAAACGTTTGAAATCATCAAATAATGTATCACGATTTTTATCTAAGAAACCATCGACTGAATAGATAACATCGCCTACAATTAAAAATTAGCGAACATGTATCATGTTTTTTGTTTTGTTTGTTTGCAAACTTCAAACAGTAAGAAAAACAATAGATAAATACCTGCATAATGACGAACGAGAAAAAGTTTATTATTGTTTGTCGTTTTCCATATTTTGTCTCCGGGAGCAAGCTAAGAAATAAAATGTTTATCATCGTGATCAATGAAAATCATGTTGACTTACTGCCCAGCTCGAATAATGTTTATGCGTTTTAAAAGCTTTATTTATTGAATCCAGAAACATTTCATCTGTGACTGTGCCCACAGTTTGACAAGCTTCATCGAGATACGCTAAAATACCTGTACGTGTTTGTTCGATAAGATCACAAATAACTTTATTATTAAAATAATCGATCTAAATAGAATACGTATGAAAGTCATTCAAGAAAAATCAATAGCTCGAGAAAGATTCATACGTGTTGCCAGGTTATATTTTCTCTTTCATATTCTTCTTGTTCTTGTTTGAGTACAAGCTCAATAAATAGTTGTTGTAATTTTTCATTACAATAATTAATACATAATTGTTCAAAGCTAGATTTGATATTATAAAATAAAATTCCATATTTTTATTTACATTCAATTAAAAACTATCCAAGAATTGTCACCTGTTATTGTCAAATATTTCAAAACCATATATATCTAATACACCAAGAACTAATGAACTCTGTACATTATGATATGTTGACTTCAATTGTTCATTGTTTTCTTTTGATAAAGTTTTATTTATATATTTAATTAACCATTCAAATAAACGTTCATACAATGCCTAAATAATTAAACATAAGATTCTATCAAAGAATAATACCAATGAATAAAATCATGCAAAATATTCTTTTCTTTTTTTTTTAAATAAATGGGACAATTTACAAAAATATACAGCAAAACAAAAACAAATCATGCGTTGATTTTCGTTTCTTACCAAATTAGAACTAAATGAGTCTAATAGTCAAGTTCATATACTTATTTTCTTGTTGAATGTAACAAAAAGCAAACACTTACTTTACTCAACGCATCACGTCCATAGGATGCACGTGTTATATTTTGTCGAGCTTGTATTACTTCATTACGTGCTGCAACAACACGTGAAGTTAATGCTGACGATATTTCCGATTCTTCGCATGATAATAATTTTGATATCCACTTTAATTGATCATTATTATCATTTGACCGTGTTATTGAACAATGTTCACCATCAACATCAGTAAACTTTAAGTTACCCTTGAAAAAAGAAAATGAAAAAGATTCATATAAGATAATCTAATTAACAGCCAATAAATAATAATTTGATAAAATTCGTCAGCATTTTTCAATTTTCTCGAATAAATCTATGCCATGTTTAAAATAAGAATTAAACATTTTTGATTCATCTGAATATGATTTAAAAATTGTTTTGATTGAAGATTTATGATCGTGTCGTTTCAAGCATAAAAATGAATTTGTCAAGAATTCGATCGTTTCTAATCCGTAGTCAAAATAGAAGTGAATATTATTTATGATATACAATCAATGAACTTATGAACAGTTGACTATCTCGAATTGTATACTAACAGTTAGATCATTGACAATCATTCGTCAACAGTAAGTAGTTTAATAGAGAACGTCAAGTCAATTTTTTTTCGATTTTTATGGAACGAAATAATAACGATAGAAATGATTCGAACAGATAGAATGAGACAATACAAAATTCTAATCTATGCTCGTTTTTTTTCTGAAAAAAGTATATCGAATTTTATCAAATGACTTGATCATAGGGCTAGTTTGAAAATTTACAAGATGCAGAATAGCTGCAACTATTTTCCATATCGTTGAAATTTCATCTTGTGTAAAACCAACGATTTTAAATGCTTGTTTAACTTGTTGATAATCATGTTTATCGTCAATCTTTGATACTTTACAACATTTTCCTTGATTAATAAAAAAATAATCATCAGCTTTAAGATTAAGGCCATAGTCTTGTGAATTATTTTCGCCATATAATAATTGATAAAATGAATGAAAATTTCTTTCACCAAGTTGTTGTTTAACAACACGAGATTTTTCAAGTAAATAATGTTGAATTTTTCCACCGATCGGATCAAATTTATAATCAAAATTTAAATCCATATATTTACCAAATCGACTACTATTATCATTGCGATTGGTTCGACTATTACCGAATGTTTCAAGTATGACATTTGTTTGAATAAGAATATTGCTAATCCTGAAACCGAGAAAGAAAAGAATAATTCGAAAAATTATCATGATAAAAATTTTTGTTTTTAACCGTTGAATCTCAACTTGATTCGATGCATTGGTAACTGCAGCTATATAACGAAGAATAATTTTCGATGCCTCTGTTTTGCCTGATCCAGATTCGCCTAATACAACAGAACAAACACAACATTTAAATAGATCATATTTTTCGATTATATTTCAACCTGATATGACAATACAACTGTTGATGGAACGTTGTTTTAGTGTTCGATAGGCTGCTTCTGCAAGTGCAAATATATGTGCCGGACGTTCAAACATTTCACGTCCCTTATAGCTTTTGATATAGTCTAGTCCATATATAGGCAAATCACGATAAGGATTTACGCTAACAAGTACCTAGATATTCAAATAGAATAGTAAAATTTACTACGAATCACAAACAATTTGTAATTAACCTCGCCAATATATGTGTAGATGCGACCTTTCTCAAACCTGTAAAAAAATCGTCACATTTTTTTAATTTTTGAATAGAAAAAGAAAAACAGCAGACCTTAGTTTCAGATTTCTAATAAATGCATCCATAGTAATGCTCGTCAATAGGACGAAATCGCCAACGCCAGTATCAGGCCCTTCATGTTCGATAGAACCTGTGGCCATCTAGAATTGTGAGAAATAGAAAAGAAAAGTAAAGCATGTAAATCAATCTACATTTATTACTATTCAACAATGATTCATCTGTGAGAAAAAAACATGCAAATGATCTATTAACGATCGTAATGAATCATTTTTTTTCTTTTTATTTTTCTATCGACGCAAAGCTTTAATCAAATTATCAAATATTTCTTGTTGTTTTTGATTTTTCTCACGATAATACTTTTGCCATTCATATTTAACATGTTTCCAATGTTTAAGATGACAATCACGTAGACTAGAAAAATCATTTATGTCTACCATCTCAATATTATGCTGTTGTTTAAGATAGTTTACTAATTCGTCTAATTGATAATTGTCATCGTTCGTTGTAATATAATCGTGTTGTATATGTTGAGGTTTCACACTATGATGATGTTTTTGACTAATTGATCCATACTGTCGAATTATTGGATATAATTGTTGTTCGGTTGTTGAAAAATTTTCTAATGAAATACTTTGACGATTTCGTTCAAATGGAAAACGACGATTTTTAGTCATGATACTAAAAAACAAAGCATGTAACAAAATTCTTATTGCACTTCAACATCTGGGCGTATAAAAAAAAAGATGAATCCTCATAAAAATAAAGCAATAAAATAATGAAAATATTTATAAATATCAACGAGTAAATCATATAGAAAGACAATTATGATCATTAATTTAAAAAAAAATACTAAAATCAAATAGCGACGATGGCTTTAGTAAAAATGGATTCCAATTTTTCTTGAATTTCACCGAGATAGGGTCGCTGTGATGGTTGACCATTCCAACATTTTACCATAATTTCCCAACATTCATCAGTAAATTGATGTAAACGTTCAGGTCGAACGCCTTGTTTTACTCTTGACCAAAGTGCATCTTTGGATGGACAAATATCAAAATTGTTCGGCAATTTAACATTATTTGAACAAATATACCAAAATAATATACCGAATGCATATACATCAACAGTATGATCATATTTGGATGTAAATAATTCAGGTGCCATATGTATTGGAGTGCCAACGAGTGAACCACTCATCATTGCTTCTGTCTTACAAAAACCAAGATCAGTTAGACGTGCACGATTTGATTCATCCAACTAGAAAACAGGCTACAGATGTTCGATTATTTATGGTGACACAATAGAACAAGTTTCCTTTCTGTTTTAAATGCAATAATTCAACTGTATACATTTTTATCTAGTTTCAATATTTAAAAATCTAACCTTCAGAATTCAAATTGTGTCAATGGAAAAACTATGAACGAATTTTGAGGATGACTTCGGGCAATTCCTAAATTCTATGTTAATACTGTTTGATAAATTTTATCTTACCAGAAAACATTCTCCAACATAGATTTACTTATTGATCTGCACATATTGAACTATATATGTCATTAAAACAAATATTTTTCCCATTGATGTTTTTGTCGAAACCATACAGGTTGATTACGTTATTGTTAATACTTTTGTGCAGTTTACTGTATTTGTGTAAAGCATCGAAAGTTTATTATTCTGTTTCGGTTGGATAGAGCAGCGACTACTCTATCGAACTATGTAATGTGCATTTTATTTCATATGGGTTTAGCCGAAAAAAAAATGAATTAATCTTAAAAATCAGCATGTAAAAACACATACGACTGAATCGATGGCAGCGTTTTGCATTTTATTTTTGTATCATCTAATACGGTTCGTTAACAAACAAAATATATATCGAAAGATGCAGTGTGAAAGGGTCTACAATTTTCATACGACCAACTGCCTTATAATTCTAGTTTTTGTTTTCAAAAAGATCAAAAACTTGAATGATCCAATTTCGGCCATGCAAACATTGATTTCGCAGGATTTTTAAAATATCTTTTTTTTCAAGTAATTAGAAAAGGCCTTGCTGTGCAGATTATAGACCTTTTCACAATACAAAAGTAAAATGCAAAACGCCGCCATTTATTTAGTCGCACGTGTTTTTACATGCTGCTTTTTAAGATTAATTCATTTTTTTTCCGGTTAAACCCTAATGAAACAAAATTCAAACTACATAGTTCGATAGAGTAGTCGATGCTCTACACAAGCAGACAAGTATTTGGAAAAACGCGTTTAAATATTCAGTCGAAAAATCGCGATTGTGAGTCACTCATGCTTATTAACAAACGCGTATTTTTACGAAGATTTTTCACTTTCCGAGCGTGAAAACAGATTAGAACTCTAATTCTGTGCGTTAAAACGCGCAATGATTCGTGAACGTAAAAACCAATGTGTTTAAACGCTCAGAATCAGAGTTTTAATCCGTTTTCAAGTTTGAAAAGTGAAAATTTTGCTTAAAACACGTGTTTCTTGCGCTTTGTTAAAAACCGTTAGTGACTCTTAATCGTGGTTTCCGATTAGATATTTAAACACGTTTTCCCAAATGTTTGTCTACTTGGGCATCCAACCGTATCAGAATAACAAACCTTCGATGTTTTACACAAATACAGTAAACTACACAAAACTATTAAAAACAACGTAATCAACTTGTTTAACACTACCGATGAATCCTGTAAGACTACATACTTACAAAACAATCTTATTTTCAAATCTTGATTTAAAGCTGTGCTCATAAAAAATTCATTATTCTCACTGTACCGAAGAAAAACTTATATGATGTTTGAACTAAGACTCTTTAATATGTCAAAATCTTGAAAATATAGTGTCATCTACAATACAAGCAAAGAATATATTGCATTGAGGAATATTCTTTGAAAATTTTCGTCACGCTTGAGTATGTTTGTTTTAGTTAGATCATGAAAATCGAACTATTTCAATAGTGTTTACTGTTGATATTTCGAATTGAAGGATGACGTCAGACGTACCCATTTCTATTTAAGAAGGAATTATCTACACTAGATTAAAGTGAACTGTTTCTTTTTAGGTCGTGTATTACTACATTTTCACACTAATTCTAGTCGAAGAATTATGCTTACTAAAACATTTTTTAACTTGATATCTCGATGAACCAGACCCAATCCGTGTAAATAACGTAGGCCTTCAACAACATCCAATGCAATACGAATTCTAAAAATAAATTCATTTTTAGTCTATTTGTATATTATACTAACATTTTCAACAATAAAAATACCTGATGGCAAATGGAAGTTTATGTTTTAATGCAATGTATAAATCTTTTGTCAATCTTTCCATTACAAGTAGAACTGGTGTATAGTCTCGATATGAATGATCGATAACTGATCCAATGAATTTAACAACTCGTGGATGATCTGGAATTCGTCTTCGAACAAAAAATGAAGTCATTTTTACAAATAGAAAAAGAATGATTAATTCATTCTTTGTTTTTTGTTGTTGTCAAATCACCTTAAATAATGAAATTCCAAAGCGAGATCATTCCAATGACGTTCATCCGGTGGAATAACAGATTTTAATACACACGAACGTTGATTAGCCCAACTTTCACATTCGTAAACAACTCCATATTGTCCACGACCAAGTTCACGTCCTTGTCTTGGTAAACCATATTCAATAAGATCTTTGAATGATGTACTTTCAAGTAAATGTCGAGCTATTTTCGGTGTAAACTCTTTTCGTACTTGTTTTTGTTTATCTTCCGTTGATTTTAAACGATCGAAATGTCGATGTTCTAATTGTTTAAGTAAGATTTCAAAATGTTCATGGGACATACGTAAATGATCATTCAATTGAACACAAACACTTTTTGCTAATCTGCATATTAATTCAATATAGAAAATAGAAGAACATAATGTTTCATCTTACTTTACATCACTAACATTCAGTAACATATTTAATGCAACAGTACGCTTAAATTCCGGATCAATACGTGGACATTGACTCCAATTGAATGTTCGAAAGAGCTACAAGTAAAATTCAAATTGATATTAAAGACAAATAGTCAAGACTTATTGAATTTTATTTAGTAGAAACCTCTTTCATTTTATCAATGAGTATTTTAAATAAATTTGAATTCGTTGGTAAGTGTATATTAACTTGATATGCTGATTGAAGAATCTAAGACAAATGAAATTGAAAAGAAGAACTCTAAATATTTATCATTGTAAATGAGAAAGAAACTAATTATTCGAACACGGATTAAATCTCATATAGTTTGTCGTTGAATTATAAACACAAAATTAGATCATAAATTATAAGTAGTTGTAATGGACTACTAATAATGAGTATATCGCAAATAATAGATTACCTCTTGTAAAGCTAGACTAGCTGAAATGCTTGCATCATCATCATCTTGACTACGTTCCAAATGACTAAGACAACGTTTTAATGTTCCAACATAATCTTGATGTAAGATACTAACTGATGATAATAATTTTTCACCAATAGCTTCATTTAATCGTACAAGTACAAAATCTTGTACGATATGTGTACACTTTTTTAACTCTCTGGTAGTTTTTACTGTCAATTGATCAGTTAATTCAATACCTAGATAAACAATATTCAGTTTATGTTTTCTGTTTTCATGATATTTACCTGAAATTTCTAACGAGCAAGCTTGATCAGTCAATGTTTCTTGTAGTTCATTAATAGCTTCGAATATTAATGTTTGAATGTCAGTTTGTTTCGAATTCGTTAAACTAATTAATGATTCATATAACTCTTTTTCTTTTGCACGCGCATAATTCAATCGTTTTGGTGTGATAAGCATATCTCTATGTAAAAGCAATAGTAGTAATTCGTAAATGTTTTCCCGAATGTTTTCCTCCTTCTTACCTCGCCATTTCGAAAGCAGTATCATTGAAAGCATCTAAGCACAATTCTTGTGATCGTTGTAAAATACTAACTGAATGAAAAGAAAGAATTCCATTCGTTTCAACAAACTAAAACGAAACAAATGTTGTTTCCCCTACCAGCTCGTATAGTTAATCGATTAACATGTTTACGAAAATAATTTAAAAACAATTGAAAATTACATAAACCATTATCGATAATATCACTTTGAAATAATGTTGAATTAACGTTCAGTGTATTATTACAAGATTCATTGGTTAATAACGAGACAAAACCAATATCGTACAATTGTCTAATCAATGAAATCAATCGTGAAACGTATAAAAACAAAGACAACAATTTGAACATGATCTACCTGAATATTTCTGCACATGATGTTTCATATGTATTTAAAGATGAATGATGAATTCTAGAAGAAAGAAAATAATTTGTCATGAATTGAACAAAATAAAACATAAATGATAATATGATTTTATCTTACGAATTAGTTGGATTCATACGAATAAATAATATTGGTTCATGCATTGCAATACTATGAAATGTTCTTAATTCGTCTATTTCATTGTCTAATAATTTTTCTTGATTAATTATATAAATAAATATTGGTATAATATCTTCTGTGATTTTTGAATATATCTGTTTAATTTGTAATTGTTGATTACTTGGTGTTATTAAAATTTGTAAATCATTGCCTAGGAATGGTATAGGTTTGCGAATTTCTAATAGTGGTGTATCGAACAGATCGTTATCTTCATCAATTCGATCAGGATAAGAATCATTCTCATTATTTTCTATTATATCATTGCGTGGTACGGTCGACCATGATACTGATCTATGTTCACCGTTGTTATCAATAAGTTCAAATGAGCCGGCAATATGTAAACTAGAGCTAGTTGTTGAATGATGCTAGATACAGAAAAAAGAAATCAAAAGTGAAGTTATAACAATAAAATTCTTCTACTACTAAAGCAGAAGAAAATAAAAACAAGTTACATGATTTTAAATCATAGAATACAATTCTTAAATTTCTTTTTCTTATATAAAAAAATTAATTTTAAAAAACGATCAGACTATTTATGGAACGATCGAGATAATTTCATGACTATCGAACTACGTGTTTGAGTCTAAGAACAAAATCTATTAAATTTTAACAGAATCAATTTAGAAATAAATACTAAGCACATTGGATGAATGTTATTATCTGTTCATCTCCGTACGATAAATGGCATAAACTAATCAGTAGAATTTATACTACTGTATAAGTTCACAGTTGATATCGATGTTTGACAGATGAGATTGTACTCTGCATGATTCATTTGAAGAACAGAAATAAGATTCTGAGCGACAGTTTTTGTCGAATATCTCTTAGAATTCGATCTATTGTAAAATATATTTTTAGCTGACGTAATTGCTTTTCTATCGCTTTGCTGTCATGAAAAATTCTTTTTCTTTCTTGTAACCAGTACGATGAAATGTAAAAATTGTTTATTAAAATCATACGTATATGACAGATGTATAATAATAAAATATTGTTTTTCTAAAACTATGACTTCACATAAGACGAGTAAAGAAATACGGAAAATGATGATTGATACTTGCCGAACGTTTCTCTATATGATGATAGAGGATACAATCTGACACTATTTCAGATAAAATAAAATAAAAGATGATACTGAATAACTATCTCATATAATTATCATTAATTAAGGCATGATAACTGCAGAAGATTGAAATCATTCTGTGATTCAATTCTCACGTTCTGTAGAATTTACAACTACCATATTGAATTTTCTCTTGATATAATTGTTCAAGTTCGTGAGTTTCGGAAATTGATCTTCTTAAGTTTTACTCGCATAGAAACATGATTCTTTCTTTTTCATTTAATAATAAAGACATTTGCTTGAAATTTAATATTTAACGCGTACACAATAGTTTTTATTTGTAATATATACCTGTAGAAAAAAGTCTTACGAATAAAACAGATGACTCTAATATCATTTCTCTGTAAGCGATCACTTTTTTGTCTCACTCCATCAATGAATAATTTAGATATTCCAAGTTATGATTCACCGTAGACATAATAAATAGTCTGGAGGATATTAAAATTCAGACTCTTTGATGAAGACATATGATTTATTTAAGAAATAAATGAAATTCTCTTCATCGCAAACAGGTATTATTTTATAAATCATTATTCTTATTAGAAAAAGAAAATGAAAAGCATCTAATCGAAATAAATCTATGCATCAACATTGACCATTCTATATCAATGATCAATAGAAGGCATGAGAAGAAAGTTTTCACTCGAATGTGAAAAAATAGTTTTTTTTTAAAATTTATATGGTTCATTGTAGAGTTTCTACAGTGTATCTTAATCATTAATTTCCATCGGTATGAAAATATACAATACAACCCATTCGTTTTTATTCTTTGCATTACTTCATTTCAGTATTCTTTTGATATTCAAATCAATTTTGCCTCTCATATTTCTCCTGATACGGAATATAATTTTCATGAAATTAATTCTATAGCTATTTCTTGTGAATGTCTTGCAACTAGAACACTTACCATCGTATGCATTCCATGATCTGAATAATACAAATGAAGCTACGATGATTACTAAAGAAAACGAAGGCTTTCTGAATACTATGAAAGTCTTAATAAAATCTTTCCCGGATCCTTGACAAATCGTTTGAAGGTCTCGTACATATAGAAGAAACCTCGAAAAGACTTCTAGTTCATCACAATTTACGAAACCCTTTCATTCCAGCGTAGGAATAGTCATTACGATAGTTATTCTTTAGTTTTATCTCGTACTATTGATGTATTTACTATTTGTTATGGATTATTTGACATGATTATCTATGTAACTCATCCATGCGAAGAATAACTAGCTGTATATGAATGACAAAATGTAAAATATTTGTAATAAGCGGATAATCTAGATTCATCGAGCATTACTAATTTCGATATTGTCATAACAAAGTGTAAGAGAAATTTCTTTGAAATACATGTTTTTTGTAATTTCGAGAATATATGAAAAAATTTGAAAATTTGTTTGATTTATTCTAAAAATGAATCTCTACCTTGATTCGAATCATACGTATAATATCATTATTTTCAATTGTAGGTGATTCGGGAAGTAAATGTTCATTTAAAAATTCATTAACAAAACGTGCCTTTCCATGATATGTTTGTGAACAAATAATTAATGCTAATGATCGTGATGATAAATTTTCGATGTATTCACGATCTGACTTGTTGAATTTAATTTCGGAAAATTTCTCTAATGGAAACGAAATAAAAGAAGAAAAAAGGAGACAATTAAATCTTCGATGATATCTTCTTTTTGTCTTTTAAATCTTACACACCTAATGTAAGAACATGCTTATCATTTATTTCATTGTATGATCTATCCGTATCGTCAAGTAATCGTTTAATATAAATGCATTGTCTTTTATAATGTCGAATAATTTTCGGAAGTTCTTGTGTCAATGATAATGAATTACTATTAGTTTTATTTATGGTTTTTTTATGTGCGTCTACCATTGTTTTTCATTTAAGGAAGAAAAAAAATCATATCTGAAAGAAGAAGAAGAAGAAGAAGAAAACAAAATACAATCGAATTAATTTCTACTCGTTGAGAATTTCGATACAGGAAAATAAAGAAGATGAGCAGAAAACAAAAGGAAAGAAAACAACAAGAACAACAACAAATACGTAAGGGTAGTATATATTTATAAATAATGATGAAATTTTATTTTTCTTAACATTCTGGATTACGTTCTGGAGACATTTGCATACTATTATCGTTGTTGGAACTTTCATTTTTCGATACAGATGAATTATCATTATTAAGACTTTCAAGTCGTTTTTGAACATCTTTGAGTAGATCGAACTAAAAATAGACAACAGTTTGTTTTCATATGTTTCATTTGTATGTCTCAGACTTAAGACTCAAATAACTCATCTATTTATAAAATAGAACGTATGTTAATCATGCTTTGATGACATCTTATGAACTCTCATCTTCCAACTGATCTGTATAAAGTCATTTTGACAAAGAAATCTAAGTAAATATTAACAAACGTGTTTTTTCAACTTTTTCAATAACAATAGATTCTTTTTTTCTAATGCTATAATAAACAAATGAACATGCTTATATAGAAACTATTCTGAAAAACAAAGACACGCAACACAAATTTATCGAGTCTATTAGTAAATAATCGTCTACAATGATCTAATGAACTTACGATACGTCCAACTTTTTCTGTTTGATATGAAGGTAAGTTTTCAAATGGTAGATGATCACAAATGCCTTGTTGAAATTGATCTCGACTTGGTAATTGTTGTGGTACATGTAATTTAGGCGTACCACTAAACATCCACAAAGGTGTACCAGAAACTTGTCCAAGACTTTTTTGTTCATAACTAGTCGATGATTGACCTTGATCGTTGGTCATTGTTGTTGTTGTTGTTGTTGCTGCTGCTGCTGCTGATGGTGATGAATTCATTTCATGTTTTACTGATACTTTCGATGTATTAAGCTCTTCGATTGGTGTTGGTTTATATGTTTCCAATGTTGACTTACGTTTAAGTGAAGGTTTCTTTAAAAGATACATTTCTTCAATAAGATTTTCTTTGCTTTGTTGTTTATCGAACGCTTGTAAATTTGTAGTAGTATAAGCTTCATCAATAAAGCCGTCCGGTACTTGAACATTAAAACCGGGATATGATACAACTTTATCAAAATCATATTCATAACTATCTTCATTGTTTAAATCAACTTGTGTTTGCATGTTATCGTCCAATAATGAACCTGGAAAGACATTATCTTGTCCAGTTGGATCGATTGGTTCGGATTTTTTCGTTTCAATTATTTCACCTGAAATAAAACAAAATGAACAAACGAACTTATAATACGAACGTCACTCGTTTTCTATTCGTCCTTCTCAATCATTCATACCTTCTTCATTATCATGAAACACTTGTAAGCCAGATTTTTTAACACGCGCTTCCCGTAACCAACCAGGTGGATAACCACATCGACGCATATTGTATATATACATAGGCAATTGATTATCGTGAAGTCCTAACGCCTGTCGTAATTCATAGCCAACACAACCTGGTTGAAAACGTCGAAAACGTTCTTCTATAACAACTTGATCATTTAAACTTGATTGGTACGAATCTTCATGATAACGACTTGTTGGTTCGTTACTACTACCGTAACCTCCATTGATTTGTGACAAATCATTGTAACCACATGCTTCAGCCATTTGTTCTTGATATTGTTCACGACTACGACGTATACGATCACTATCTAATTTCATAGGACATCCTTGTACATTGTGATCAAGTGCACCACAATTAAAGCATGATGGTTTTGGTCGACGAGCACGTTGTAATGATGCATGCTGTTCACTATCGGGTAAAGCTATACGATAAACTTGTTCATATTCGGGTATGACCCAACCTTGTTGAAGAGCTCCAACATTAAATGATGATAATTCATCACCATTTCGATCGACAAAAAATGTATCATAATATTCAAGTGGTGCTAATTTTGATGTTAACTCGTTTTGAGCTTCCGGTGGAATATTCGTTTGTTTCGCGCGCATATCATCAATTATTTGACGAAACATTCGTTCCAAGTGCATCTAAATATGAAAAAAAAAGCAGACGAATAGTAGAAGGAGATTATTGTTGTGTTTGATTCGTTTGTAAGTTCATGTAATATAAATATACGATAAGAATTTTTCGTTTTTAATATTTACTTGATACAATGATTGTCGAGCATGTTAAAGGTCAACTGAAGAATAGACTCGAATGAATATTTGAAACCCGACGAGAAAAATATCTTTTTGTATAGATTGAGTGTTCTTGAAACATTTCTACTATCTTTTATGGTTTCATCAAAAACGAAAACAAACAGTTCGTTTTCTTTTATCTTTTACAGATTACACATGAATTAATGATATCATCATGTTCTGCTTACAAGAACACGGAGAAAATTTAAACATAAAAACCTTGATTACTAACTTTTTTTTCATAATCTAATTTGTCTAATTTCAGTCCACAAGTAAATAATGGAACATTATCAGTCGGTCGATTTCGACTATACATAGATGGTATTTCACTATCGTCGTTCATTATTCAAATCTTGAAATAGATGAAAAAGAAAATCATTGCAATCATCGAATTGATGATTAAACATTTAAATATTTATTATTATTATTATTATTATTATTCGTAAAACCTATTCATGAACAACAGATGAACAAAAGCATTTCAAATAAACGACATAGAACACACTAAAACAAACACATAACTTGTTTTTATTTTCATTTTGTAATTTATTGTTTACGAGGTTGATTTATAAAACGTTGATCGTCATGTTTCGAATGTGAATGATAGTCACGTTTTGGATGTGTACCTTGTCTATCATGAATATTTTTTACAGCTTCGGTTGGAAAAGCTTTTTCAACCTAAAATAGAAAAGAAGTGCAAAAATAAACATTATCTAATTACTTGTGAAAGATGATCATAAAATTCTAAATTTCGATATACATCTTCAAAGAATTGTTCAATCAACCCGACAGATTCTACTCACTATTAGCACGTCACAAATCGAATTTCTCTTGTCTCTACAATTGTATATACGTATTTGACGAATAAGACAGTAAGGAATGCATACTCAACTGGATAGGCTAAGCCTAACGAAGTATGTGAAGAAGAAGTTCTAGACAAGATTTATATCTAAAATGAAATATCTAATTGTTTGATATGCGTTTCAGAACTAACGCATAGGTACTAAACGGGAAAGTGAAAATTTCGAAAAAATGAAATAATCAGTTTCTCTGGTTTAAACGACAATGTCATTGTGTATTTCGAATGAAAACAAGTATCATCCTTTTTCATAGTATAATAAGAATGGTATGTCTACTGTTATCGCAATAAAATTTTAATTGAACACGCTACACTTCATTATTTATGATAAGTTTGTGAAATATTAGATGACAAATTTAATTGATACGTAAAATAAAAACTATAAAAATTAGAGTGTAAAGTTCTCTATCTTCTTTTTTTCTGTTAAGTTTAGACCCATTACTAAGTTCTAATTTTGGATTTGATGACAGTATTAGTTGACTAAAATCCATAGATGCCTTCACACCATAGAATATCACAATGAGGCTATTCAATTTAGAAGAATTTTTTCTAGTTCCAGTGAGTGAAACAAAACAAAAATATTTAAAAATAGCAACAACACTCATTTTCTAGACTTGCCAAGTGTACTAGTGAATTCAGATTAACGATACGTTTAAGTCATCGTGAACCATGTTTTAGGTGAAAAGAACCTATAGCATTTATCTATGAAAATGCCACTCGAACATAATGTCAAACAATAGCTATGTATCAAATGGATTATAAAATATATGTACAACGAATTTACGCTCCTCACTATTTCTGAAATATCAATCATAAAATGGCTCACGATGATCTTGGTCAACTCTTCTCTATGAACAAAATTCGAATTTCAGAAAGCCAGATATTATATACTACTACTTCCCTTGTTGAATTTCTTAGATCAACCATCATAGAGCACATCTCTCTAATTAGCATCATCCTTTTGAAGTCATCTATACTTTGTAATTAAGAACAATAGATTTCATTACAAACCTTGTCTAAAGTTAGTATCACCTTGTTATCCCTCGCTGTTAATTTCATCGAACTCATTCTCAGTGCATCTTCATCATACATTTCTTCATTTAATCCTTTCGTTTTTCTTATCTAATTACATCCTTATTTGTATTATTTATTTTCTCCGGTATTCAATTATCTACTATTACATGTCTTTCCTCCTCACGATCATTTTGAAAGCACTGACGATTACTATAAGAAAATAGCGAATTTATCAAAAAACAAACACTACGTAAATTTTTTATCGAATGATATCAAAACAAAACGGATTCTCTCCGGAATGTCTACACTATCAAAAAGTTGTTGGAACTCCTATCGAAAGACACATAAACGCATATTCTTTGAGTGTCAATTATTATTGGGAAAAAGAGTTCTCTCGAGTCTATTTTGTCAAATATCAGAATAATACTGAAGTTATCTTATGAAAAGAAACTATATTTTTTTTTTAATTGTTCACTTTACAGAAACTATGTTTTCGACGTACAACCTGCACGATGATAAATTTCGAAATCTTTTATTGTAGATCAATCAAATTTTTGGATAAGTGCTTCTGCAGTTGGGAAAGAGTATAGTGTCAAATTATCAACAATGTACAGTCCGATCTAGAGCAATACAATTATGAACTATTGTTCATGTTACTTTCATAGTTTACGATGGAAACATACTGATTGACGATAAAAGATCTATTGATTTCATGGAATGACCAATAAATGTCTACAGTCAACATTATTTCTATATAGTGTAGACATTGACTGATTCAAGTCAAACGCTAACGTAATTAAAAGTTTTGTTTTACGTACGGGAACAAATGTTCCTGATACCATCTGACCAGCTACACGATTTGCCAATGATCTAATACAAATGAATTAATATTCTTATTTGCATTTTTTTCAAGTCTTCTCAACACTCACCCTGATCCTTGTGCATCAGTCATGTCGTCCTGAGATTCTTGATTGTCGTTTTCAGTTGTACCTACATTATCATGAGCAGTTGAATTAACCACAGAAGATCCATCGTCCATTGTCGTATTTTTATCTTTTTCATCGGTCTGTGACGTTTGATGAGGACGAGATGCACCTATACGCATGCCACCGACACGGACTAATACGAAACACAGAATTTAAAAAAAAAGGATAATAGTTTAGCTCATATAAATGCATAAATTTGTATTTTTACTTGCTGCAGCATGACCAGCTTTAAGTTCATTTGAATTTGATGTATCTCTTGATGAAACTTCATCGGACATGTTTTTTTATTTAATCAATTAAAACTCGAAAAAAACGAGCAGTATTAATTGAATGATCTAAAATAAATTCCCATTCAACGATAAACCAAAAAGTTATTCGCAATTTTTCTTTTCTCTTTGTAATTTTTTTTTCGTACTCTTTTAATCATAATATGACAAACTTGCCTGTCTATTTCCTCCATTGACCCGACACTCATATTTAGATGAGTTTCATTGGTGTTTCTCGTTAACCAATCCTATTATTCACACTGATGAGATTTCACCAGCTGTGATGATTTTAAAAGAAAACAAAAAAAGGTCAATTATAATAATACCGTCCGTCCGAGTCAAAGCTTGTGTATCAATGATAAAACATGATTGTATTCATTCGATTTCATATGACTCAAGTGATTTATACAAAATTTTTACCCATCGTTTATAACACTTGAAAGTTTTTGACTAAGGTCAGCAGTAATTCATTGAAATTTAAAACCTTATCTTTCAACTAAGATACATGTGGAACTTCCTTTGAATGTTAGATGCTAGTAATCCATTTTCAAATCGTGTTAAAGCTGATTTACTACAGGGTAGCATTTAAATCAATTTTATACTTTAAATCCTAACAATTCTAATATTCACGATTCTGTCTTAAAAATACAACAATGTTCAACAAGTCAAATTCAATCGAAAGATACTTTACACTACCGTATAAAATCAAGAGCTTTACTTTGATTTGTTTGTTCATCTGTAATGGTACTTAGTAGAATATACATTGAGATGACAAGTCGACCTTAAACTTGAGTAGATTTACGTTGTGAAAAAAAAACGATGTGATCATCATTCTATGGTCGGGTTCGATTTCGGTAAAGCATAAGTATGAAGTTAATTCTCATAAGAGATACAGATAAAAACAAAAGTGTCACATATTCAAAAAGAGGCTTTATCATACGATTAGTAACATGCGCTGTAAACGTCAGTTCGACGAGTATTCTTGCAAGAATATATTTTGTTGAAAGCCGACGTTATATAACATACGTTCAGAACTCATATTAGATAAATGAATCAATAACAGTATAAAATAAATTGTTCGTATTTTATAACAAATGATCAAGAATGCAATTTTATACTCAGATAAGTTTTTAAGAAGTCATTTCGTCGATAAGAATTTAGACACAAACGAAAATCATAGAACTGAAATTCAAAAACAAAACATGATTTTTAGATTTCTCGTTAACTTGCATCAGTAAATTCGAATCGACACGAGTCATATTAGATAATATAACAAGGAAAATACTCAGTATGTCATCTTATATGTGTATCAAAGTATGACATGTTAGAATTAATTTCGAAATGGAAATTTAGCCGAGGAAATTACAAAAGCAAAATAATTACATATCAAGTATGAATTGTATATTAGATAATCACTTGTGTATAGAGAAACATGTTCACTAAGTCATGCTACTCTCTGTCCCGTGTATCTATGTTTTTAGTTTTGTGTGCTTATAATTTTCTCCACTCTATCTATGAAGGTTCGTTGGTCTTGACGGAAATAAAATAATTTGCCCGATGAAGACGATAGTAGTAAATAGTAAGAAAGAATCTTCATTTGTTCTATCAATTTATGAAGACTCGTTGGTTTTATTCTAATTTTTCTTGCAATACATATACAACTAGTGTTTATTCTTTGTTAGATGTAATGAAATAATCTTTGGATTGTTTTGTTTTCTCAATTAAAGAAAAATAACTCTTCAATATACGTCACTTTACAATGATTAAAATAAACTAAAAGAAAATTGTTCATATACAGTTCAGTTCAATGATGGCAAAACTCACACACAGTAGACAACATCAATTCAGACTTCAAAGATTGAAAGTATAAGATCATGCTTTGTAAAGATAGTATAGAATTTCAAATGAAAAAATTTTCATTTCTATTTTCTAACAGAAATGAAAATTAAAATTGATTGATAGCAAGAGATAGATTGATTTCACTTTCATTCTTGATCATTGTTCATTCTAATTTCGGATCGTATTACTTCGAAACATCTAATATTATCAGGTATGAAGTTACATAAGAGATTGAATGATTGAAGCATGTTTTTGCTTTAAAGTTTTACTTGCAGGTTCATACAATTTTATAGTTCTACTTTTAATGTGTAGGTTTGCTGATAGATGTAATCTCTTTCACATTCGTTCCGAACACAAACAATGCTGTTCGTATTCATTAACTAGAGATGAATTCTTTTCATGATTTAACGCTTGTTTCAGTTTTTTTTGTTCTTGCCGAAATACTAATACTTAATTCTCGTGATTTATACATCCATCTTGATTTTTGTCTGCATGCTCTACTGTAAATGTTTCGAGAGAGAAAAAAGTAGAACGATACTGCTGAATTTCATCATGCCGAGTAATTGACGTTCTAACAATAATAAAAGTATTTTTCTCACAGACAAATAGGCATGTAAAACTGAAGAAGGGTTTGTAGTCAACTAGCATGACGTATAATGTTGTAAAACGATATTATTCTATAATCGGCTTTCAAAAGTCGACATGATGTTTTTGCGGATGTAATAAAAAGAACTTTTCTCATTAAATATTTTCACAGAGAAAAAAACACCTATACGACGAAACTAGATTAATAACTATAATCGTTACGGTAAGTAGATGTTTTTTTTATTAAGCGTCAAAAACCAATGGATTCGGAGAATATTGCAAAAGCACTCTATCAATTTTAGCAGTCTCAGATAACTCTACAGCATAGAATCAGGAAAAAAACGCTCTTGTGTTGTCGGTGTGTCGTAACCTAGATAAAATCTTTTGATACTTTGCACATGTTCCACTTATCATGATCGTCCGTGACGTTCGACTCGTATTCTTTCGTTTTCCACTTATATTTTGATGTTTTTTTGACTTTCTACAATATTCTTGTAAGACTAAGATAGTAGAAAACATTCCATTAAGATTTCTTTCAATTCGAGTAAATTATCTGGCATCTTTATTTTGCTAAGTGTACTTTTATTTTAAAATAATTCATTGATAAAATGTTAGAAAAAGAAATTCTCTCTCATCTTTCAGTATTTGTAGAAGCGTATCCAATCAGCAATTGAAAAAGTGAATATGTTGAAATTGCCTTCGTTTATATATATACATGATCTGAGAAATTTGTTCTTGTTATTTGTTGATCGAATCTATTCGATAGTGTGATGTTATTATTGATTTTACCAAATATTAATGTCTCGCCCTCGATCAAGGACTTCATAATAGTCATAATATGACAGCATTTATCTAGAACATATGAAACAAATAACTTGATGATAACTGACATTTTTTTTATATCATGTATACATCTGTTGTGATTTTCTTATTACATCGATGGAAAGCAAAAACATAAGGTCATCGATTTCTAGTTATGATTGTTTCTTATTTAGATTTTCTCATTCAAACTTACTTTCAAATTCAGAAAAGAAATCATCGTTCGAGAGTATCCGTAAGATTAAGATTTCATTTAGAAAAACATCTACAGATGTGTAGAACAATACTAGTTTTTTACAATTTTGGAAACAATCGACTATCACGATGCAAAACATGATGATCGTGTATATATGTTAATACAAGTGAATTGTAAGGATTGAGTCATACAATAGATTATGTTAACTAAATACTGATAGGATTCGCGTCTATTATCATATTGAAGGTTGTATAAAACTGTGTTTTTCTTTGTTTGTTTTTTTTTGCATATTTAGTTATTAAAATTCATTTCCTCACGACAACTCGTCATTGGATTTTATATACAACATCCGTTGTTGATGTCGTTCACTCTTTGCAGAGAAAGAAAAATGAATAAATCGATACGACAATCATACATAATTAAAAAAGACGAAAAAAGAAAAGAATAATTCTTCAGATCTACTAAATAAATGGACACGTGTGAGAATAAATATGACAAGAATAGAAAGAAATAACAACACGTAGACAATTTATACAATAATCTAACATATTTAATCATTAGTTGTTCTTGTTAAAATTGTCCTCCCTGAAAAAGTCCATGTGACATTGGATATTGTTGTTGAGACCAGATATTATTCGTTTGTACATTCCACTCATTTGATATCATTTGAGACGAGAAAATATTTGACGTTGAAGGATTTCTATCATTGAAATTTGGTATCTGCACATTCGCATTGGTTGATATTGAATTAAAAAACGGAGTTGACATCCGACTACTAGATGCTAGTAATGAGGCTGGTGGTGATGACGACGACGATAATGATGATGATGATGATGACGAACAACCATCCATTGCCTGTCCTGTTAATTGATTGGATGGGATTGCTTTATTATTCATATTTAATGTTTTGACATTATCGGTTAAACTTAATACATCATCATCCGATACGGACGAGGAAACTGTTTCTTCTCCGTCACTATATGTCTGTTGTATTTTACCATCGGCATCATGTTTATATAATGGACACCATGTACCTTCATCACCGAAACAAATGGCTACCTCACCTGGATCTAGATAGATAATGAAAACATAAAAATTAAGCAAATAATTTTTATCCTATCATGTGTTTTGATATGAAATTTAGACTGTGAATTGAAATACCTGGATGAAGCCATTGATTCTCTTTTAATAATATGCTTAATGAGGAAAATCTTGTTTCTCTTAGTTCATCTGAGTAATGACACGACGTTTATTTAAGATTGTCATTTCTAAGACGATCTTTGGAATGTTTCTATTTCTCAATTCCTTAGTAAATTTTGTCATCGTCTGACTGTACAAGTAGCTTCTTAATCTACGAAGCGTATCTTACATGTGGAAGAACGAACTATTTGCATAAGACGTTCGATAAGTTTTCAAAACATATGTTTTACTTCATATTCTGCAAACGATAACCTTTCATTAAACAGGGCAAAAAAATATAAGATAAATACATTGAGTACACATGAACGGAGCATAGTTTTATATCGTACGTTAGATTGTACTGAACATAGAAAAAATATTGATAATGTATTGAAATATTCTATTTTCTTAATACACATTACGTGTCAGAGAAAAATTAGGTGATTAGATTTCTTTTTCTTTTTAATGAACACAAGTAAACATAAAGGTAAGTATAGATTACACGAATATTTGAGCAATATATTAATAAAGAACAAGGTTAAGATTGTTTCACATACTGCATATTGAGCTAATTCTTACGATTTCTGAATCAATTTAAGACGAAAAATCTTCTATTCAGAAATGGAAGGATCTTAAACATTGTTTTCTTTTTCTTTTTGAAATAAAAAGAAAGAAATCCATGTCTAAGAATGTCGTGTAATGATACAAAGTTGAAAGCTTAATGAAAAAACAAATGCATGACATAAACTAAATTCATTCATTGGTTTGTCACGATCATAGACAGAAGATTGGCTTAATATTATCTCAAGAAGCTACTTCATGAACATGCAAATAAAATTCTTTACCAATCCACATAGTGAATATGACTGGTAAATATTGATGAAGTGGCAAACAAGAACGTTCAGCTATTGATTTAAGAACTGGATCTTTCCAATGTTTTGTTTGTAAGCATCGATATGCACTTCCACGATGTGGTGTTGCTAGACGAAAAAAAAAACTCCATCGTTTTTCTCAACACAGTATTTATTTACCCGGAAACCAATGTCCAATAAATCGTTTCGATAATATATCATAAAACGTTCGTCTAAAAACATTGATTTGTTCCGATGACAATTGAATATGTGCTTTCATCAATCGTAATAGATAACTACATGCAACGGTAAGTTCTTTTTTCGGATTTGTCATTATGATTGTAAAAGACAAATAGAAAGGAAATCAATCTAGAATGAAATTGAAATGAACTTTTGATGAAAAAGGTCTCCGCAGTCGCAACATAATGTATTAGGTTGACCGATAATCACTATAACATCATTCGTCCCCTTCTCTTTCTGTCTTTTTCCTCGTATAAATCAAAAAAACGATAAAAGAAAAAGAACAAGTGAACATATGGCGATTTGTGTAAATATGAGCTTAAAGGGCTACAAAAAAAAAGAGAAACGAACGACAGAAAATGAAATTCGTATTTGAACTATTTTAGTCAATAATCATTAATAGAAAAAGAGAAGAAGAAATTTTAACATGATCAGACGTTTACCGTCGTTGTGGTAATATCGATTGTTTCTTTTTTTTTTTTACTTTACTATTTATTGAATGAAAAGAAAAAGAAAGGTTATAATATTAAAGCCTTTTCTAGTTAATATATGCATTTGCAACGATTAATTTGGTAGATTTATCTTTAAGAGTAGTCCAAGCTTTGGTATTAACCGAATCAAAAAGCACATATCAATGTGACCTGGCTGTCATTTAACAACGAGGAAATCAGAAGAAGAGAACGACTAACAGACAAACTGATACATACACACATACACCCATAGATCAACGTGGAATGATTCATTTTTATATCTCTAATCATCAGATTTACTATGTCAACTATTTAGAACATTTTATATGATAAACATGGAAAATTTTTAAAACCATTAGATCATAAATGAAATTCGTCATTTTAATATAAATGCAGTTTATAAATAGAGGTCGTTAATATCACTCAAACATATATATTGACATAAAAATAGAAGGAACAAGAAGGAAGGAATGCATGGTTAATGGCAATTTAACATAGAATATATATATATAAGTGTACAGTGAAATGTCTACACATGTAATATCTCTGCATGTCGCTAATGCTATTCCATCATCTCTACTTGTTCCGTGACTCTTTATAGTATCAGTTTTTCTTGTCTTGTAGATTTTGAAAACGACAAGAGTGCATTCTTTCAAAATTAATTATCATTATCTATTATCTATTCACGAGCTCATGTCGTTTGGTAAAATATTATTTGATCATCCGACGAGCAACGGCTAGTTCGGTGTTTGAAACATATTCCATATCTTTTCTGTTCTCTTATTAATTATCGTCTATTTTAAATTTCATTAAATTATTCTCACAACAATGAACAAAACATCGAAAGAAATCGATTTATCATCAGTTATAACTCAAGTATCAAAAGATGATGATCCCAATCGAACAATACCCTTAACGGGCACAGTCATTACAAGTGGGTCACCTCCAATAACAAAACGTATGTTGAAAACAATGAAAGAAAAATCTATCTAATAAACCAAACTGATTTATTTTATCTTTGTTCTTAGCTCGTGCAAGTCGAAAATATCGTCTTGTATCACTTTTACTCTGTTGTTTGAGTGTATCGAATCGTAGTCGATCGAGAAGTGCAATCTATTCGCAAAGAAAAGAAACTTCTGCCAATCAAGAGGTAAAATAAAACTCGATAAAAACAAAAAAATATGTCTATTTTTCAAAATACATGATTCATGTTCTTATAGCTGATCGCCTTGAATTCTGAGTTAAATTTTCAATTTGAGGTATTGAAGAATTGAGCTTACGTTTTAAATACTAACCTCAAAAATTGAAATAATAGAATGAAAGCATAATTATATACTAATAATAAATTAAATATTTATTTATATCAATAAATACATTGAACGTTTCTATTTCATTTTTAGCAAAATGAAAAATTTTTATTACCAACATTACGCCTTAATGAGCGAGTGAAAATATGTTTAGTTATTGATCTTGATGAAACATTGGTACATTCATCATTCAAACCAGTACCAAATGCTGATTTTGTTGTTCCTGTTGAAATCGATGGACAAGTGCATCAAGTAGATAAATTTTCTTTATTTTTCTCTTTTCATTTTATATTATCATTAATCAACCCAAATAAAAGACAAGCAAACGGAAGAATCTACTATTGAGCGTATATAAAAAGCACAGCGAAGGCGTTACTCTTCTGTCATCTCTAGAGATCCTCGTTTCCTTCGTTTTTTTTTCTGTTAAACAAATAGTATTTCTGTTTTGTCAACCAAACATAGGATATTGCAGATAATTAATTATACATGCCGTTTTTCATAAGTTGGAATTTGTCATATGCATGTGTTCTATTCATTCATTGAGATCTAAGCGGACATATATCTATTGACACATTTTTAACAGCACAAGTCTTGAATATAAGAAAAAACAACACAGAAAATAGCAACAGTATCATATTGCTATAGATAAAAAAATAACAAGAATATATTTATGTTTATTTAGGTCTATGTAACAAAACGACCACATGTTGATGAATTTTTACAACGTGTTGGTGAACTATTTGAATGTGTTCTATTTACTGCTAGTCTTGCTAAAGTAAATGAATAGAATTTCTTTAAATTTATGATCTATGTTAATATTTGTTTTCTTTTTAGTATGCTGATCCTGTAGCTGATTTGCTTGATCCTAATCATATATTTCATTCGAGACTTTTTCGTGAATCTTGTACTTATTATAATGGTAAGATAATATCTTAACCGGAAATGCTTCGAAGTCCCTAGAATTGGAAAGATAAGGGTCAAAGAATAGACTTTTTTGTGCTTTTAAAGTAGATAGATAGATAGATATGTCAGTTTTATTTTGCAACGGTCTATTCTATACTCATCATTACATCTACATGATCCTCAAGATGTCAACATAATCCTAAAACTTCAAATCGGATACAAAGTTATTTTATTGACAAAGTATTATAAAAGAACCCTGGAATAAGAATATTTATAGATTCCGGAGGATGTTTTTTCACGACGAGATATCAAAACAATTCATTTTTGAACCATCATTAAAACATTATATAGATTCAGCATATACAGATATACTCTGTTACCTTCTACCCGTCGTTATGTTTTCAAAGAGTCGAGTACTCTCGAAATTATATACAAAGTCAAAATTTTGAGGTACGTTCGGATCGAATGTTCACGAAAACTGATTTCGATCTAAATAAAGAAAATTCAATGAATATTAAAGAGTGTTGAACGGTTTATGAGAATGTCATTCAGGCGAAGTAACATTTCTAGTCGCCAACTGAACTATTGAGTAGGCTATAATTGAAAAATTCATTTTTCACAAACGATATAAATGAATTCTCAGATATCTTTAAGTGAACTGAAGCTAGTCCTTGCTTATCTCCAGGCATCCATAGTTATTTGTTGTGAGAAACATGAATGAATTTTTGACCTATGCATACGCACATCTACACACACACACACATATATATATATATATTACATTTATCTTTATAGGAAACTATATCAAAGACCTTAGTCGGTTAGGTCGCGATATTCGTAAAGTAATCATTATTGATAATTCACCGGTATCATATATATTTCATCAAGATAACGCAGTATGTAAAAAAACAGAAGAAAATCATTTTCTTTCTTTTCTCTTGTAAATAAATCTATACACTGTTTTTGTTTACTATCAGGTTCCTGTAACTAGTTGGTTTGATGATATGCATGATACTGAATTACTAGCACTTATACCCATATTTGAACGCCTCGCAACAGTTGATGATATTATACCAGCTTTACAAGATATTCATCATCGACGCGCAATGGTTTAAAGATTTTTGAAAATTATCTTTCTTTTTCTCCCGCATCTTCTTCTTTTTAATCAAGAAAGCTTTTTGGGCTCCCCTCTTTTTTTTGTTCATCAGTAATTGTGGCTTTGCACTTTCTTTCTCCTTCTATCTATATCACTATATATATATATATATATATATATATATACTTGTTTTCACATTTTCAATATACAGTGCCGTTTGTCTTTCTTTACTTTTCGTTTTGGTCTTTATTTTAAACTAGCCATCATAGTAAACAGGTCCATTTTCAATCATACTCGTTCTTCTATCACCTACCATCTTTATTTTGTGCATACGAAAAGAAAAAACAAACAAGCAAACGAAATGATCTATGCAATTAACATCCACAACCTTTATCTATCGAAATCATTGCATCATTCCTTTTTTTTTTTGATCGTCTGTTTTTATTTTGTTTAATCTCTATCACCAGTGTTAAAATCCATCAGAAAAAAAGTAAAACAAAATGAAAAGGAAAAGACAATGGCCTGTTATACATGTGTAAATAATCTATTGTTTGTTGTATATATTATAAAACGAAGAAAAAACAGCATTTTGTGTGAGTGTGTATCTCTTCTTTCTGCCGCCGCCCCTTCTACCTCCCGACTTTTCTTTTTGTTTGGTCTATTTGTTGATTAAAATTTCAGGAGGAGATTTTCATTCTCTTCGAACAGTCGTAGATAAGAAACACAAAGATTCTCCTCATTTCGAACGAACAGTGCTGTTTTCATCAAATCCTTCCTTCTTTCGATTTTTGTTTCTTGCTCCTCTTTCTTTATATTTCATTGCTGGTGCTAATTCATTGAATACATTGTTTCTATTTTTTTGCTGTTAGCTGCTGCACATTTTTATTATTATTATTATTGTTGTTGTTGTTGTTGTTATTTCTCTCATTCTCTTTTTTCGTTCATCGCGCGTGTGTGTGTATGTGTGCTGCCCTCATTGTTTACTTCCTTTTTCTTTTCATAAATCTTGTAGCATTCGTGAATTCATTTATTTCTTCATATGTGTCACTGTTATTCCCGATCTAAAAAAAGAAACGAAATTCAGAAGAAAAAAAAACGATTTATACCTAGTTGCCTACGGAAAACAAAATAAAGTTGAGATGTAATGATATGGTTTGATTTTTCAGATGGCATCTAAACCAGTAGATACGAAGGCGAAACTTCGTCATTTGATGAAACAAGAAAAACAAAAGAGAATCGATTCACCACTTGCGAAGTAAATTTGCAGATAAATAAAGCAATTAACAATTGAAATCTATCATAAAAATCATTTTTAGATACACAAATACAGGTCAGCTATGTTGTGCGTTATGTAATCAACAGATAACTAGTGAAACGTTTTGGAAAGCACATGTTAATGGACGAGAACATAAACAAGTGTGTTTTATTTTCTGGATACAAATGTGTCTTACATAATTCTATATTCTTTTCAACGTACAGAAAGTTCTTGAGCTAAAATCAAATATAAAACAATCCAATGAAGACGCTATCTTCGCTAAACCATTTCCTCCGCCTTCGATTTCAACTCAACAACGTGGTGTCAAACGTTCTCATGATGTAGGTATGTCGATCAAATGAAAAGATAAATATCACTTATCAAACACAAACATCCTTAATGCAGTATTTTTCTTCTAATTAGCTACATCGAGTGATCATGTGATTGTTGGTAAACCGACAATTAGTGTTGTCTCGTCTGCAGCAGCTCAACATTCAGCTTTACCTGCTGGTATTATAAGAAAAATATCACCAATATTGTTTGAAGAAATTCAAACATCTCTCCTTGATTTTTTAGATTTTTTCGATTCTGATTCATCGAAATCACAAATAACTACAGCAGCAGCAACAACAACAACAACAACACATAATGCGACATCAGCCGAAGAATCATCTGCTTTACCTGAAGGTTTTTTTGATGATCCACAATTAGATGCACGTATGAGAAAAGTTGAATATGTTGATAAAATGGAAGTTGAATGGGATTCATTCATGCGTGAAATGAAACAAGAAGCAAATGTAGATGAAAAGTTAACATTTCAAACATCAGTCAATAATTTTCATATTTAGGTATCAGAAAAACTAGAAGCTACCGATGATATTCAACGTGATGTTGAGCGTGAAATTATTGAAACAGAAGAATTGATGTATGTTGACATGTTCTTAATTCATCAATAATCTAATCATATGTTTTTCTTGTTTATTTTGTAGTACACGATGGCAAAAAATCGAAGACATGCATGATATAAAAGATAATCGTTTCAAAATAATTAAACAAGGAATTAAGAATTCAAAGAAAAAAGAGAAAAAAGATAGTGAAGATGAAAACGATGACGAAGATTTAGAAAAAGAATTACAGGACATGTATAATTGGCGACAGAAACGTTCTTGAACTTTTTTTTTTGTTGTTGTTTTTCGTATCGATGTATATATTTAAAAAAAATTCAAGACTAGTTTTTTTGTTTTGATAACGATACTCTGTTTATTATTACTTTGGTTAAAAAAATTAAATAAAAAATTTATTTCGTATTCAACATAATTCAGTTAATGATTAAACTAAGAGAAAATGGCAAATTTTATAATCATTGTATTAATTACATTACTTAAATATGTATCAATAAATCAATGTTGAAGGGTCCAATGAAAGAATTTTATATTAATGATAATAGGAAAAAAACATCTGCGAATTCTTGATGGATAGAAGGCTAGAAATAAAAGATTAATATTCATTTGAGACATTGACAGACATTGCACATAGAAATAGATGGATTGTAAAGTATTTTTTACCAGTAACTGATAGATTTTCTATATCGATAATTTATTTTTCTGTCTTCATATTAGTCTTTAGTGTGACACACAAGCATTGATTTGGACGATGTGTCAAAAAAATGTTTCATCTAGTTTATCTTGTTGCTAGTTCTAATCTCAATTTTTTTGACTGTCGTTCACAATCAGATATTCATTTTTGTTAAAATTGAATCGATATCGTTCATTATCGATCCCCATTATAGTCAAGTCTCATGAAGCCAAATCAATCTACACACAATAAATAAAATAAATAAGAGAAATAATCATTATCAAGAAATTCTTCATTATTTATCCTAAAGAATATTGTTTTTGTACTAGAACTATTTCATGATTTACATTAAAAATAAAACTGCTTCTCTTTTCAATAGCACTCGTTTTCTTTGGGAGACCAGAATTCATCTATTTCAATCACAGGAAAACAATATGTTCGTCTCTCATTTAATTCATTTATCGAACTACTTGATGAACAATCTATTACGGATTCAATGTTTTATATCATTAGACCAATCATAAATGTCAAATTTTCTTTTACATATATAATATTAAATCACATGTTGATGAATAATACTAATACTCATATTCAACGATGAAATAGAAAGTCATTTGATTCCGTCTAAATCTGAACATTGATTCTCAAAAATAAATCATGACTAACCTAGAAATCATTACATTCATCGATCGAATTGATATTTATTTTTTTGTTGGATACAAATTTAATGCCAATAGCTGTCATTTAATCGTGCAAACCTAACTAAAAAAAGGTCTTAATTGAGTTTCGTAAACAATCATCATCTGTCTGCTTTAATGTTATGCACGAGACTCAACAATAAAAAATTGATAATATTAAAATAAATTGCTGCATATTTTTCATCGATGACAATCGACAGGCATATACCGAGTATAATAGCTTTTTTTCTTTTTCTCATTTTACAATTACATTTCTTCGTTCGACATCAACTTCTTATTATATGTATTTTGCATAGATTTATTAATCGAAAAAGCCAGACATATACGATTCATTTAAATAATTAGATTCGTACATAAACAAAACAATACGAAAACAATGCCTTTCGTGATAAAAGATGTTCTTCAACATAAACGTAATGATCGACAAACACGTGAAATACATGAAAGAGAATATTTAAAATATTTATCAAATCTTCGTCAGCAGCAGCAACAACAACTAGGTGCAAACTATATTAATCCATATTATTTATCAGCAGATCATCTTCGTGAAATCGAACGATCACATTTACGAAGTATGTTTAGTAAAAAAACTCAATACGAACGTTTACAATGTGAAAATAATATTTTATATGAACGTTTATTGAAAGCAAATAAACGAACAATGATTGATGATAAAAATAGATCATATGAAGAAAATTTAAATATATTTTTATCTAAACGTTCTCAACAACGGTATAATGAATATAAAAATATTCATAATGATAATCAAATATTATTGAAACGTATTAATAACGTACGTGGATCTCTTTTAAGTAAACAAGAGTGTGAGAATGATTGGAAAAAACATGTTGATTTTATCAAGAGAACATGTCAATATCCAGAAAATGTTGATAAATTTGTAACGAAAATGACTAACGATGAAGAAAAACAAGCATGCATTTATTCATTAAAGAGAACGAAACAATGGAATGATCGACATTCTATAATTGAACCATCGAAACCCTTAACAATTATGCCATTAACTATTTTACTTGATGAGTCGTGATAAATAGATTACGTATTATTGTATGAATCGATGTTGTTTATTATTTGTTGTCCGAACATATTTTTATATACATATCTACACATCACACTATATGAAAAGGTTTAATTATTGACTATAGAAGATTCCTAAATATTAAATTGATGTAAATTCAACACCACTGACAAGATATCAGCAGAAAATAAATCAACCAGAGGTCCAAATAGGTCACGTTTTGAAGATCTATCAACTTTTTCAAACAAGTACAATAGTGATACAGGACAGAAAAATCAGAGATACAGACGGAGCACTAGGCCTGTCGACCTACCTGAATCTGACCAGTCTGTCATAGATACAGACTAGGATTTTCAGAGCAGTGTAGTGGACATACCCATATAGGCCTAGCGGCCTGTTTGAACCTCTGAAATCAACTACATTCGAATTTTGAATCAGACTTAGTATTTTTTTTTGAAAAGATTCAATCCTATCAGTGCGCGGAACAAACAATTATCAAAAAAATTGATCTGAAATTTCTATAAAGTAGTGATTTGAATAAAAAAAGATTTTTACGAGAAAAATGAACTCAGAAATCGCACTGTTTCGTCAATCTTATAGCTGTTTTTTTGTATCTATAAATTTAAGAGCGTAGCTAATATGTCTTTTCATTTTAGTGTTGCATATTTAGTATTTTTAAGTAATTACTATTGTTTGAAGGACAACAAAAGATACTGATTTTAGTCAGCGTGTGCTACCTTTTGTAGAAGATGAAGATTCAAGATGATCTCTTTCATTGTGCTCAAAAAATTCTTAAACAAAAATATGATGAAATTGATGAGTTCGGGACAGTTTAAGATATTAAAGAAAAATGTTTAATGACAGATTTAAGAATAAGTAGTTCATAAAATAAAACAAAACTGATCTTTAATAATTCTATATCAAAACCTTAATCATGTCATGTCGTACAAATCTATCATATCTTCATAATGCTAATGTATTTAACACACAATACGTACGAAGCAATGAATCTAATTTACAAGACGCAAAAAAAAACAATTGACATTTCCGATGAATATGCCAAGTACGATCTTCAAGAGAAAAATCGAGGTATGAAAACAGAATCTTCTATCTTTCTACTCGCTTTAACAAACCTTTTGACAAAAGATCAAGAATCATGTATATTGATTAAGTTTTGCTCTAATAAATAAAACAATTCTCTATTGCATTGTCAGAAAATTAACGAAAACAGTAGCAAAGAAATACGTTCGAGAGACCGAAACGAATAGAAAAATCTCAATTCGATTCGACCTACTATTTCGAAATCTCGATTCGATTCGAATCATACGAAACAGAAAATCACATCATTGCTACTAGAATGGGTGCACAGCCATGATAAACTAGCTTCATCTGTCTCGAAGGACCGTATCTTTTCTTTTGCTTTCAAGTGTATTTTCCCAAGAATAATCATAATATAAAAATAGATTCCACAAGAAAAAGTAATTTCATAACAAAAACGAGACTGAGCATGGGTATATCTAAAGATTCTATAATGAAGAGAAAGAACTATCTTGTTTATTTTCAAGACTGGATTTCTATTCCACTTGTACTTGGATTTCGTTCAATTTTCTGAGAATGCTGAGATCTTCCTGTTATTGCAAAGGTTTTAGTATTAATACCAGGGACTTTTTATCTATGGGTTACTTTTTGACATGATTTGCAACTAGAACTGAGATCTTTTAGGGGTTTTCAGCTTGCTTTGAATTTTGTAGGATCCTAATTATTTTCTCTAAAGTTTTCGAAAATACTTGTCACTGTGGGAGTTGTTGTCTTTAATTTGGGTTCGACAGAATTACTCTGAACTATTTAGTATACATATGGCATTTCAAAAGTAATAAAGTCTCACCGTTCACCCATTGATTCTATCAGTAAGAAAGTGCAAGCGCACGTATAGGCAGCTGAACAATATTAAATCTATTCAGAAAAAAGATTGCAATGAAAATAAAGACGAAATATAGTGGAAATAGAAATATCAATCACTATTACTTTCGATTGAGCTAATAAAGAGATTGTTTTTCACCACCGAGAGGTCAAAATTCGAACATTTTTGCATGAATATTTGACTAACAACGATGAACTGCCACCCGGTGGTAGTATTGCTGTAAGGTGTTGTAACGACACGACACATGAGGCGAAAAATATTTGAAAATGACACTGAGTGCTGCGATTCAGAAGTGGAGCCGAATAGACACTTCGGATTCGATTCGATTCGTCCTACTTTTTCAAAATCTCAATTCTATTGTAATTCTGGTTGAATCGAATCGAATCGAATCGAATCATTGGACAATTCGATTCGTTTTCGGTCTCTGATATGTTCCCGTAGAGTAGATTTTTGTTTCGTCGAAAAATTTGATGCACTCATTTTTTCATCATACTCGTTTCGCCGAAAATGAAAAAACGGCTGTTCTCATTTCATCGAAAAATCAACATGTAATGAAAAGAGCATAATCAAAGAGATCAGCTCGATATCTATGATCGACTTGAACTATTTTCTTAAAAAAAATACTAATTGATATCCTTATCATCACGTCATTTAGCAACTGGTATATTATCTCCACGAAAAAAAGTTATTTGTAAATTGAAATGCACGATTACATAATTTAGAAGAAAGTTACAAACAACGAAGATTAACATCAGATGAATATCTTGAAAAAGTCATGCGATTAATCGAAATAAAAAAGTATTGCTGTTTTTCTTTTCGATTCTCATATTTACTCTTAATAATATCTTATTTATTTATCCAAATCTGCTCTATAATAATAACTTTTTAACAAATGTATCTACAAGTAAATAGGTGCTATTGCAGATTGATTTGACGAAGAAATCTTATCCCGAGATATAATCTACTCTTCATTAATTAGTTCGAATTTATCTTTTCGACGAAACGAGAACTAACCGTTCCATAGTTTGGCCGTAAAATGTCAAAAAAAAATATCGTCATGAAAAATGATCGCTTGATAATTTAGAGAAATGTGAAATAGTATATCACATGTTTTATTTTATGAGTTCGTGGTAACATTCTAATAGTGATCAAATATATATAATAAAAAAAATAAATAAATGTGCCATTTTTTTCTTTTAGCAGTTGTAAATGACAAACCATCTAAGTAATCCATAGCATTGATAGCACCATCATAATATCGTTCGACAAGATTATCTATACGACGGTGAATAGCAATTGTTTTAGGTTGTTTTGATCTAGCCCCTACCTAAACCTCCAGTAAACCGAACACGCATATGATCAAAATGATTTTTATTTTCTTTGCAGAATTTTTATGAATGCCTAATTCATAGATCTAATATCTAGAGTTTCCCTGCGTTACATCAGTCGAAGACGAAACAGCTTCAGCCATGATCATTCAATTTTACTTATTACAGTAGTTCTTCGCTCAACTCTTCTATTGATTTTATATCACGTATTATGGATCATCATTAATACTGT
Organism: Rotaria macrura; assembly: GCA_900239685.1. Lineage (NCBI taxonomy): Eukaryota > Metazoa > Rotifera > Eurotatoria > Philodinida > Philodinidae > Rotaria > Rotaria macrura. The sequence continues at coordinate 155,688 of OENT01000031.1, forward strand.
TTGAAATTCTAGACTAGTAGAATCAGAAGAAAAGCAATAATGAACTACGTCTGATTAGAATCACCATTTACTGGAGATATCCTTTCTGTCGATATTTTTCCTTCGCAATTCTTGTTTTCGACATATTTCAGCACACCGTCTCATCACGTGTAGAATAACAGAAATTTTCTGAATAGGAATAATTGTACTTTTTTTGATTTTTCAACTCCAAAGAGATCGCACTAATTGTCGTTTCTTTTTTTTTGGATTACACATATTCTATATGATATTGACCTTTTGATAATCGTGACATGAAACTGAGCGTAAGAATATTGATACATGAACTCATATCAAAATTTTAATTCGAATCTAATTGTATGACATAATAGTTCATAACTATGTAATTTGTGGGTGATATTTAAGTTCAATTCGACATAAATTAATTCAATGAAAAGAACTAAAATTCAAAAATGATTTTGTTTTTTAAATTTCTCGGCAATATCTATTTATTTCACAACACAGTGTACAGATGTAATATTTGTCCAATCTATTCATTCTTCTTTGCGTAGTTATCTGGATTTATGAAGTATTTTCTCCGAGAACAATGGCGGCCGCGACTGATCGTTGAGAATACTATTCAAATTCAATTGTAATGCATACACTTGTATTTATGAAGCTTATCAATCCGACCGACACGATCACATTTTTCTCTCCATTTTCATTCTACTCTATGGATAATAAAGTGCATGATTGCATCTATTTATCTCTCGTTAAATTTTATACTGTTCTCGGGCAAAACACAGAATTTCCTTATTTTTATTCATCTACGAACTTAGATTAGTCAATAGTAAAATAGAATCTTGATTCGCTACCGATAAAATTCATCAACTGATTCGTCTTAAGGAAGCAATATAAATTACTGAGAACATACATTTAAAACGATTTTTTTAATCGATTTCGCGTTTAACCTTGAATAATCATACGAGGCAAATAAACTTTATTGTTATTATTGATATTGAATTCATGCATAAAGAAAAGAAGGAAGCTTTTTAAAAACATTCCCTTCAACAGTCGTCAATACTAGTGTTTTGGATTTCGGACCATGAATTACTTGTTGAGACATCAATTTGCATACTTATGAAATGGTTTGCAATCTTTACCCGTTGCACACCTGTGTTATATCATGAAGTTGTGCCTTCTCTCTATGTCTCTCTCTATAAGTGAGGAAATAAACTTCAATAAACTAATGTTGAAAGTTTTCATTCAAGTGATTTCTTTCAATGTTCTTTTATGGGGGAGAAAAAAATCTTTTTAGTGCAATCCCTGCAGAATCTAAGTGTAAAAATACAATTTAGTTAATGTTGTTGAACAGAAGCAGATGATTACATTTTATGACTCTTGAGAGACATTTCTTCATCATCGTTTTGCTTATGTTCGTGAGAAGTGCAAAAAGAAACAAGTTTTTATATTTTGAACGACAAAATATTACTTAGTGACAGAAATATAATAGTGACGGAATGAATCATGATTTTCTAGTTCAATGTAATTATCGTTGAATAAACATTCATCAACATTTGTGATTTAATACAATCAATTTTAAGCATGAAAAACAGGTAACAATTTAAGCACAGACAATGGATCGTAAAAAACCTTGATAATAAATCTATGCAAGGAAATGTGTCAGAGAAAAAGGTGATTTATCCTCGATGAACATATTATCTACAATTATAGTTAGTTAAAGATAACACGACGAGTTCCATCTATTAACAATTATAACAATATCGAATTCTCTGTTTCATTAATTTACTTTACAATGTTACGAACGTGTCTGAGGATAAAGAAAAAAAGTTCAGATATCTTTTCTTTTACTTCAACATTGATTGTACATCATCTTTAAGGTAGTATCTTGACGAGAAAAACATCTGAATTTCTTGTACGGAATATGTATGAGTGACAATATTATGAAATAGATCTTTAAAATAATAGTTTTTTTGTTAAACAATTTAATGTTCCACAATATAAAATAAAGAAAGACTAAACACATCCATATAAAATATTCAAAAATAAAGTTAAAATTTTTAATTCATTGAAATTTCTTTCTTTTGTTTTTTAATGATGTCTATTAATTTATCACTTTAATTGGTGGGCGACTAATTGAATTACGTCGTGGAGCACTCGATCCGTTTACTGCTGATTGTTTCCCGTTAGTTGGTTGTTTACCATTTGTTGCAGAATTTTTTGTCATAGATATTCGTCGAGGTCTACCAGTAAATGTTGAATCATTAAGCCCATCTGAATGTGTATTCGAATGTGTTGGTGCTCCTGTTGTTGTTGTTGCCGTTGTTGTTGTTGGCGGTATAGCTGACTTACGATAGTTGGCACAATGATGAACATTATATAGATCAATAATTTTATCCACATCCAGCTGCCAAATATGTTGTTGTTTTTGTAATTGATGACGTTTTAAACGTTTATTGTCATTGAATTTTACAGTTGAATGTTGATCAAGAATTTTTGGTTGATGTTGTTCGGGAGCAAAAAGTTCTTCGGGTCGAAAACCAAATAATTCTTCCGGTTTATTAAAACGACATTTTGCATCTGTAACTTCACGAATCGAACATGATGAATCATTTGATCTTGTATTCGACTGATGTACTATGGCCGATATTGGACGACCAGAATAGATTATTTGAGAGTATGTTGATGCTTCTGATCCAATCGTTGAATGATGTTGTTTAGGAAGAGTTGAAAAGGAATCGATTTGATCAGTTAAAAATGACTTCTTGTTATGTGTTGCTGATGAGCTATGCATTGCTTTTTCTTTCGTTGAACTTAAACGAGCCATGGAAGAATTAGCATAGGCTTGAGTACGTGGAATTGATGATGTCGATTGTTGAAATTTATGTTTCATTTTTACTAGATTATTTTCTGAATGATTTAATGTTGAATAAGACGTTTGTCGGTATATAGTCGGTATAGTCAATTTCGATCTGGCATCGTCCTGATCATTTTTCGATGAATTTAATTTCGTTTGATTTATATCATCGATTGATAGTTGTGTTTTGCTTGTTGTTCGTTGTATAAATGATGAGCCATGATCATTTAAATTTTGTTTATGAGCGCATTGTTGTTGCCTCAACAATTGTAATCGGGGACTTGTTCTACCAGAATGATTAATATGCCCATTTGCATCGGGTACTTTCTGACATTCTTTAGATAACTTTGATGTCTGTGTTTCGTTAACAACAGCTTCTGTACTACAGTAATGTGTACCATTACTACTTAACGTTGATTTCGTTCGATCAAGTTTGTTGACAGTTGTTGTCGATGTTTGCTGCACTTCATGTTTATGATGTTTTACATGTTGACGATGATGATGATTTTGTTTAGCTTGTTTGCAAAGACCAGCTAAACGTGTTGAATAACTATTGTCGCCATCGTTAAAAATTATTTTAAGTAAACCGAAGGAAAGTGATGAGGGACGTGTTTCCGATCGTTTGTCTGATATTTGTTGTTGTTGATAAGGAATGTTTTTCTTTTTCGATTTCAAAGTATTCATTCGATTATAATCGGTGGCTGAAGGACTTTCATAAATAGATAAAGGGCGTGGAACAACATAGAATTCATCCCAATCACGATGAGTTATTTGATTAGCGCATTCGATATGTCCGTATTTAAGTGCAAGCGCAGCTGCTGAACATCCTTAATAATGTACAAGCAGTGTTTATAATTGTTTTATAAACAGAAAGAAAGAAAAAGTGAATCGAGCACATAAATTAAATTTACCTTCTCGATTTACATATTGATCGAGACGAATACCAAGTTTATCGGCTGTTCGAATAATTAACTCAGAAATTCCAGAATTACCTTGAATTAAAGACAATCAACTGCATAAGAAAGGAAGGTTTTTCTTTTGAAAGATTACCAGTAATGGCAGCATAATGTAAACAAGTATTTCCTTCGCAATCCTTTGCGTCAATATTAAAATCCAAACAAGATAAATATAATTGGACAAGATGTATACGTTGTAGAGCACAAGCATGATGCATTCTAATGAAAACAAAAGAAAAACAAAACACAAAAAATGTACATATATATATATATATATGAGATGCGTAATAAAAAATTTTCTTTTATTAATTTACGCGTTTCTTCTTGCATGATCTTCCAGTGCAATTTTAGCACCTTTTTCTAATAAATTTTGAGCGAGTGATAAACTCCATCGATCATTTTCAACATATGAACATAGAACTAATGGTGTTCGAAGCTGACTATCGCGTTCATTAGGATCGTAATGCAGTTGCAATAGATATCGAATACAACGAAAATATCCGTGTTGAATTGCAAATGGAACATTAAAATATTTTGGTATTGAAGAAGGATTCGGTTGATGATTGTGACTAACACTACTATCATAGATTGTCATTGGTGCTAGTGGTGATGCTGGTGGTAATAATCGAGATGAAATGAGCATTGACATGTTATGGTAATCGTAAAATGTATATATATATATATATATATATATGTATATATGTATGTATATAACCACTTAGATGCTGACGATTATGTAAAGCATTTGTATAGCTTCTTAAAAAGTGAGGACAGTATGAGTGAACAATGATGTGAATAGTTATGGTAACTTACTTGCATTGAAAATTCGACTATACATTCACTAGTAGAGTAAAGAAAAAAAAGGTAAAATAAATTGAACGATCGTAGGACATTTAACAAAGGCGGTTGTGTATGTTGAAATAAAATGAAATGAAATGACAACAAACTTCTTTCCTTCGTTGCTCTCTTCATTTTTCTTTCATTCGCTTTGCTTCTTTCAAAAAAATAAATTAAATATACTTGCCAAAGAAAGAGCACGTACATTTACCGTCTAGAAAAGAAGGCGACTGGTTTGTTTATATGACCGAAGTAAGTATTTTTACTTTTCGTGAATACGTTGTTAAGTCTGTAATGTTTTTTTTATCATTCTTTACTTAAAAATAAAATCTATACGATTCTTATCAGTTCTAGATAAGAAATTATTCACAAACCACCTGAATTTTTTTCAAGAGTACGAATTGAACGTATTCATAGATGTAAGCGTCTGTTTGCATTGTCGGAACTTACGATGAATACAGAAGAGTATTTTATGTTCTATCTTACTGCAATCGACTTTTTTTATTTGCGACTTTAGTTGAGGTATGTCAAGTTATCAGTTATCACTGATATGAATGAAGGGTGAAGCAAATGTTCTCTATGAAGTTTGTTTTCAGATGTGTAAGATCGTGATGCAATATCATGGAGATTTAACGCTTTTCTTGTATGATAAAGCAACATGTTCGGTGTAACAACAGACGAACATCTTCGAAGAGGACAGATTCTATGATGATCATTAAAAGCTTAGAGTTCAAAGTATCCAGCAAGGTATATCGTTAATTTATTAACAAATGTTCTATCAAAATATATTCGTTTTTTATTTCCTTGACTGTCAATCTACAATGTTCACGAACATCTTATTTACATTTCTAGTCAATTCAAACCACGTATTTAGTTTGATATAAAAAAATGAACTACTAATAATTTCATTAAAAAATTTTTATAGCATTTCTAATTCAAATCAATTTTCTCAATTATTAATTTAAGAAGCAAAACCGTTGTTTTTTCTGAACTTATAGTGATCTACAGAGTATTCAAAAATGCTTCCTTCTCAATGTGAAGTATAAATTTTCTAACCGTTTTTTCTTTTGGAGTCTCATTTAATTTTTTAATGGTAATCAATAGTTACGACAAAAATTTGTAATACTAAGACCGAGTTGTAAGACTATTCATATGGATAAGGTGTGAACCACATGCAATATTTCTTCCCTTTTTGATATAGTACTACTTTTCTATATTTATTGTGAACGTTTCAGGAATGGATAATGACAGTAAAATATTGCTAGTTGCGTTTAGTTTTGATTTAAATTTAATATAATGACCATGGAACAACGGGAATTCTTTTATTAGACTGTAGTGGCGCTTCGAAAATATTTCTTACAAAACTTTTTTATATATTTCTACTGTGAACACGTTGTCTCTTCTAAATAAAATCTCAATTTGCAAAACAAAAAATAGGTATTCGTTACTTTGACTTTATGCGCTCTTTCATTGTATTGAAAAATAATGCAACGGCAACTACAATTAATTATCATCAAGAAAAATTAGGCATTGAATAATCTTGCAGAGAAAAAGATTTTCCCACTATTTGTTTTTTGCAAAAATCAATAATGTAAATATTTGTTTAGCTGAAGAAGCAACAGACGAATATTTACCTAACAAAGAAGTCTCTAAGATTTGAGCTCTTCTCGCTGAAAGACAGAAGAAAAAGGATGAATATTTCATAACTGACGAGAGTAATATATTACAAGCATTCTCTTTCAATGTCATGACATTATTTGTCTAGAAATGTTGTATATCATTCGAGTAAAAATTACATAGGCATTGAAATTCACAATGATCTATAACGGGGCTCTTGACATGTTTTTATGTCTCTTATCAAGTAGACAGATTTTCAGAAAAATCGAATTCTAGTATTTCAACCTGAAATCGAACTTCATTAGATACTGTAAGTATGTCAACTTCGGTAAAAATTCAAAAACTTATTGTAATATGTCGGTTGGATAATAGATGTTCGAGAGAGAAAAAAAATCTTTTCTTGGATGGTAAACACAGAAGATCAACTTCTTCGAAAATTTTGTATTGGAGGAAGAGATTATATTTAAAATTTAGAGAGATTTAATATCAATACAGTGTAGTACAGTTTGGTAAATCTATAAAATTTCACATAAAAAGTCGGGCCAAAGTTTTATGAAATTTTTAATGAACTATTGCTCAATGTTGATTACCAAAGCGTCATTGAAATTGCAATTGGACGACTGAAAAATATCTGCGTTTGTGCCATCTCAAATAAATAGAAACAAACATGATTTCATTTTTTTCCGCGATATAGATTGATTTCTATACAATATATTTGATCATGGTCGATCCGATATGCTCTGTTGAAATGAGTATATTCTGCATATTGATTGAATTGACTTGTTTTCTAACTCATGCTACTGTTCTATCTGATTCTATTATTAGTCTAATGTATTTAATCAGTTCTCAAAAAACAAAACAGGAGCCAACTATTATTGCATGGTTTTGATTGTTAGCATGCTAATCGACTTTTTTTTTTTTAGAAATATCAAGTGTTCCTATAGAAACGATGATATATAGACCATGTGTTTTTGGATGGTAAAAAATATTTTCAAGGTCAGAGATCTTAATCTTGATTTCAAATCTCTACCAGACACTATTGATAACATTTAAATAAAAAATGATGAAGAATTTAATAACGTAATGTAACGATAACAATGAGAATGTATCTCAATAATATCTCTGGTTTCTTTAATCTTTTACTTGTGTCAGACTTGATTATTGGAAAATCATCCGTTGACGAATCTCTTTTAGACTTGTTATTTAATATCGATTGACTTTTGTTTCATCAAGATTCAAGCTTACCGTATAGGCGAGTTATTAAATTTTCGTTTGTATTTAGTTATATTGAACTATTTTGTGAAGTAATTAGAACTAAAAAAAGAGATCTTATGTATGTACATAGTTTTATCCTTTGAAAAACAAACGATGATAAGCGGATGATGACATGATCTCTGAATCGTTCCAAAGCTGTTTTTATTCTTGTAATCTAGAGATTTGTCGTTTGCTCTTTTGTACGACTACGATTTGTTTGTCACATATTATATGCTTCACTCTTCAATGAAGAACAAGCCGTTGACTTTTCTCTTCTCTTTCTCTTCGAAGTCTTTTTCATGTCCTTTATTTTAAAACATACACAGAGCACTACATCACAGGTAGACACTTGTTGCTAAATAATAAAAGAAGGTAAAGTAATGGTATGAAAAAAGACAATCTCAATGTTTTTCATGAAAAAAAAACCGAAGAGATGTTGATCATACTCAAATACGAGATTATTGGTAATACTGAAAAGATAAACATTACTTCATCCTTGAAAAGAAAAAAGGTTGAAGATTTTTCAAGTAGTTTTACTTTAGATTAAAAAGCAAAAAATCATTCACATGACTCGACTATAATGTTTCATTTCACATAACATTAAAAACGATATATTTATAAACAAATGAAAATTCCTATGACAATCGTTTACCAATATTGAAAATTCATTTGATAGAAAAAAGTCTTGCCAACAGAAATTACGTTTTCTTTGTTTCAAGAATACAAATGATTCAGAATTTTTATTTCTTTTTATATTTCTCTCAGAGTCATGATTCGAAATTAAATTGGTTCTTTGAATAAATATGACATCGAACTGTTTCGTTGGCAACAATATTTGTCACGATTTGTAACAGAAAAAAAATAGTATGTACATGTTGAGATTCTTTTTATTTATTTGAATTAGGGCAGAATTCGAACAAAAAAAAATGACAACATGTTTTAATTTAGCAATGAACAAAAGAAAAGCATCGCGATATTCTAATGTCATATGATTACCTATTAATAATCAAGGCTAGAATACTTACCTTAAATGTTTGCATACGTATTTCATTCAAGAGTATCGTTCACGCATAAAGAATATTTAAAAAATGCTATTATTATGAAGAATAGATGAGTTGTGTATGCTACTTATTGTCATAAAATAACAGACCATATAAACATTCAGAATTCGATTTATATGGCTTGTAGAAAAAACCAGTTCATAGTTTTCAGACTTATGAAATGCATCGTATTACTCAAAAAACATACATTTAGTTTATGTAGAAAAAATAACAAACGAACTTTCATAACTTTTAATAAGTAAATAATCAGGCTAATTATGTATGCATTTGAATAGAAAGTACATCGAAAGTTTCTATTTGAATCTAAACGAGGATGAAAATTACAGATTCTGATCTTTGTAACTAAAAGAAAACAAATCCGTTTATTTTTCTCCTTCTAGCATCGTTGTATGGGTGGTCGAGAAGCTCTGTGTGCATTGGATGTTGAATTCAAAAGTTACTTGAGTTCTCTCAAAAACTTGATTTCAGTTAAAAGAAAAACACTCTTTCTGTCTAGATTAAAATTTTTCTTCAATCTCTATTCGAAGTGAATCTTAGATTTACAACAGTAATTCAAACACATCATCATGGGTCGTACAATAATGCACTATGATCCTTAGGAAATCATTGACATACAGTGTAAATAAAGGCAATTATTATATTATTTGATCTGATGATAGGTCAGCATCCTATGTCGAGTTACATCATCATTCTACAACTAGTTCATCTATATGAGGAGGTCAAGTGTAAACATATTCTTGGGTTTATTTCACTCAACACACAAATGTGGACTGGTTGAATTGGTTTTCTTATGATTACTTTGTAGAATTTAAAAGATAATAAGTAGTCACATTTCTAAATGTCTTCGATGTTTCAATATTTAATTTGATGACTAGATAGACGACAAAATAGAAAAACGAATTATAGCGCAAGAGAAGAAAAAACAAACCGACAAACAAAATCTAATAAATGTCACGCATACATATTAATAGCAGAAAAAAAACGAAGAGAAAAAGATGAGTAATCTCACTTTTGCAGAGTCATCATAAATCCGAAAAAAACCAGAAAAAAAAAGAGAAAGAAAATATAACATAAAATATTCAGTTACTGTCGTAGTTAAAGTTTCTTGACTTGTGCAAAAAATGCTGATGGTCCATGAGTAGTTTGTTTAAATAGATTGGCATGACATACAGCACAACGACTTACATGTTGCCTTTGTGTACCAGCTTTTAATGTAAGTAGTTTGGGTTTTTCAAAGCCTGTATAATCGTCTAGTGTAGCCAAATAGAATGTCATCATGTTTGGATAATAATTGCAATGTGAATGATCTTTGCAATGAAAATATGGTCGATCATGATATTTTTCAAGACATGATCCTGGTGATTGTAAACTTTGTTGATCACCTCGGCCACCATCAGCTGATGTAAATACAAAACTGTAACCTGTCCATAATAGATCGTAACCTTCGGGGCATGTCGGTACACGTTGCGATTGACTATGAATGGCAAATACCGGTGTTGCCGATTCGCAAACAGCGCAACGACTCAAGTGGTTCGGTATTTCACTTGCTTCAAATGGTGCCATACTAGATGACATTGGTTCGTTTGTTGACAGCCAATATGAATAATCATTACGTGATGCATAATGACATGAATTACCAATATCACAAAATAAAAATGGCATGGCACTAAAACGACGTAAACAACTGCCCGAACCACCTGTTCAGAAAAAGAATAAAACTAAATGAATTTAATTGTAACATTAGAGAATGAAATTTTACCAAGATCTTGATGAGCAGCATATGTATCACCTTGCATGCCCATAAATGAAAAACCATCTTGCATCTTTGTTGTCGAATATGGACATTGTGGAGTTGTTTTATCTTGACTGTGACTAAATGAGAGAAAACAAAGGAAATAAATAAAAAATGAATCGTTTAAGTTCAATTCGACTATAATATACCGTGTAAATAAGAATGAACCGTCGCCTGTATCTCCGGGAAGGCCTTGAATACCAGCAATACCTGTTGCAAGAAAATGTCATATTATTAGCAACTAGTGTTGTTTTTTTTTGTGATATTTAAACAAAAGATGTACCTGGCGAACCTGGTAAACCGTTTAAACCAGGTCTAAAATATTAAATTCAACTAGATTAAATAGAAATGAGATTAATAACTTACGCTCCAGAAGGACCATCATCACCCATAGCACCACGAGCACCTAATGAACCTGGAACACCTATGAACAACAATTGTTTAGTCATATTAGCTAAGTGTTTCTGGCTACGAAAAAATGCAGCATACCTTGACGACCAGGAAAGCCAACTTGACCCGGATAACCTTTTGGTCCTGGTAAACCTATCTTACCAGGCAGTCCGTTAGCACCTTTAAACAATCAAGAATTGATGAAAAACAAGTTTTTTTCATAGTGTATTGTTTTTACCAGGAATTCCTGAATCGCCACGTTCACCTTTTGAACCAGGAACTACCATATCCTAAATTCACACACGAACGCATTCATCTAAATGATATAACACCGTTAATTTCTTACTTCTACGCGAACTGAATCGCCTTTTGGACCTGGCATACCAGGAAATCCATCGACACCAGGTAATCCTGAACATAAAAGTATCTTTTTCGTACACATAGAAAATGCGTATGATTTAAAACAAACCTGCATCACCCATTTCCCCCTTGCGACCAGGAATTCCAGGCAAGCCTAACAAATATTCGATCAATTTCATATATACATGGAAACGTATTTAACGCATACCTGGTGTGCCAGATTCTCCTCGTCGTCCAGGAACACCGGGGTTACCGGCAAGTCCTGGTTGACCCTTGATAAAAAATACAGTCATAATTCAGCAATGCAAGATAATGTATTTACCGGTAATCCTTTTGGACCGGCAACACCTGGTACACCAAAAAGTCCATTCATTCCAAGAAGACCCGGTAAACCTTAATGTCGAACAATTACTATCCGATCTAAAAAAATTTTATGATCTTACCCGGAGGACCAGCCAAACCTGGTTTACCATCTCGTCCGGGAATTCCGACTGCACCTAGTCGACCAGACAAACCATCTAGTCCACGATCTCCGGGAGGTCCACGTTCACCAGTTACTCCTCGACCTGCATTGAAAAAAATTGAAATACATCAAAACACCAAGATTATTATAAACATCAACACCATTACATACCATCACGACCCGGCAGGCCAGGCGGACCAACTTCACCAGGTGATCCCCTTCAAGAATAGAAATAAATCGAGTTTCACATCTGATTTTACAGAAAAAGTTATAAACTTACCGAAGACCTGGTCGACCTGGTAGACCGTTAGGACCAGCATCACCACGTGGACCAGGTAAAGTAAAACCACCTAAATAGAATATCCAATATAATATGATCATATCAAGAAAAATTAATTCATTCTACAAACCACTTTCGCCTTGTGAACCTTTTAGACCATGACGACCAGGTATACCAGCATTTCCTTTAGGTCCCTGAAAACCCGGCAGACCTTAAATAGAGAGGTATGAAATCATACGGTTGAAAAATGTAAAAACAATTACCTTGTCGTCCGGTTTTGCCTGGTATGCCTGGTAAGCCTTTCTCACCGGGCATTCCAGGAAGACCATCTCGACCTAAAAACATGATTGTTTACACGTATAATATCATAAAAGATGGGGTTATTTTTTTTTGTTCTTAATTTTCTAACCTGTTGTTCCTTGTTGACCAGTAATACCAGGTGTACCCTGTATGATACAATGCAAAATCTTCATATCTTACTTATTTGTCGTCAACTTACCGGGAGACCTATGATAGAGATTTGAGATACAAATATGATTAAATACTTATGCATATATATATATATATATATATATATATTCATATAAATGGCACATACCAGCATCACCATTCATTCCAGAAAGTCCTGGTACACCAGATTCTCCAACATCACCTGGTTCTCCTTTTGTTCCTAGAAGTAAATGGATGGATGGATATATTTTAATAGTAACACTTGAGATATATGGCATCTACCTGTTTCTGCAGTTCGTCCTTCTCGACCACGTTCTCCAACCATTCCCTTAAGACCGGGAATACCTGGTAGACCAGCACGACCAGGAAATCCCTATGAAAAGTATAATCTAGAAAAGCATATCATACAAAACTTAAGCTTACTCGATCGCCTGGTGATCCAGCGATTCCAGGGAGACCTGCATGAAGAAAAAATTTCATATCAATCAACAGTAGTAGTTATAAGAATCCATCGAAATACATACCACTTAATCCTGATTGACCCTTGATGCCAGGTAAACCAGGTGCACCAGGAAGACCGGCAAGACCTATTACATAATAGAACATCAACGGATACATCATGAAAATTCATCATTGTACCTGGATATCCGACAAGACCTGGTTGTCCTCGTAGTCCGGCAATGCCAGAAAGGCCAGGCTAGAAAGTAAGACAATCAAACAGTTCGTTTTGTTTCACTATAGATAATTGAGATATATGTGCTTCTACATACTAATCCACGAAGACCAGCAGCGCCCGGTAGTCCCGGAAGACCAGGTAAACCACGATCACCTCTTACACCTATAAAAAATAGATTTTTTATTATATAGTTCAGTTTTCTGAAACGACACTAACCATTAATTCCCTTAAACCAATCACCCATTTCACCTTTCAGACCCGGTAAACCAGGACGTCCTTAAAAATTAATATATTATATTTGAAAAGAAGTTACCAAGTTATTAACATACCATCACGACCAGGTAGGCCAGGTGCACCAGGTAAACCTGAAAGTCTAAACAAGGATAACGATAAAACAATCTGTGAGTATTTGATTTTTCATGGATCTTACCCAACTTCACCTGGAAATCCTTTAGGGCCAACTGAAATTTGTAAAATAAATCATTTGAAATTAGTTTTTCGTTCTCCTTTCAAATACATACATGCACCCGAATCTCCAGGAAGACCTTTGATACCCGGTTGACCAACTTCACCAGTCTCACCTAGATTATAAAGAGGTTTAGACATCTATTCTTTTTATATTCGTACACATACCAATTTCTCCTTTTCGACCTGGCTCACTGTAGCCACCATGAGGACCAGATTCTCCAACATCACCTGCAAAGGACGGATACCGATGTTTCTCCAAAAACCGTTTATTATTCAATAAAAAATAAATTACCTGGAACACCTTTGGGACCTGGAAAGCCTGGAAGACCGTTTGTACCAGGCCCACCTGATAATCCACCTGTATCAAAATATAGAAAAAACTTAGTAGTTACAACAAAATTACATATTTACTTACGTTCACCAGGCATGCCAGGACGACCTATTTTTTAAATAATGAAATACGTTGATTATTAAATTTAGTTACAATAAAAAGAAAAAAAAACGGCACTCACCTTTCATTCCAACTAAACCAGGAAATCCATCAAGTCCTCTGTCTCCTCCTATTATCATGCGAAACATTCTTTCGAGTCGGAACATAAGTATCCATCGTGTACATACGTTCGCCAGGTTTTCCAGAGAAGCCAGATGCACCTTCTTGACCTTGTCGACCCTATTAATTGAAATAGAAATGAGAAAACGTCTCTCTGCATACGTAGACATACCATATCACCAGGTAAACCACGGACGCCAGATTGACCAGGACTACCTGGAGCTCCAGCCAATCCGGGTGCTAGAGAAAAAGAAATAAAATACATTTATCAAAGAATTATACTAAATATGTTTACCTCCTAATCGACCAGGTGCGCCAGGAAAGCCAATTTCACCTTGCCAAGCAGATCCGGTACCACCTACAATATTTTTTTTCATGCATATAAATGTATGAGAATATGAACAAATGCACCTCTTTCTCCTTTTTGTCCTTGTAGACCAATCTGTCCCGGAAGGCCATTGACACCTGTAATCGAAAGAAAGTTTTTGAATCCAACAATATTCTAGTATTCAGCAGTGGGTGTCACTTACCTGGATTGCCTGATAAACCGCGCTGACCTGGTGTACCACCTAGATGAAAACGATAAAATTTTCTTACATGAGTTGAATTAAATCTTCAATAACTTACGATTTCCCGGTATGCCAGGTGATCCACGTTCACCTGTAACTCCTTTTGGACCTGAATTGCCTGGAGGTCCGACTCTCGTTGCAACCGCACTGTCACCTCGTGGTCCCTAAATTGACGAAAATAATAGTAAACAATAATGAATTTTAGCTTACTTTAGCTCCGGGCAAGCCTAGTAGACCAGGTTGTCCATTCATTCCTGGAAGACCCGGTCTGAAAAGTAGAGAAGAATCAATGTCAATAACTACCAGACAAGAGAATAATAACAAAATTTTCATACCGTCCATCAAGTCCAGGTCGTCCATCCATACCCGGATAACCTATATAAAATATGTAGCTAACAGCATGAGAATATTTTTTCATCTACCTTTTACACCATTTTCGCCTGAAAAGAGAAGGGAAATCTATTATCAAAAGGAAATATAATGCAAGCTTAGAGACGAACCTGGCACTCCAGGAAAGCCGGGTCGCCCATCATCACCCTTAAAAACAGTACATTGACATTTTAAAAATTTTAACATCTTCAAGAACGAAATTCAGCTATACTTTTTGACCAGGAAAACCATTAACACCAGATAGACCATCTCGTCCAGGTAAACCAGGTGTACCTTATCAATATAACAAGTATGAACGATGAGACTCGTCGAATTTTTTATTTAGATACTTACCAGGTGTACCAGCATGACTAGACGAAGAAAAATTAATAAAACAAGAATACATACACGAACATATGCAAATATAGATTTTTACCCTCCGTCTCCTGGATATCCTTTTATACCACGTGCACCGACTGTAATCAAGGGCGGTGGTGCATCATCTCCAGGTGGGCCAGTGAGACCAGGTCGTCCAGTTTTACCTTCTGGGCCCTTTTCACCTTGCTCACCACGTGGTCCATGTGCAAACACTTGACCAGGTGGTCCGGGTAGACCTTGTGGTCCTGTCAACGACAAGAAAATATAGTACACGGATTTTCAAATATAAACTCACCTTTTGGTCCTGGAGTACCCATATTTCCAGGTAGTCCAGCATCACCTGAAGGACCCTACATACACAAGGCAACATAGAAATACATCATGGTCAATATCTAGATCACAAAACATACTCGTGGGCCAGGTGCACCTGGAGTACCGTCGTAACTGAAAATTACACAAAATTACAGTGTTCAGTATATATATATAAGTGGTCTCATGCATACCCGTCACGACCATTCACACCAGTTTCACCCATATCACCTTGATAACCTTTAACTCCTGAGTCACCAGGTGATCCTCGACGACCTTCAGACGAAATATGAGACACATGATTAATCATCGATCGTGCATAATTACCTTTGATACCATCTTCACCAATCAATTCTCCAGGTTCACCTTTACGACCTGGTAAGCCTGGATAACCATCTCGGCCCGATATACCCTAAGATATGCAGTAAGGATTTATCGCTTATGCAATTTTACGCAAAGAAAAACTTACATCTGGTCCAGGGAAACCACTTGGTCCAGGCATTCCACTTGTTCCACTGTCACCCTTTTCGCCTATATCAAAAGCATATCATTAACAAAACTATTAAAAAAACACGAAAAAAATTTACCTCGATAACCTGGAGCACCACATAGCTGAAAATTAAGCCATAGTAGACTTATCAAAAACTATTCGTAAAACAATACTTACGCCTGGTCGACCACGGTAACCCTGTGTTCCACGATCTCCTGGAAGACCGACAGTAGCCGGAGGGCAAAATCCACAACCACCAGCGTCACCTTGAATGAAAAGAAATCGATAGGTTCAAATTAAATTCACTCCAAGTTCTTTTATTCGATATTACTCACCAACATCACCTTTTGATCCAGGAATACCTAAATAAAAGGATTCATTTGGTCAAAGATAAAATTAAATCAAAGTAAAAAAGAAATACATACCTGGTAAACCAGGTGCACCTGGAAGACCTGAACGACCCGGATATCTATGATGATTTTAAATGTCATGTAAAACAATAGTAAAAACTTTTAAAGGAAAACTATCTACCCCTGTGGACCAGTTGGACCATATCCTTCAAAATGAAATACAAAAGTGAGTAAAATATCATTATAAAATAACAAAAAGAATGTCTCACCTTGATAACCCAAAGAACTTGTATCACCTGGTAGGCCTGTTGAATAACATTATAATTTTGATTTATTTATCTATCTTAGGTCGTATTTACCTGGTAAACCTGGTTCACCAACATCACCAGCCGGTCCGGGCAAACCAGGGTCTATAGATAACGAAAAGAAACGCAGTGAAGTTGTTTTTCTCTCAATTGATATTCTACGAGAAAGAACACTTACATCCAGTACGACCCGGAAGTCCGTCATTTCCACGGGGTCCTTCAATACAAAATATTGATCTGTGCGTTCTAACTTTACATGAAAATAAACATACCGTAAGTTTCTTCACCAGTTAATCCTTTTTCACCCATGCCACCTTTTTCACCAGGAATGCCTGAAAGCAAAGAATGTAATCATAGATTCTAAAAGCTGTATGAATAAAATAATAGTACCAGCAGGTCCAGGTAATCCAGAAGGACCAGGAAGTCCTATAAAAAAATTAAAATATTATTCGAAGAAATAATACACAAACACAAAATTACACAATCACATACCGTCAGAACCTCGATCTCCCTTCTCGGCATCAGCTGTCTCTCCCATGGGTCCAGGTCGGCCTGGCATACCGTAATCACCACGTTCACCTTTTAGACCTTCTCGACCTGTTGAACAAATAATTAAATAGCCGTATTTCATAACTAGTGGTTAACTTACCAAGGAAACCTGGAGTGCCAGGAAATCCGTTTGGTCCAGCATCACCTGTTGTTCCCTGAAGAAAATAAAACGACGTAGGCCAAATATTCATTTCTAACAGTTAACATGTAACTACTACATACTGGAAAACCGGGTGGTCCAGGAAGTGGGCGAAAGCGTTTGCTACCATAAGTCTAGAATATATATATATATATTTTTATATAATAAGCTTGAAGTTTTTGAAAAATTTCGTTTTATATGACTTACATTCGGACCATTGACACCATGATCACCACGTTGACCTTTCTGTCCTGGATATCCAGGCTGACCAAGTTCTATAAGGGAAAGAGAAGCAACAATGTTATATTAAGATACACATGTTCGCCTTGTTACAGATTTACATACCACCAGGAAGACCATCATCACCAGGTGGCCCAGGTGGTCCTTAGAATTAAATGAAAAACAGAAGTGACAATAAAATTTTAATTATAAAATCAGACACCAACCAGTTGACCCTTTGATGCCATATGGACCTGGAGGACCTTCTTTACCCATTTTACCCTTTTCAAAACATTTTGAAAATGCATAAATAGATAGAATCATGTTTTTTTTTCCTCATTTACCTGTGATCCGGGTGAACCAATTTCACCTTTTTCTCCTTTAGAACCTTGTAAACCATTAATGCCCTAAAACAAAAATGTAACTATTCATTTTGCTTTGGAAAACAAAACCTAAGAATACAAACCAAGTAACCCGGTTGACCACGATCTCCTTTGTAGCCACGATCACCATCTGGACCGCGCATGCCAGGTGGTCCTTGGACATTTGTAATTCCTTGAAAACATAGAATATTTCTATCGTTTCACGAAAATTAAATAGAATTCAATACATTAAAATAAGATTCATCATGAGTTAAAACGATGAAAGGAAATGATCACAACTCGTGGGCAACTAAAAAGTTGTTCATTACTCTTCAAGTCTTGATGTAAGCTTTATACAAATATAATAGAATAGATGGGAAGAATTCAAATACGAAAAAATCTGATAAAATATAAACGTAACTTTTACTTTGCTTATATCTTAAAACATCAAACGTCAAATTTCTCTCGTCTTGTGTGAAAAGCATAAGGTAATGAAACTGTCTTTTCGTTATCATGTTCATATAAATAGGAAGAAATTCGATTTCTATTCGTTAGTTTTTTATCACTAACATAGTATATCATCGAAATAAATAGACAACAAGATTGAAAAAAAAATTAGTCTTCAATTAGTCAAGAACACATTGTTGTTTTATGATTATATAAAAGTTCTAATAAAGAAAAAAAGTTCATAAAAGAAGTATTCATACCTCGTAAACGACCATATGGTACCGGATCGACTGGTGTTGGAGCATTATCACCTAAATAATAATGTAACGAATAAGACAAAGGCGTCTTTGTTTTATTTTTTTCGTACCTGGATCACCACGTTGACCTTAAAATTCGATTAAAAAAATTCATGAGACTATTTCTTGATTTCGAGAATGATTCATTTTACCTTTGTTACCATAACTTGTGGGGCCATCCGACCCGGAAAAGCCTGAATCACCTCTAATCCCCGGAGAACCCTAAAAAACAAAGGAAAATCTGTATCCATCTTACGGAATGATTGAATATGTGATACTTACATCAGGTCCTGATGGTCCCAATGGACCTGGTAAACCAGGTGTGCCTGAAGGACCAGGCCAGCCCTATCGATGACAATAATTTCACATGAGTTATTCAATGAAATCTATGTTCTCTATCTATACTCACCGGTACACCAGGACGACCTGGAGGTCCTGGATCACCTCGTGGTCCGCGTACGATTCCACCAATGTCTACTGCTTCACCAGGTTCACCCTAATTAAGCGTTTGAAAATTTAGAATTGTATTGTAATAATTAATTTAGAATAAAAAAACGATTTGACTTACTCGCTCACCAATTTGTCCTGGTATACCAGGCGTGCCTGGTAGACCATCTAATCCGATTCGGCCATCATCACCAGATTCACCCTAGAAACAAGAGCAAACACAATTTTGAATTGTGCATATCACAGTTTTCATTTTGTTGCTGGATTCTTCCTGGAAAAAATTATCTGATCATCATTTTCTTTTTTGTAGTCTCTGCAGAATTTCTAATTCTAGGACGTACTCTCCATTGGTTTTGTGTTTATTATCCATATGAGAATACTCTTTTGATCTCTTGGCGTCGATATACAAATAGGTGCCATTTGATCCCCGTCTGTTTTTATTCTCGGTAAAGGTTACAAAATATACAATCATTTTATCTGGCCAACAGACACTTCTAAATTGGATATACACTGACAGATAAAATATTCCCAATAGTAGAATATAATCGATATCTATCGTAATCTTCTCTGTAACAGTTATGCATGAAAAATGTATTTGTAAAAATGTGTCTGAGTCAAGAAACCAATGAAGTATTGATTTTATCAACCATAAGTCATGACGACAGAATAATGAAGATACATATTGATTGACCTTGATATATGACCGAATGTTCTTGATTTCTTTCTTTTTTCTATCGCTATCACGTACAACATTAGCAACTGTATCACGATAACAACTAAGATTATCAATTACACAGAAGAAAAGCACCGTTAATGAATGATAGATTGGTTCAGATGAAATTTATGTGTTGACATTAACAATAATCAATTACTATTTTACACTGCATCATTTCTACATGTATTTCTTTCATTATTTTCTTGCTGAAGAATTTTTAATCATCTTTATTATCATATCTATCGTTCTCTTTCGATAATTCTACTTCAATATGGCTTCGCTATTTATTACACAACGATTATTGCATCATCCAAATATACATATAATATATATATATACACATTTTTGCATCGTTATTAGTTGGATAAACGTATCTCTAGCAAGAAAATTTTCTTTCTGCATGTTAGCATACCACAAATAGCACTCATGACTGAAACTGTTTACAATAAGCATAAGTTTGTCGCAACATTAGTTGTCTATCTACACATTTTTCTTATTCTATTTATACATATGCATTGGGTAATGCAGTAGAAAGATATTTGCTAGTAGATATGAGTACTAATAATTACGTTTTGTATATATATGCATATATATATATATATATATATATATATATGATTCCGAAGTCAAAGATTTTCAACAGCTGGCATACATGACCTCATTGTCTTTTCAGTGTCTGTTTAGTTCTCCATATGGATTATGTTTGTATATAAGTAATCGGACCGAACGATAATACGAGAGTCAATCCACCAAGGTCGTGAGGTTGGTAGAAGGCCATGAGAAAGACAAAAAAGGAAGCAATTATTTATATTATCGTCATGTTCTTTTTTTTTCATTTATCCATATCCATACACAGAGAAGAAAACCAAGGTTACAAGTATCCGAATAAACTTAGATAATTACATTTTTAGGGTCGTCTCAGTATGAAATATGGATAAAAAATGTCTACAATGATAAGAAGTCTTAAGGATAAAAAACGAATGACAGACAAGACCAATTACGATTTTCATTTATCCTAACGTCAGACAATTTTTATCAAGGATATGCGGTTAGCTTCTCTAGTTTATCTAGAGATGAAAAAATAACTGAAAGAAAAGAAAAATGTACATTTTCCCCCCATGTAACATCAGTTCGAATGTACCGACCTTGGTCTATTTATAGATCGGGTATATCTGATCAGCATGATGGAAAGATGAGAATACAAAAAAGTAAACTATATTGTATATATTGAGCAACTAGACACAATTAGAGCATTCACTCAATTACATGTGTTCAATTTTTTTCCTTTACCTTGCTACCATTACAACCGGGTACACCGGGAATACCGCGTGGACCGACAGCACCAGATTGTCCAGGAAAACCATTTTGACCATCAATAGGCAATAAACCATCATCTCCCTATGTTGATTTAGATGAAAGCATATATAATCATGATATAAAGAAGAAGAATATGAATAATTCTAACGTACACGTTCTCCTTTATTGCCATATTGACCACGATCACCTTTTTCACCAGATACACCGGTCGTACCCGGTCGGCCAGATGGACCTTTTAGACCACGATCACCTGGAATGCCTGGAAAACCTTGTGGGCCTAAGAAAAATACAATATAACATAGATAAAAATTCTATCAAAATCTATTCATATCTTATGTGCTTCATAAGGAACTTAGAGAACTTACCAGTTATGCCCATGGCACCCTTTCCAGGACATTGGCAATCACGTCGTGGACCGCAACCTTTGCATTCAGAACCTTGAACGTATGTTTCACTTGGATCTTTTGAAATAGATTGTTCAGATGGTGGTGGCGGCTGAGGATATCTTTGTCGTTGATCATACGGATATGGATTGTATTGCTGTCTTTTTACTCTAATATTCAATATCTCGTCGTCATTTTGAGCCTATAATTAGTAAGAAAGTTATTTTTTCTAGTTTCTTATTGATTTAAAAGGATGCAATAAATCAAAAACTATAGTTATTTTCATACGTACTGTTCGAGTTTCACTTTGACTAAGAATAGATAAAAACAGTATGAGACCGATGATGAACGGCCTCAACAATGAAGCCATCACGCGTGTGTGAACACAAACACAGCACACGAAATTCAACAATCAATCTATAATCTAGAAGAAAACAAAACATTCGACAACAAACATAATTAAAAATGTATACATCTAAGTAGTATCAAGTCTTGTCATTTTCAATAATTCTATGTTCACTAAAGGACAGTTAAAAAATTAAATAAACAAATGAAAACATATTCGATTGTCTGCGATTATCTCTTACTCAATATGTTTTTGACACGTTTATATAAAAACGTGCTCAATTGTTGGTTATTTGATAATAGTCGTAGCAATAACGGACTGTAGTCCAGTCGAAAAAGTTAGTTCGAGCTACACAACATGAACTTTTTTTCCTCTTCCCTCTCTATTTCTTCTCTCGACTTTTCTCTGTCTTTTTTTTGGGAGAAAAAGCGAATGCATCACAAGAAAACTGGACGATAATGATTGTGGTAACAAATTACGCAGGGCGAGTGTTTGTATGTAAGAGAAAATGTCTTACGTATATATGTGTACGTAATATTATGTATGTTATCAGTCC
The DNA here is from genome assembly GCA_900239685.1 of Rotaria macrura. Classification (NCBI taxonomy): domain Eukaryota; kingdom Metazoa; phylum Rotifera; class Eurotatoria; order Philodinida; family Philodinidae; genus Rotaria; species Rotaria macrura. The sequence goes on from OENT01000031.1 coordinate 178,242, forward strand.
TACCGACTACAAATACACAGAAACAGCAGAAGCGGTAAAGCACAGCCGATATTCATCTTTCATCGAGAGGGGAATAGAACAAAAAACCGCGTTTTTCTGGTTGGTGGATTTGAGTGTCATCTCTCTTCTCTATCTCTCGCTCTCTCTCTCCATCCCTCTCTCTCTCCCATCTCTGTCTCTCTCTATGATTATAGTAATACGATTGATATTATTGCACCAAGGGAAGAAAATAGTCCAGTTTCTACAACGTTAGCACTTTTTCAGCGACTCCTCGCGCTCGATCTTTACTCGTCTGTTGTAGACTACACAACGACGACAGTGCAAACATTGTAGCTGTCCGTCGCCGCAGAATCGCGCGTGACCATTGACAGGGCATTGAAAAAATGCAACCAACAACATTAACTATGAAATCGTCCCGTTTGAGGACCATAAGGTAAGCCATGCAAGTTTACTTATTGAATATTGATTTAACAATTGAAGAATGAAAGAAAAGAGTTATGAAAAGACAGAGAAGTATTTAAATTTATGAGCTAATAACAACACGTATTGAGTCGGCTTTTCTTTTTCATTCCAATTGATGCGTACCGTCCATTGATCTGTACATGTATATATACATATACGTATGTCTGTGTGTATGATTGCATATGTGTGTATGAGAATAAAAGAGAGTTGCGAATGAATAGACTCTCAACTATTCATAACTAGCTTGCCTTTCCTTTTTCTTCATTTATAGATCATTCGTATGAGAGTTTTTCGTTTCTGTTCATCTATCATATACACGCGCCGTTACATAAACTGTATGTGTCAATGAACGTTGTTTTCATGGTTTTATTAAGAACAAACAAAAAAAGCACGGATATTTTTCATTTATTCTTTCGTCTGTTCTTTTTATGAGATTACTATTAACAGTAACAGTGAGTTATATGGTGTGCATATTAAAACAAAAGAGTTCGCTGATACATTTTCTTGTTATACTAGAGTATCGAAACAAATGTATCCATGTATTTTGCACATATGTGTCATAGTTTCGTGAAATATGAGGAGAAGTAAAACGAGCAGTTCTCGTCTTTTGTTTTTTATATCTTCAATCGACCACAAAAGAAGCTAATAGTAGCATTAATAGAGGTACCCCTAAGAAGAACCTTCGAACTTAAGTGACGAACCCGTTTATAGCAAGCTAAAAATACATTGTCTATCCTATTTTTTTGGATATAGTAGTGTACAAAGTACAATCGCTCCCGCTTGTCCTCGTCAATTCTCCTCCTTAGCTTTTCTTTGCTAATAGATAATTGAGATCACATAATAATTCCTTGGTTTATCTAGTTTGTCTTTTTTTTCTTTCGCTTCCTTGTCTTCTCGCGTTCATCTCTCTTCGACCATCTGTACTATTCTATCATCACTGTCTTGTACATACACGTACATAACGTTCCTAGTTCTTCTTCTTTTCTGTACAATATTCAAGAATTATTAATTATCGCACTAAGATGGCAACCATCAGTGATGTTAAGGCCATTTTTATCCGACGTTGACGTCGATATGTACTAGAAGATAGCAATAAAATAGAAGGCCTCTGTCATTGCTATAGCCTATAGTAAACAAACTTTCGTCATTGCCATCTAATCGAACAAAGGACAACATTAACAAAGAAAGAGTAATAAGAAAGAAGATTACACAAGTTGCTTTATTTCTCAATTAATTGTATGCCAAATGTTTGCAAGAATAATAATCGATAAAACTTCTTCGAAATGGTTATATATTCGTATACCTACGTAAGTAGATTGGTCATTTATATTTGATTTGACCATCGGTCAATTGCTTTTCAAAACAAAAAAAAAGAAAGAATGAATCAATATCATTTATCATGTTATTCTAGTTACATATTCTTATATATACATGCACACATCAGTTTGTTTATTTACCTAACAGTTATTATCAATTTATTTTTTTTCTTTTCCGCGAGGAGGGCAGAGTAGTAATCCCGATATCATGGACCACCTTGAATATATATACACATATATTCTCTTTTCGCTTATAAAGTTCAACTAAAAGACGCATGTTCTGAGACTGATAATAGACAAACTAGATGTGGATAATGCGTAATATCACCATTGTATTTCGTTTACGGATGATCTGATAATGGGAACACACATACATATATAATACATACACATACACATCGCCACTTCTCATCTTTGTTAAAAGAATTGTAAGAAGAGAATATGTCCATGTGATGCAATAAGAAAACACAGAATACACTCCTGTTCATTCATTGTACAAACTATACACATTCATATTCTTTTATTGTTAAGAACTTGTCCATTATGTAGTAAAAGAATGATGTTTTAGTCAAACATTCAAACAATACTTATTAATAGATTGTTGAATGTCAGTTTCTCTCTTTGCCTTTGTCTCACCATTCTTGTGCTTAATTGACCATCTATGAACACTCTCGATGATGTTCTACTTTTATTCTTTTCATTTATGTGTATATGTATATGTTGAATATTTATAATATGTGTTTACGCGTGTTCATTGTATCAACCTAGACTCAAACTGAAAGTGAAGTGAGAAAGGATGATAAGCATTTCGAGCTTTATAGTGCGTTAAGTGAAAAGTATACAGAGGGAAGATGAATATTTTATGATTATACATAGATCATCTGTATGTATAGTCGTGGTCGAATTGATATCTATCTTATACGTGATATACACGCATGTATGTATACAAATATATATATATATATATTTATGTAATAAATGACAAGCTTGACAAGCTATTTGCCAATATTCATGATAATGAGAAGGCAATAGATTTTGTGTTCTCCATAGCTCATCAATGGAAATGATCAGAAATTCGATAAGCTGGAGGACATCAACGAAGAATATATATGTATATGTGATTGTACATTGATGTACATATGGTTAGGATAGATCATCTACATTACATCATACTATTTTTATTCACTTTATTTCATTGATATATTGAGATATGTGGAGTTTACTGTTGTCATATATAATAAAATAATATGCCAAAAAAAAACAAGATATTATTTTTCAATTTATGTTTCTTTTGTTTGTAGGCTAAATGACGCTTCCATTGTATTTCTACTTATCCTATCCATATTGATTAAAACAAGCAATGCTCAACAAAGAGTATGTATATTTCATATCTCATATTTACTTCGATTCATGATGCAACCATTTCGTGCAACTATGCAGTAGCAATAATAAATAGGCAACTACTGTGAATAAACAGTTCAGGCATATTTTCTATCATCACGAACAGACAAAAAGACGCCTATATGTATATGTAAATATATATATATTTGAGTCAATCGAATGCTGATAGTGGTGATTGAGTGACTTGCTGCATCATTATCGATACTAATTATTTTGTCATTCTCTATTACTGTAAGCAACTGGAGATCAAATGCCACATAACGATGAATAGAAGAGTTAAGATATATTTATATATGCTACTGCTAGAAGGCATATCTACGTATGATACATTAAACGGATATGAAAAAAACTCAATAGAATAGAATTAGACATGAATGTGATTGTTATTTTCCTTTTAGTATAACGATTCCAATACTGTAACACCACCACCAGGCTACGGTTTTGCACCTGGCTATGGTTCCTCCCAATATCAACCAAGAAATACTAAAACAGGCAGTGATTGCAATAACTGCAATCAACCATGCTTTTGTATAGCACAAAAAGGAGATCAAGTATGATTTAGAAGAAGAAAAACAAACATATGCATCTTATATTATGTCATTGATCTATTTAGGGTCCAGCTGGTCCGATGGGTCCTACAGGTGCTCGAGGATCCGATGGTGTCCCTGGTCCTGAAGGTAAAATGTTTTATTCTATTATCTAATATTATAGTTGTTGATATACATTTGATATATAGGACCTGAGGGTATGAAAGGAGAAAAAGGTGATCGTGGTTTACCTGGCCTACCTGGTCAAAAAGGTGACAGAGTAAGTATTAATTATCTGAAATACATTGTTTTGTTTCGAATCAAATGTTTTTTCTTGTTTATAAATAGGGACGATCCGGTGAACCAGGAATGCCTGGTATGAAGAACATGACTATTTTTTTGGCTTACTTGATCTAATTTTATTTTCTTCTATTTAGGACATCCCGGTTTGCCTGGTCTTCCTGGTCCAAGAGTAAGTATATTTAAATGACATTCACTAAATTTATAATCTGTTTGTCTATTCTATTTCAGGGACCAGAAGGTAAATGATCTATGGATTTGAACGTTGATGAAATCAAAGATTAATTTATTTTCAGGCTTACCTGGCCGTGATGGATGTAACGGAACCAAAGTGCGTAATGAATAAAAACTCAATCTCTAATTTATCACGTGTTTGTTCGTCTATTTTTTTATAGGGAGAACCTGGCCGATCCGGATTTAATGGACAGGTAAAATAGCTAAATGAATCAAAATTTCAAGAAATTTTTATCATTCTTGTTCGTTTTTCTTTCAGCCTGGCCGACCCGGTGAACCTGGTGCGTTGATCGGCAAAATTTAAAATTATTCTTTTTGTTTTCACTGTTTCACATTTTAGGTCTACCTGGACAAAGAGGACTCAAGGGTATGAAGTGATTTATATAGATTTCTAGATTTTTCTAATCATACTTATAAATCATAGGTGATCCTGCACAAGCTTTACCCGGATTTAAAGGCGAAATCGTAAGTTTTCAGACACTTAAAATGCTTTCAATGAGTATATTAGCATATTCTGTGTATTCTTTTCAGGGAGAAATGGGACCTCCTGGTCTACCCGGTGCTGCTGTAAGTACTCGCTAAGATTTTTCTTTTGATTTCGACAATCATTATATTGTATATTCTAGGGTCCTTCTGGTAATCCTGGTATTCCTGGAAATCCTGGTGGAGTTGGCTTTCCAGGTCGTGAAGTAAGTTATGAAATAATTATTTATCGAACGTATATCGATGGAGTTTTTCTTTTAGGGTCCAAAAGGTGAACGAGGTGAAACAGGTCGTCCAGGTATGAAGAAAATGTTGATGAAAGTCTAAAGCTAATCTTATTTGAAAATTCCATTAGGTAATGCTGGTGTTGGACTTAGTGGCGAAAAGGGTCAAAAAGGAGAACCTGTAATTATAATTGCTTAAAAGATAACAATATCTGTAATCTCGGCAATCTATTTAGGGATCGTCTGCACCCTATACACCACCATCGATTGCTGAAATTCAAGGTAACTACAGTTATGTTCCTTTATCCATTCCTGGCGCACCTGGCCAAAAGGTAAATTTCGTAAATCAAAGAAGAAAAATGAATTTTATTTCTTGTTTCTTTTTATCACAGGGTGCCATGGGACCTAAAGGAGAACCCGGAGACATTGGTTATCCCGGTGCACCTGGCTCTGCTGGACCACCTGGTTTGAGCGGTGAAAAAGGTGTACCAGGACCTGTTGGACCTCGTGTAAGTGCTACCGAATTATTTGTTATCTGTTTTCTTATTGAATAATATATATTCATATATATATATATATATTCTTTTTTTTCGTTTAGGGTTCTACTGGAATGCCTGGTCAAGCTGGTTTCCCTGGACAAGCAGGGTAACGATCTGTTTTCTTTTCATCGATTGCATATTTCATGTTAACATTTGTGTTCTTTTAGTGATCGTGGTAGTCCTGGTTATCCTGGCCAATCTGTATGTGATCAATGATATTAAAGGTCTTTAGAAAATTTCCTTGCTATTTTACTTATAACTATAGGGTAGCCCAGGAAGGTCTGGACAAAATGGTTTACCAGGAGAAAAAGGTTTGTCTCGACAAATATTAGTTTTTTAAACATGAGTAGAATAAATATTTGCTTGCTTTTTTAGGTGATCGTGGTTTCCCCGGTATGCCTGGGATGTGTTTACCAGTATGTATAAAAAGAAAGCATTTTCTTTTCTTTAAGTTTTATCATGTATTTCTTATAGGATCAGCCAGGTGATTCGTTGCCGGGTCAACCTGGACCTGCTGTAAGTTGAGGAACAAAATTTATACATATTTATTTTATTCATGTTTTTTTCTAGGGCCCGAAAGGAGAACGCGGTAATTAACTCACAGACATTTACGGACTAGATAAACGAAGTATAATCGAATCGAATTTCTTTAGGCCCCCCTGGAGCACCTGGCTATCCTGGACCACCAGTAAATATTGTGTTTTTAAACTACACTACAATGATTCCAATACTTTTTTCAATAGGGTTTACCTGGCAGCCAAGGACCAAAAGGTGATCGTGGTTTCGATGGATTACCTGGTAGTCCTGGCCAACGTAAGTTTGTTTCATTTTCTTTTATCGGTTTATAACCATACCGACTATCATTTTCAGCTGGACGTGATGGTGTGAAAGGTGACAAAGGAGATAGTGGACGACATGGTAAGAAGTTTATTCCAAGATAAACTTACATTCCATATGTATGCGCGCATTTTATTATAGGTGATCCTGGTCCAGCAGGATTTCCTGGTCCTGAAGGTTGGTTCATGAGAAATAAACTGAGAAAATATAAATGATCTTTTTTTAGGCTATCGTGGAACAAAGGGTGAACCAGGTCCAAAGGGTAAGCTGAATAATTAAATCATATCTTCACTTTGCATTCATAAATTTTTGTTTTCTAGGTGAACCCGGTCGTGCGATTCCTGGCCCACCTGGTATCGATGGTTATCCAGGCCAATCTGGTTCTCCAGGTCTAAAAGGTAAGAATCATTTGAATAGTCAACAATAAGACATTTATTATTCGTCAACATTCTAGGTGAACGTGGTCTGCGTGGTCTTCCAGGTCTGCCTGGTAACTCAACTGCTGGTGTTGGTATTCCGGGTCAACCAGGACGTGCGTATCATTTGTTTATTAGTTAATATGCCACGTAAAAATTTTCGATATGCGTTTAGCTATGGGTCTATCCGGTATTCCTGGCGCTCCTGGTCTACCTGGTATTGCTGGTATGAAGGGAACAAAAGGAGATCGAGGTGAGGGCGATTTTTATCATTGAAAAAGAAAAAAGTTGAATCACATTCAATTCAACAAATTTACTAGGTCTTGACGGTGTTTGCGGTACTCGTGATGGTTTGAAAGGTAGTAAAGGTGAACCAGGTTATCCAGGAGATGCAGGTAAACTTTTAAAAATAGAAACCTATTAGCAGACTTGTATTTTTACTAATCGTATTCAATTAGGCACACCTGGTCAGCGTGGTACATCAGGAGAAAAAGGTGATCGAGGTGATGTTGGTCCGCAAGGTTATCCAGGTAGTATTGGCCCAGCTGGTGCACCTGTATGTAGATGAACTTTAAATTTTTTCAACATAAGACTTAAATTGTTTTTTCGAATCTAGGGTCGTAATGGTAACGATGGCATTCCTGGTGATAAAGGAGAGAGGGTACGCTTAATTCAACTTTTATTGGTCATTTAAATGTTATTTCCTTATTGATTAGGGAGAACCAGCTCGTGTTACCTCAGTACAAGGCGCTTCAGGAGAAAAAGGAACACCTGGTTAGAATATTTTCTTTTTAAGCTTTGTAAATTGATTTATGTAATTCTTCTCTGTTAGGTCTACCTGGTTTGAAAGGTGATCGTGGTGGAAAAGGTGAGAAATGGATTAGTTATTTATCCCTCATCATTTTACATTCATTTGGTAATTTTAAGGTGCACCCGGTTACAGTGGACGTGATGGTCAACCAGGTCCAGTAGGACTCACCGGACCTAAAGTAAATAAACCTATTCTTAGAGTAAAAATCAATTAAACATAATTTTCTCATTCCTTTTATTTCATAGGGTGATGCTGGCTATCCTGGCCAACCTGGACCACCAGGTAGCCCTGGTCCTATGGGCGATATAGGTCCACCAGGTGCTACAATTCCAGGCGAAAAGGGAGAAAAGGGTATCCCGGGTCCAGTTGGTACGTACAGTGGATCTATGCTATCATTTTCACGTCAGTTTTTCTTTTCGTCAATAGGTATTCCTGGCCCACATGGTGTTCCAGGCTCAAAGGGAGAACCCGGTATGTTTATATATAAAAATTCATCAGCAGTCATGTTTAAAATTCCGTCTTTATTTATTATATAGGCCGACCAGCTACACAAATGCTCACGTCAATGCCAGGCCCACAAGGAGAAAAAGGTGATCGTGGTCCAGCTGGTCTTCCAGGTGCACCAGGACTTCCTGTATGTTCTGTTCGTAATGCACTCATGCATAGTTTTCAATCGAACTTTTTCAGGGCCCGAATGGTTTACCAGGGTTGCCGGGAACATCTGGAGCTAAAGGTGAAGCAGGTCTACCAGGTATTCCAGGTATTCCGGGACCAAAAGGCATTACTGGTATGTTCAAGAATAAAATGTTGTCTTCCTTGTATACCAAGCTAATATTTTTTTATATCTTTCCTTTTAAGGTTACCGTGGAGAGCCAGGTATGCTTCTAGTTTACATTACGTTTGAATACAAATAGTAACAAGAAAACGTATATTTTTTTCTACCACATAGGTATTCCGGGTCGTGATGGATCACCAGGTCTTCCAGGTTCAAAAGGATTTGGTAAATATTGATATCTTATCTATTGATGATTGTCTACGGAAATCGTTTCTTTCAGATGGAGCACCAGGCTTACCAGGTCGTCCAGGTTTGTATTTATTTAATATATTTTTACAATGCCTATACGTATACATGGAATATGTTTCGATTACTAATGTTGTTTAGGAGAAAAGGGTGAACCAGGACTTCCAGGTCCAGGCTTTCCAGGTACGACGATTACCATTTTTGTTTAAAATAGACTTATGTAAATTATTTGTTATATTTCAGGACCACCAGGTCCAGTAGGTCCTTCTGGTGAACGTGGATTTTCAGGTATGCATTCTGATTTTATACGAAACCTATGAAATAAAGCTGCAATTGCCATGTTATTTCAGGCCAACCTGGTCCCATAGGCGAAAGTGGATTGCCAGGCCAGAAAGGTATAGGATTTATTTAAAAAACGAAGCATCTTTCTAAATCAACGACTTTCAATCTGTAGGAGAACCTGGTCTGCCCGGTGTTAATGGACTTCCAGGACTCGTCGGCATGAAAGGGTATATGCATAAGATCTAAGTATATGATTTATTGTATTGTGTCGTTTCTTTTTCTTTAGTGACCGAGGTGAACCAGGCATTGGTGGACAGAAGGGTGATCAAGGTAAGCTATTTCGAACTTTGGTCCGTGTTCATGTTGTCTATTCTTGCATGTTCTCTGTTCTGTTCAGGTCTACCAGGTCCACCGGGTAATGATGGTAAGTTGTCACTATTATCCAAGTACTTTCTAATAATACCATCACCGTCTTTGTTTTTTCTTTTAGGCTTACCAGGTATATAGATCGATATACATCGATGATTTGTCGAAATTTGTCTTCCTTTTTAAAGGTATTCCTGGACCAATCGGTCCTCCAGGTGTTCCGGGTCTTATTGGAGAAAAAGGTTTTGCTGGATTGCCGTAAGTTCCATGGCAATTTAAATGACTCGTATTATTTTATCGTTGCCATATTTCAATTTTCAGCGGATCTAAAGGAGAATCAGGGCTGCCAGGTTTACCTGGAGTGAAAGGAGAACGAGGTTTGAACGGAGCACCAGGATTGAATGGGGCACCAGGTTTACCAGGTGAAAAAGGTGTCCCAGGCTTTCCAGGAGGATCAGGACAAAGTGGATTACCAGGTCTTCCAGTAAGTTGACTCTATGGGAAAGTGTTTGACTATAATCTCGTTTCATGTTTTTATAGGGCACTGCTGGTCTTAAAGGGGATCGAGGTAAGCATCGTTATTTATTTTACAACAATTAATTACGTTCTTGCATTTATGTAAGGTCTACCGGGTATGCCAGGACAAGCTTGTACATCATGCATTCCGGGTCAACGAGGTGATCGAGGTTTCCCAGGTGCACCTGGTCTTCCAGGCCAAAAAGGAGAACCGGTAAGTTTAAATGAAATGTGATCGTAAGTAATTATTACGATGATTATATCAATAGGGCGTAGCTGCTTCACGTGGACCTTCAGGCGAACGGTAAATTGACATGAGTTAGATTTCATGTAATTTATTTATTTATTTTTTCAGTGGACCTCCAGGTCTTCCAGGCGCGCCAGGTCTTCCCGGAGCTTCTGGCAAAGATGGCTTGCCAGGTCTTCCAGGTGCTAAAGGAGAACGTGCTGTCGGTCAAACAGGTACTAAACAAGTTCGGATTTATCTTTATGAATCTTCATGTGCTTTTCGTGTTCGTTATACGTAGGTATCAAAGGAGCTATTGGTGAGCCGGGTCTCCCAGGTCCATCAGGCATACCGGGAGCTCCTGGCGAACGTGGATTCCCTGGTAGCGCTGGTAAGAAACCTTAGATGAACATAAATGAAATATTGATTTGTTATTTATAGGACTTCCTGGTGTACCGGGTGATCGAGTAAATGAAATGAGTTTACTTTGAAGGAAAATTTTATTCTTTGCTCGTTCTTTTCCTAGGGTTTACCAGGTCCTAATGGATTACCAGGTAAATTGAATTGATGAAGATTCTAGTAACCTACTTTTGACTATCATAGGTGCACCTGGCCTTCCTGGCGCTAGCGGACCAAAAGGTAAATCTACATAGTGAATTAAAACTATGATAATTATAATTCATTCGGGCCTTTCTTTTCATTCAAGGTGATATTGGATATAATGGATTACCTGGACCTAAAGGTGAAACAGGTCCATCAGGTAAGAATACGAAACTCAACTATGAATAATTAATAATATTCTAATATTATTTCATTAGGTTTGAATGGACCCCCTGGCATGAACGGTAAGCATAAAATCAACAAATCAGTTAATCTTTACGACAATTTATTTTTTCAATCTTCTTCAGGTATTCCGGGCAGCAAAGGTGAACCAGGTATGCCAGGTCGTGATGGTGTTCCTGGTTTACCAGGTATTAAAGGTGAACGTGGTCTTAATGGATACCCAGGTATGTTGATTCTATACTATGTAAAATCTCTTGATCTAATTTTCTTTATTTGTTTTAGGTGTCCCGGGAACTAAGGGTGCTGCTGGGCCAGCAGGTAAATAATGATTTTGTTTTGTATCATCATGGCCTATATCTGAATTTTGATTGATGACCTGTTTTAGGTTTGCCAGGCTCTCCTGGTCTTCCTGGTCCACTAGGTCCACCAGGAGCTAATGGACTTCCAGGACTAAAAGGTGTGCATTTTTATTTTGAATACAATTTTGAGTGAATGATTTTCTTCGCTTGATTTAGGAGATGCAGGCTTACCGGGTCTACCAGGGTCAAATGGTAACGTACAAAATGATTTTTAAGAAATATATTTTTATCGCGATCATTTTTCTAGGCCCACCTGGATTAAATGGAGCACCAGGGTTACCAGGAGATGCTGGTATGTTTCATAAATATAATCCTATACACAAGATATGATCAATGGATGATATTTTTTTTCTTCTATACAGGCTTGCCGGGTATTCATGGTCAAAAAGGTGACCCAGGTAAATATCAAATCGAATAGGTCATTGAGCAATATTAACATTGTTTGTAATTTTAGGCTCTGCTACGGCTGGTCCTAGAGGTGAACCTGGTCCTAGTGGTCGTGATGGTAAGAAAATATTGATTGATTTTATAAGAAAATTTCATAATGTCTCTTCATTTTCTATAGGTATGCCAGGCCTTCCAGGAGATAAAGGGTAAGATACAAATAAATAAAAAGACCAAATGAATTTTAACTTTGAATTTGCTCACTTTCAGAAATCAAGGTTTAGTTGGTCCAGTTGGTAACCCTGGTCGAGATTGTGCAATACCTATTGTTGGAGAAGTAGGATACCAAGTAGACCGAATGAATAAAAATATTTATTTTTCATTTTTTAATAGAAAGGTGATGCAGGTCTTCCAGGTCTTCCAGGCCCACCAGGTCTACAAGGTAAATAAGCTTACCTTTTTTCCTAGCTGTTCATCAGCTTTAATTTTTTACCATATGTATAGGTTTACCTGGCTCAATTGGTAAAGATGGTTAGTAGAAAATGAAGTTTGAATGATGAAGTCATAAGGAAAACACACCGTATATTATATTAGGTCTTCCTGGCGCTCCCGGCTTGCCAGGTATGCCCGGTCCTAAAGGACGTGATGGACTACCAGGTCCCAATGGCTTACCAGGCCTTCCAGGTATGTCAACTTGAGATAGGCCCATATTAATACAGCTAATCTATCTTTTATCATTAAGGTGAACGTGGATTTGCTGGAATGCCAGGTTTGTCTCTCAGAAATTCCTTTAGATATTTTTTTAATCAGAGACTTTCATTTTTAATATATTCATGAATAGGTCAACCCGGTTTATCTGGAGAGAAAGGTAATTTCTATTTTTACAAATCAAGTGTACTCAAATTTGCTTTGTTTTATTTGATATTCTAGGAAACAGTGGACTTCCAGGCACACCAGGTATGTAAAGTTAATAGACTCTGTTTGTATGTTTATTGTTGTTTACTTTTTAGGCCTTCCAGGACTGAAAGGTGAACGTGGTCTCGATGGGCGTCCTGGTGCTCCTGGATTAACCGGTAAATATCTTCATATTTTGTTTGAAAGTAGTGATGCTTCTGTATTTGATTCAAATAAATAGGTTCACCCGGTCCAATGGGAGAATGTAGGAAACCAGAAACCATTATAGGCCGTCCTGGTCAAAAAGGAGATCAAGGTCCAGCAGGCTTACCAGGTAATCAAATCTACTTTTCTTATTTCATAATAATTTTATATAAATATCTGTCTTTTTTGCTTTGAAGGCTTACCCGGACTTCCAGGTCCACTAGGTAAGTCTGTGTTATTTATTTTTTCCGATTAATTTTCTTATGTAAAAATAGGTCCATCCGGTCCACGAGGAGAGAATGGTCCACCAGGTCAACCAGGACAATCAGGTCTACCAGGGTATGTTGGACCTAAAGGTGAACGTGTAAGTATCGATTGATAGAAACTGTGCTTGTTCAAAATTTCTAGCATCTCAATTGTGCATTTAGGGTGTTCCAGGTATTCCAGGTGTTAGTGGAATTGCTGGCCCGCCAGGTAATGAATTCGACAACAATAATAGTTAATAATCGTTACTAAGAATGATTTTGTTCACTCTAGGTGCTAGCGGTCCTCCAGGGCCACCAGGTGCTGGTCTTCAACGAACTGGTTTTGTGGTTGTACGTCATTCACAATCAGCTCAAGTACCCGAATGTCCATCGGGCATGGTTAAACTTTGGGATGGCTACAGTTTACTTATGATGCAAGGCAATGATCATGGCTATCATCAAGATCTTGGTACATAATTTTCTTTCTTTCTTCAATGAATACTGATTTTAGTAATTGTTTTCAGGTTCGGCTGGCTCATGCCTTCAAAAATTTTCTGCATTACCTTATCTACGTTGTGATCATACTAATGTTTGTTATTATGGTCAAACAAACGATTTAACATATTATCTATCAACTACAGAACCAATGCCGATGATGCCGGTTCAACGTGATCAAATTCGACCATATATTTCACGTTGTGCTGTTTGTGAAGCCCCTGCTAATGTTATTTCATTCCATAGTTTATCAATGACACCACCACCATGTCCAAATGGTTGGAATATTCTATGGCAAGGGTACAGTTTTGTAATGGTACGTTCAATTGAAGATCTTGTCTTTTTGTGTTTCTATTCATGAGAAAATATTAACAAAATCAAATCTGTTTATGTAAATCGGTCATTAAAAATACGCAAGAGCATGTATATTTGACTTTCATTTAGTGTCAATATTTTAAGAAGATTATTTTCTTTGAATAAGTTCATAGAGTGAAATGCTTAACTTAGTCTGACGGATTTTTGACTACTTAGTATGAGCTGAATAGTAATCAAAACATGTTTTTCTGACTCTACTAGCAGAAAAGCTGAAAACTTCAGAATAGACTCGATTGGATAGATAAAAGCTATTGTGAATAACTTTAAACCAGAGTACATCATCGACAACTTGCTGTCAATAAATAACTTAGTAGAGGTTTTGAATCATGACTTGATTTGGAGTTATTGTTGTTGTTTTTGTTTATTTTACTCCATTCGTAGTCACAGTACTTTCGTTGATTTCTTTTTTCTAATTCATGTGTTTCCTAAAAGAGCGATTTCTCGTAGGATTAGATCCAAAATAGTTGAGTGTACTAGCCCAATACGAAATCGAACGAGAAAATTAGATTATTTCCTGATATATGAGAGTTTTTAATTTGATCGATGCAATTTGTCAAGTATCTTTTCATTCAAATGAAAAATATGTTTTTAGCATCTTGGTCGTGGTGCTCAAGGCGGTGGCCAATCATTATCAAGTCCTGGTTCATGTCTCGAAGATTTTCGTGCAACACCATTCATTGAATGTTCGGGAACTGATGGTAATTGTATGTATTATGCAAATAAATTCAGTTATTGGATGACTGTTATCGATCAAAATAATCAATTTGAAGTTCCAAGACAAGAAACTTTGAAATCGGGCAACCATAGAAATAAAATCAGTCGTTGTACTGTCTGTTTGAAAACTCAGCAAGGCATTGGACAAGGTGGTTATCAAAATGGAAACTATTATGTTGGACAAACATTGAAAAAACACTAGACATTTTTCTCTTTCTTTTCTTTTTTAATTCTCATATTAATAGTTTATCTTAATCATTTATACGTCCATTAGTCAGGCCTATACTATGATCTGAGATACAAAAGTCATTTATCTACTTAGGGAAAAAATGAACTATATTGTCTGCAGAAAATCGATTGCTTCGTTACTATATTCTGTTGCATTTTGTTAACTGTCGTATCATCATCACAGGTTTTCTTTTTCTACTTTTACTTCATTTTCATTTATTTTTTTTCTCTTTTTCTGTCTTCTTGGTCTCTTACACAACATATAAAAATCAGAAACACACACATAAACATACACATCCATATATATTAACTTTGAACAGTGGGTGCTTTATTTGTTTTGTACGTTTGTGTAAAGGCTTGTTACAATCGTTTTCTCTTTTTTTACTCTTGATTAATCTCTTCTCCTTTTTTTCATTATTGCTCTGCTGTCACTGACTTCATAGTGTTAGAGTGAGCGTATGGAAAGAATACGTGTGTTTGATTTTGCATTTTTTTCAATAATAAATATCAAGCAGTATTATGAAAGACAATTTTTTTAAAGAAGATTGTACTCTACATGTTCGAAGTATAAAGTAAAAAAAAATGATTTTACAATCATTCACGATCAGTTTATGTTTCAAAGGATTACGAGATATATGTTATTGCTGTTTTTTCGAAGAAGAAAATCATCTCAAAGTATACGAAAGATCACTTTTTTGTTAAGTAAATGTCATAGCCGTTAAAAACTAAAATAAAATGACGTTGTTGAAAATTTATCACTAGCTATATCTATTTGTTTGCCTAGAACATAATAGACAAACAAAAGAAGATAGAAATTATCTTGGATAAGATTATGAGACAGATATTATGCAATATTTATTTTAGTGGATATGATCTAGTTACTGTTAAGACTTGTCTTATTTAATTTGAAATCATTTTTTTTTGATTTTCTAATTGTCCAAGAATTGAAAGATTACAAAAACGGAATACGTTTGATGTTTCACGTTAACTTCTTTCGTTCCACTATTGAAATTGATCATTATGCGTACTGTTACATCATCAAATAAAAAATAACAGAGTCAAACATATTCTACTGATATGTAGCATCACGTTAAAGTCAACTCAAATAAGATGATATCAGATTACTAATGATAATCTATCTTATACTAATAGGATAATATGTCCAACTAGTACATGTATCGTTCGACTCCACACGATGTAATTGCGAATGAGTTTCAATGAGACCAAGAGCAATTTTAAATAAGTCGATTCCACTGCTTACTCATACAGATTTGCCATGTCGTTCTTGATGATAGAAAAACATTTTGTAGTAAATCTGAAATAACAGTTTTCGATCTGAATCTTAATGGATAAACATTAGATAATCCTGACAATTTTTACGAAAACGAACAAACCGTTCGTCGTCTTGAGATTCCATATTTCAAAAAGCAGTACTTGGCAATAACACAATCTTGTTACTAGAGAATTAAGTTCAAATCGAAACATGATTCTATGAAAGTTCTCTAGTGATGCTTGAGTTTTCGAGACAATATCATAGAACTATTCATCATTTTTTAGGATCAAGTTACAAATAAGAAATGTTTTAAACGTAGTCTCACTTTCAACAAGATGTATTCTCCGTCATATAATACGATGTTCAACAATGCCGGATATTTCTGTGTTTTATTAAAGGTTGCTCGTGTTTCTACCATAAAACAAATTCCTTCAGTGAAAAATAAAATTGAATAGCAACAGCTCGTTTTGAATGAGGGGGTAGAAAACTCAATCCATCATTTGCGGGAACAAGTTCACCAACATAGATGGATAATTTTTCTTTTTATGTTCATTTGAACTACCTAGTGAACATTTTTGGATTGACAATCGGATTTTTGTTTAAAAAAAATACTCAAAGTTTCAATGTGACGTGTAGATTTGCTTTGTGAGAAAACAAAGAAAAATTTACCTCTTCGATTAGAGTCTAGATTTTATTGTACAATAATTTGATTATTCATTGTAAATTTTTCCATTTGGTACGGTTATATGTCAAGATCATATTATATCTTGGCTTAGTCTTTTGACATTCTAAAATCAATATATACTCTCAATGACAAGAGCAAACATTCTGAAAGTTTTATTAGGAATTGATTGATTCATTTTCATTACTACACTGCGAAGATTTTCCTATGACATCTGTTCAATTTTGAAACGAGAATTGAGTGCTTGAAAAAACAATAAAGCTATCCATCTGACATAAAATTTCACGCCCAACCTCTTCTTCTTTTGAAGATAGCAATCGAACGACGAAGACAAATAGAATGTTACTCGAGTATCTCTCAAAGCTGTTAGCATGATTCAAAAACATCATTGACAGAGTATGTTGAATGGCGAAACCAGTGTTCGTTCTGTTCTAATCAGTTCGAACTTTTCACATTTGAGGTAGATCGACAACGTAGATCATATCGTATGGCTTAATTAATCATGTCTCCTCTTACAGATCTTTCTCTCCTCTCTCGTATGGTGGTTCTTCTAACCACGCGACAAGAAAAATTTCAATAAATTTTTTATCTTTTCTTCTGCTGACGACTGCATTGACTTAAACATACCTGCCATATACAACAACGAGGTATGTTATTATATTAACTTGATTCTACTTATATATATATATATATGGGAAACATAATAAAACACTGGAACATATACAAGTAGACTTTAAAAAATAGTTGATTACTGTGGAGTTATTTTTTCTGTAATATTTTACACGAATACAAATCAATCGTATTCATACATTATAGTTTTCATTTTTACACTTATATTTAATGAACGTATGTTTGACGATGATATTGGTGATATTTATATTTTTTTATTAGAGTTTTTTCAGCATGGCAGCATCGAAACCTGATTCAATTCACATTGAAAAAAAAATACTACATGAAATAGCATCAAATTTCTGGAATATTCGTGTACATTTCAAAATTTATGCTGGCCTAGTTGATATTGGTTCTCATATGTCATTGATTCGATTGCACAATGGAAAATTTCTCATCATCGATACAGTCATATTAAACGAACAGTCAAAAAGTGCAATCGATCATTTAACAGATCATGGCAAAAATATTGAAGCTGTTATTGGTGTACATCCGTTTCACACACTAGCATTTCCAGCATTTTACGAAACATATCCCAATGCAGAATATTATGGAACGCCAAGACATTTAAGATGTCTCAAACAAATTCCATGGGCTGGCTCACTTGACGATTGTCATATACGAAAAAAATGGGAACCCGAAGTAGAAATGAGAATACCAAATGGTAAATGTAGCATACAAAGAAAAGTGAAAAATCAATAAATTAGTTAAATTTTATATTTTCTTTTATAGGTGCTGAATTTATTAATCCTCTTCCGGAATCGAGTAATCATTTTACAAGTGTTTTCGTTTATCATCGTTCATCAAGTACTTTACATGTTGATGATACCATTATCTATGGAGATCATCCCAGCTTTCTACTAAAATTGATTGGTTTTAAACATGGTACGATGGCATTTCATCCATCAATTAAAGGAGCAGGCTTATATCCGACGGTTGAAGCTCCACTAGAATTTCGTAATTGGATGAAAATGATATTAAGAGATTGGCCTTTTGATAATATTTGTTGTGCACATACGGGCGTTAAAATTGGTGGAGCACATCAACAAGTCGTTGAATTAGTTAACAGAGCTGAATCGTTATTTAATAAGTTGAGCGAAAAAAATCGAAAGAAAAATCCAAATAATGAAATACCCTCTGGAAATCATCCAAACATGAATGTTAGTGGTGATGAATGTGGTTAAAATAATTGATGACTATAATCTCATTCACATGACAATTATCTATTCTAATTTTCTGTAGCTTATGCACGATCTACATATGCTGTTTATGATGCTAGACAGTCGCTTATATTTATTGAAATGTGAACAAATGCAAATACTAGGGAAAAAATAAGGATTTTGTTTTTGTGTTTTATATTCAATGCAATAGCTAGAATTATCTTCATTCTTCACTTATTAATTCTATTGGTGTTAATTGTTGATTCAAAGTCTCATATGATTATACAAAGTGCAAAAACACATCGAAATTCATCATATAGGATAAATGTCTGTTACATGCATCGAAACTTGTACGAGAAGATATCACAATAAATAAAGCTCGATCTATTACTATTATTTCGACTAAAGAAAAAACAAAATGTTCTAAAGAAGTTATTCATATTTCCAATGTTATGTTAATCTCTGAAATGTTTTCGACAATAATAATCATCATAGAGCATCTTATTTATTATGAGATAGTTTAAAACTATTATTACTAAAGACAGTGATAATAACTTCAGTTGACGAACAGCATTTATTGTGAACATCACTTAATCAAAATGAATTCATTGAATATGAATTTCAAAATAATTCTTCTTTGTTCAATTTCTTTTTTGACGACTATATGAATTATACAAAAATATAATCGAGCACATGTATTTATATATATATATATATATTTGTTCTGTTCTTCATTTTATTTAATGCGTTTACAATGTTTTAGTAGTTTTTTATTAATTCTTTGTAAACATTGTTTCTTACTGTTTAATTTAGTTTTAGCTCGTTCGAGACGTATTTTTATTTCATTTAATCGCATACGAAGACGTTTACGTTCATCTCTCATACGTAATATTTCAAATGGAAATATAGTTACAACACTTGATAGACACATTGTACGTAATTGTTTATCTCGTCGTGTCGTTAATTGTTTAAAACACAAAGGACATTGTTCTGTTTGTTTTAATCGTTTTCTTATACAATTTTTTCCAAATAAATGACCACATGTTGTTGATACTAATTGATGTTTATGTTGATTTGTACACATCGATGCACAAAGTGAACAAACAAATAACTCATTCTCAGATATATTATTAAATATTGTTTTCAGAATAGCTTTTGTAATAACTATTGATGGTAATTCATTAGTAGTCATTGTCTTTCTTTTTATTTTATTTATCTTTATATATGTACAAAGAAAACGAAATGAGGTGAATTAAAAAAATTTTCCTTTTTTCGCAAAGAGCGAAAATCGATTTTTCTTATTTGTTTTTGCTGTTCATTGACATAGTTACTTGTTGAATCCTATTATAATAAGTATGTTTAGAAAGAATTTCACTAAATAGATACGAGTGGCATCTGTAAGATTATTACTAGTTATTTATTTATTGGTTATCATTTAGAATCAAAATATAAGAACAAGATCATCATATTATTATTTCTATAAGTCTTCATCAAGTAGTTCAAACATATCATAATTATCATTATCGTTATTCTCATTTTCTTCTTCTTTAGCTAGTTCTTCCAATGTTTTTATCAATCGTTGTAAATCGACCAATGCTGCTGGTGTTAAACCTAAGAAAAAGAAAAAGAAAAACCTATCATTAGTAAACAAGAAATCATTGAATCACTCATGATTTACTCTTAATAAATGATCGAACGTCTTTAATGGTGATGTCAGATAATTTTCGTTTGCCCAACAAATCTAAAAGTCCATTGATTTCGTGTATTACATTACCATAGGCAGGAAATCGTGTTTCCCAATCTTCAGGTAGAAGATGAATATTATCGTTAAATAATGCGATGATATATTGTTGAATAAATAAACGAAGCATTTCATCAAGATTGAATTGTTCGTTTTGTAGTATGACATCAGCAGAAAGTTTTCTACCATCATCAGATAGAGAAATCGGTGTTTGTATTGCTTTAATTAATGCCTTGAGAAAAAGATCAAAGGGTATCGGTGATAATTGTGCTTCTGCATTGGAAGTAGAAAGCCCACCGATGATCACTAGAAATACGATTAGTGTAGACGGCACCATTTTTTTTTTGTAATGTGAATAACAGTCTGGTAGTTCCATTAACGTTCTTAGTGACCAGGTGTTACTCTTCTCATCACTTATAACTATATCATATCTCGTATGGTCGAATATTATCTGTAAATATTTCATTATCTTATAAAAGAGGAGTTCTTTTTATTTCATCTTTACCTTTTCAGTATGAAGTAGAAAGAAATGTTGAAAAATATTACAAAATAAAATTTCAGATCTACATCACTACAATGTCCTATGCTTATGATAATGATGAATTTTCACGTTATTATGATAGATTTGTAATTGATCATGTTCCAGCAGATATTTTTTGGACAAATACAATCAAAAATCTGTACAAAGAAATAATACAACGAACATTCGTTGATGATCAACCAGCTACAATTATTGAATTAGGTTGTGGCACAGGTGATAACTTAATTTATTTTCAACAATGTTTTCAAAACAGAAATATAAAACTGATCGGCATTGATCATTCGCAAGCAATGTTGAATTATGCAAAAGAAAAATTAACCGATCGATCAAATAATCACATCGAATTAGTACATGGTAGTTTAACTAATTTCGCTGATTGTTTAGAAACAAAACAGATCGATTGTATTCTGTTGCCAGCTGGTACATTTCATCATTTAACTACTGATAATGAACGTCTCGAATTGATAAATAATATTCAACGGACACTTCGAATTGAAACCGGACTCTTTGCTATCTATTTATTTCCAGATTCATTGATACGCATTGAATCTGTAGATAATTCAAATGATGACGAAAAATTCAAACTAATATCTGTTGAAAATATTCAACAGAATGATAATGAATGGTTGTGTAAACAAATATTTGAATTTAATACATCTTCAAAGATAGAATTGTCATGGCAATTACGCACTTGTTCATCATCGAAACTCATCCATTTATTTATTACAAATAATTTTCAAATTCTGTTCTTTAGTTCAAATGGAAAAGATCTGTTACCATATGATGAAAGTATTTCATTTTCATCAATGAACAAATCTACGCCTGTAATTCTTGTTTTTCGTACAATAAAAAATACAAACTAGACTGATGTGTTATTTTTTTGACAATTGAAATAATTTTTAAAAAAAGACAAGAAAAAGACATGAAAATCGTTGTTTCATTTCGAATTTAATGATGATGTCGACAAACGTTTCTCTAGTTTTATCACAGTATGAGAGACATGAGAATTTGTGCTATGGACAATCCAAACTCTCACACCAATACACAACTGAAACGTATTGAATTTGTAACAGCAGTGCAAAGACATTACATAATTAATCATCAGGCCGCGTCTTGTTCGTTTTTATCTTCATATACGGGTGGCACGCGTGGTATACTCATTGGAAATAGAAATGGTTGTATATGCGTATCAACACTCGATTGTCGACGAACATAGAATGGTGTTGGTTGTGCCATTGTGTTCTTATTGCCTATAAAACAAAAATGACAATGAGAAACAAAATGCCACAGACATATCTATCCATCTTCTCGATAGGTGTTTCTAGTGGAAATCTTAATTCTTTGAATTTATCCATTAATTCATTGTCTGTATCTATTCTTGTAAGATGAAAGAAAAGATCCATATGTTACTTTGTAGCCTTGCAACTTTCTTACCGAAGGAAAAATTTTCAAACATGTCTCGTAGGAAAGTCATATTAATATAGTTCCTTCGAAAACAACGCATATAATTGATTAGTCAACATCATTTATACTTTTAATCAATAAAAACCACTTCAAAATCAATTACTTAGACTAATAGGTTTCTTTATTTCTTCAAAAACTAAGTC
This sequence comes from Rotaria macrura, assembly GCA_900239685.1. Taxonomy (NCBI): domain Eukaryota; kingdom Metazoa; phylum Rotifera; class Eurotatoria; order Philodinida; family Philodinidae; genus Rotaria; species Rotaria macrura. The sequence goes on from OENT01000031.1 coordinate 200,557, forward strand.
AGCAACAGTGAACAGAATTTATTTCTGGTTTTGTTTCTCGATCAACCATATTGTTTAATTCAATCTATATTCATCAATAATATATGCGAAATAAAATCGGATGAATCTAAATTAAGACAATTAGATTAAAGACTCGAATGTATTCATATGCAAGTGATCCTGACAATACGCTCTGCTTTTTTTTCTATGATTCCAGGCATTGATTGAACAATTGTTATGATTTTTCGCTACATTACTTCAAGTATCAATACATTGTTGAGTAAAATTTTGCTTTAAATTATCAGACTAGATTTATTGTTCGTTCATCTATTCATTTGACGTTAAAGTTTTTGAATTCATTTCAATGAATTCTCACAATAACTAAAAATTTTCATGCAGCATCAACATATTACAAAAGTCACTTGAAATTCCATATTTAATATCATCAAGAAATGGAAATTCAAGAGAGCAAAAAAAGAAAATGCTAAAGTTCAAGTTTTCATTAATACGACAGGTAATTCTGGTGATGTAAATTCCTTACTTGAAAGTGATTGTTTCTTTTTTTTTCCTATAAAATAATTAGTTAATGAATTCACACATACACATAGGCACTTCTCGTTTCCTTTTTACTTATGCAAATAGCTGAAGAAAATTATTTCTTAATTAAAATATAAAAACACAACTGTTTGGAGGAAATATTTGTATTTTGACACATTGACACATTGATTTTTGTAATCAATGCGTGGGACGAAAAATGTATTTGTTTACATCACTATATATTGTCATTAATGGCGAGACATGTCATCGTAATAGCTGTTATATATCATTAAATAGCTTTTCATATAGGTGTGAGTGTTGCTCGTTTCCACTGGCATATTTTCCCTTGCATCTGTTCTTCGTCATCGATCATTAACAAAACTGATACTAGGGAATTTGTTGATTCAGTAAAATTTTCAGCACGATTTACTTGCCTTTCCGATCATCTCTAATTCTACTTTACGATGATGACAAGTATGATGCTGATCGACCGCAACAATCGTTGGTCTCGATCGATAGTCTCTTGTGGGATTAGCAGACGTATCGAGAGTGAACGGAGGAGCGCATAAATTCTTTTCATGGGTGGACATTTTATTATTTTTTTCTTATTCTCTCTATCTCTCTCTGTATTGCTTCGATTCCAAGTGGGCTCTCTTCTTGATTGCAATATTTTTTTTTTAGTTATCTATATAGATCAATTCTAGTGTAAACATGAGCAAAGGAAAAAAACCTAGATTCGGCCGACGAAATTGTATGTCGGTACGTCTCAACTATCGTAATGAGTATCGATAGATCGTAACTAAGCAGCAATGTATAAGAAATAGCAGAAATAAAAGGTTGCTTCAACAAGTACTATTAATTAAGTGGCACTCGTTTTATCATCTTCTATATTTATACATATATATATATATCGTAAATGGCTTAGACTTAGTTGGTAAAGTATCTTGGGTTACAAAAACTAGATAAAGGAAAGAAAAAAACGGAAAACAAATGTTCTAGTGATCTGGTTGTTTTTCGTGATCCAACTTCAAAATTTTCTTTTTACTTGAATGGCTCTGTAATAGATTAAGTCTTTTGCTATAAATTTCATCTTAGTGTACGTTTTTCTTTTTTTATTAGTAGATATAAATATATATATATATATATCACGATACTCTATACACAAAAATAGTTTTTTGGTTTTCTTATTTTTCTTCGTCATCGTAAAAAGAGCATTAGTAATACAAAGAGAGAGAGAGAGAGAGAGAAGGGCAATCGATCGTAGCAAAAAGTATGTCTTCTGACTGTTTGTCGAATTTTACATGAACGCAAAAGAAAATTAAAAGTAATTTCTTTCCATTTGATTTTACTAGATTAATAAACATGTGTAAATGTATATGCGTGAAAGTTTTTATGTTACCTGATAATTGAACAAAAAGAATACCCCATCTTATTGACCAAATCCAGCCAACAAGTAAAAAAATTGTAGCACTTTGTAATATGGCCGCAAGGATATTATAAAGAAATGCTACAATATTTTTTTCATAACCATGTTTCCCACAACAAAATACTGAAAATGCACTGATTAATGTACCTATAATAGAGTAAAACAACGGCATAATATGATGAGCATATTTATTTTTCTTAATCAATTTGTTTGACACGACATTTATTCATTTGTCTTTCTTGCTGGTGGACTCATTGATTCGATTTCTTTTGTCTATACAACGATGTAATATGATGAGGCTAACAATGATTCTGTTGGAAACGCAAACATATTGCCTATCAATTTATTTCATGCACATTTCGAGGATTGTTTTTGTTTCATGCACTAACTCAATTTGATGATTGTAACTGAATCCTATTCATAAAGAATATGAAAATGGTAATGAATCTGTTCTGATTGAGACAGAAAAAGTCTTGATGATATATGATAAAGAATCTTCAAAGAAAATAAATCAGAATAAATAGTATTTGAACATCATCAAGCTGGCCTCATTTATCACGGAAACCGTAAAATATGTGTAGTAGAAATACATCGTTTGCGTGTCTGACATAAACTATTCATCTATCCGCAAGTGCAGTTGCAAGTATGGAGTATCACCTCATTTCCTTTTTTGTATATCTATCTATCTATATCTACATATATATATATATATTTAGATATAGACAGATAAATATATTTTTGCTCTGTATTTCTACAAAAGATCAAAATAAAAGATAACATAGCTATTATGAAATATATTTTTCTTCTTTTTTTAGTAAGACCATAGAACAAAATGAATTCAGCATGTGTGAGAAATACGATCATGATAATAGCAATGAAACATAAACAATAAAATCCGAGACAAACGGCCTGTATTTCAACTAAATTCATGCAAGAATAATACTGATGGCTTATAGTGGTGGGGGACGTGCGTGTGTATCTTTATGTTAGTAATTAAGAGGGGAAAAGAAAGCGACATATGGAATAAGAGAAGCTAAAATTTGTGAGATTATAACTGTTAGACGTGCTGACGTTAATGACAGTGGTGCCGGTAACATTAGTGATCAGCTTTCTGGAAAAAAATCTCTTCCTATGGCTTTAGAAAATAGACGACATAAGACACAACGCTGCATTTCATCGTCCAATCATTCAAACATATCGAATGTGAATTGACATGGGTGCATAGCGTGTCTTATAATAGTTTCTTCTTCTTCTTTTCTTTGCTCCTTTTAACAACACAGAATTCATACCTGTTCCAGGAAAAACGAGATTGAGTAGAAAACATGCGCAGGCAAGAGCACGTGGCATTTGTGGAACTGCTCGGCGAAACATTCCTTGTTTGGCTTTATTGGGATTTGGCACACCTATGTTTACTGATGGACGTTTGCTGGATGATATTGATACATGACTTCGCCGAGGGTTCCGGTTAGCCGCGTTGCTAGGCTCCGGTGTTAAAGAACGATGCTCATCGGTGATAATCTTTGGTGACGACATACTCATTTTGTATTGAAGTATTTTCCTTCTCTGTTATTGCTATTAGTATGGTCAATTGTAATCTGAAAATGAAAGTAGGACAAGAAAATCAGAAGCTCATCTATGTTTCTGATACAATTTGAATCATTCAAGAAAAGCATATATATGCACATACCATACATCACTAGTTTCCTACTGCTTTGGGCAATGCTTATGTCTTTTAACATTAGCAAAGAGATGGAGAGAGAGGAGAAGAGGAAGAAGAAGAAGAAGAAGAAGAAGAAGAAGAAGAAGAAGGAGAAGGAGCGCACGAGAGAGGAAGAGCAAGAGAAGAAAAGGAAAGAGAGTGGGCAGCGACAACAACTCGTACGCACTACCGTCTTCATCGTATCCCTGTCATTCGTTGGAAGAAACGACTCTCATCTCTTCTTTCTCATTTTATCTTCTATTCTCTTGAAAAACAAACAATTTCTAGGCATGCCTTTTATTGTGACATAGATTTCGAAATGATACGATGTTCTTCCTAGAATATATTGTCTACAATACCATTGAGATTAATATACACTATCAACAAACAAAAAGAAATACATGTACAATACCATCAATAACTAGCATCATTATTTCTAGCAACATAATAATCGCAATCTACATATGCTCCACCTATCTATCTTATTCTTTCACACAACACGCACATATATAAACAAGCATGAAATAAGGAAAAAGCAGCAAATCTCTGGTAATAATGATGATAGCACTTTCAAGTGCCTTTACATCCGATAGGGAAATAAACTAATATATATATATATATATATATCTTTAACATCAAACCTGAAAGCCTATAACATAAAATAGGTTACTTTTATCTGTTTTTTTTCTGTTTCTCGGGATTCCAATTTGTTGATTAATGATTATATGATAAAGATTTTGATTCAATCTATTATAAATATTCTTTGAGAAAAAGTCAGAAATAGTTAAAAAGAAAAATCTCCGTTTTCTTCTTCGTTACAAATAAACTTCATTTACTTTCTCTTGTCTGTCAGTTACTCTCATAGGAGTAAAAGTCATTTTCTGATTTTTTGATGTTTGATTAGATGAAAAAAAAGAACAAATTTTATTCTCACAGGAATTCTTTTATCTAAAGATTTTAAAATGAAAGAAATAGATCTACTTAGAAAAAGTATTATCTTACTTTTATTATACTAATTTACTTGGTTTTCTATTTCTAAGTAATTCTATTGTTTGATTTCAATCATGATTTATTTGAATTTCTATTGCACAAAAGATTCAATAGATTTTTAAGACTTGTACTTATGAAATACTCGTAGAAATATTTTGTAAAATTGTTTTTATGGAATCATCTAACAGATATGTAAATCGATCGACTTGTGTTTTTTCTTCTTCTGAAATACATTATCACGTTATCTCATAGAAATGTTAGACGTCTACAAAATAACAGATTCTTTTATTTACGAACTTGTCGTATTTTCCAATACATTAGTGTACGATTAATTCAATTTTTTATGGATCGATGTAAATTATTATGACTAGAACGTATCGGAATAAATTTATTACAACGACATGTGAACATCAAAATAGCAGATGAGAACAAAGTAGTCAAATAGAAGTAAATTATTCCCACTTCAAAATATTGATCTATTTCCAATAATATCCAGGGGTGAGTTTTTATCAAAGAAAATAAAACTTACACTTCATGACATTTTTGAGCGTCGATTTATTATAGAAAAAGAAGAAAGGAGATTTCTATTTTCCATTTCTTTTTCTTTAAATTCTTTTCAAAGCCATCCTGATGAAAAGTAAGACGATTTTAACGATATCCTCTATAAAGTCCTATATACATTTATGTAATTAACTACAATCAACATAGAATGTTCCGTGTCAAAAAGGCTAGATAAAAAAATAACTTGTTGATTATTAATAAACTATCAATGTCAAAACAGGTATACTTCAAGAAAAAATAATAATCAAATCATTCCAGTTCGATCAAATAATGTTTAACACAAATTCACTTATCTGTCGTTAGTTTCATTTTATATTCAGATAGATAAGATGACCGTAAAAATTGTTTTCTTTTTCTAGAATTTGATGGATCAATCTTGTATTTACTTGTCAAAAATATCATGGAAAAAATTCCCAAGGATTCATTTCATAATGAATACTTTCCGTTTTTTTTTACAGTCATTCATATTCTCGATTCTTCAGATTCTTTTTGAAGTTTATGATAAGTATTAGTTGTGATGTGTTCGACTAGCTTGAAATTTATGCGTAACTCAAATGAGTATTTTATGGTTAACTATAGGCTATGCAATGCTAAAGCATAATAATAAAATATACGGAATTAGTAGACGCAAGAATTGTCATCGGTGCGACTTTTCGACGAGAAATAAAGAGAAGGAAAAGTTTTTTTTTTTTGACTTTATCAATCAACTCTTGTATCTATGTATATACATATAAATATACATGCATATATTCAAGTAGAAAAAAAAACAGTGAATTTCTTGAATTATCAACATTATTGTTTCTATTGAACTAGAAACATAACGAATCATGATAAACGACTAAAGTACATTTGAGAACGAATTTCAAGATATTTCTAGTTTTCTTTTCTTGATAACACAAGAAATATGATTAGATAGAGACGATTCATAGGATGTCCGTAGTTAGGAAAGCTGTTTGATGTTCTTCCTTCAACTGGCTAGCAATCAAACATTATTGTTGAATCTTGCCACATTTCCGGATAATAATAGATGTTCGGGTGAAATGATTGCTCTCATGTACTATAAGAAATAATAGTCGTAGAAAAATGACACATTTTTACAACTAAGAATCTAGAAATGTGTACAACTTTAGTCTACAATGATATGCTTAATTCTGTTAGATTCAATTCAAATATATTTACATAGAATGGAATGTTTTAAAAATTATTCGAAATATTTTTTAAATTAAAAAAAATAAGCATCGAGAGCGATCAATTATTATAGTATGAGAATTGAGAGAAAGAAGACTTTGCATTTATTAAGAAAATTGTGAAGGTGTTTTGTTTTTCATGAAACAAAGATATGTCAATGTTCTTATCAATCATAAGTGTTTTTAATTCACATAAACAATCAAAGTAATTTGAAACAATGTTTTGAGTATTGCACATGGGGGTATTGAATATTAAATGCAGTAAAGAAATTATTTATTTAAAATACTTCTAGAGAATCTATTTATGTTTAGTCTAGTTTTGTCAATACTCGATAGAAGATTGTTATTTTTAGTGTATCGATTAATTTATTACATACTGCCTGGTATTATGTATGAAAATAAAATTAGATTCTCTTCAACTTTATTTTCACTGCTTAATTTATGATTTCGTAAAAATTTTGATGTAAATCCAACACATGCAAAGCATCAATAATGTATATAGATGAATATTATTTCATAAAAGAAGACTTGAAACTGATATATTCTGTTTGCAAATGATAATTCTTATTCAGGTTATCAAAATAGATAAAAATCAGAAAATAAACAGATATGAAATATAAGATCATCTTATTTCTCTTGGAATGTTATACTAACAAGGCCTTTTGAGAAAACAGTTGTTGATCAGAGATAATAATATAGATTGTCAAATGCATTGATATGAAGTCCAAAGTCATGCCTATAATGTATAGAAAAATATCTAATATACAGATGACAGTATTGGTAATGTTACGATGTACTTCAACCATGACTATGATTGAAAAAATTATTAATTTATAATCTGACCCTATGAAAAACTACACATATCGATTGTTAAAAAATAATTCCGACTCTTTCGAATGACAATTTAGTTGATTAATTCTCCAAGGAAATCAAATGAATCTAGTATTGCTTAAGTGATACATCTATATTCATTCTTCATGATTTAGTTCAAATATTGACAATATCTGTAAGAAAAAAAAGCTGGTATGAAAAAGTTTTGAACTAATAATGTACTGTGTCAACAATGATAATCATTTTAGTTAGACTTCAAGAAAACTTAAATAGATGAAATTAAATTCTAGATTCTTCTAATTCATAAGTGTTCGAATGCAACGAAAATATACATCTAAAATTACAAATGTAACGCTTCTACATGCGATTACCGTCTAAATTTATTAGCTACATTAAGATCTAATAGATTCTCTTTAATATTTTATTGTAAGTGGTAGATTGAATAAGTAACCAGATGTTAGATTATTATTTATTCATTTTTGTTGTTGTGTCATATTATCACATCGAAATAAAACATTTATTGTCAGGTTAGAAAAATAGAAAACTGTAAAATATCATCTTGCTAACTGTTTTTTTTTGTTTCATAATTTCATTTTTATTATTGAGATTTTATCAAGAATTATATAAGTTCTGCAAAATATTCTTATTGAAAAAGATCAAACAATGTCAAAAATGTATATTATAAAAGAAGGCAGTTCTTAATAGATAGTTCCATGACGAAAAACACATGATGTATGTGCTAACTTGATTTCTTATGTTTCTATTACTATTAAATTTTATCTCTACGTCATTAGCATATTGAATATAGAATAAACATAAAACTAGTGTCATGTTAGTGAATGAATTTTATGTTTCATTTTTATTCATTCTTTTTTTACAATTCGTGTCTGTTACTTCCTTACAAAGATCGACGTTATGTCAAATACATTCAACTTACCGTGTAGAGATTTATATAATATGTTTGTATTGTAGTAGAAGAACCACGGTAAAAGTTACAGTCTCATAATACAATGAACAATGAAGATATTCATCCAATAAAATTTACAGAACAATCATTGAGTAATTGATAAATTTCTACAGACTCTCATCGTATATATATAAATATATATATTATGTTGTTTGTTCGACAGGCAAAGTATGTCAGGATGTAAAATGTGATTGAGTAGTTCATTCTTTGTCATGTCTTACTTTTCATATGTTAGAAAAGAGTGGGCAATTTGAGTGTCTAAATATAGCTCTTCAAAATCGAGAACCTTTTTACATAAGCGTTCGTATAAATAATAGCAACAGAGCTTAATTAAAAATAGAGCGTCTATCATGTTCTGGATGTTGATATGTCCTAGTTGGCGAAAGGACGAAACAGTATTTAATATATATTTCGAAAGGGGACGAACAGAGAATCTTCCTTTTTTTTATGGAGTAAAAGAATTATGAACGACACAAAAAGCATGTTCCTAGAAGAGATTAGAGAGTTTTCTAAGTCATCGGTAGACAAATTTTAAGAGAATAGTTATTAATGAGAACGTCAAATTTATGAAGTTACAGCGATCTTACTTAAAACACGTGCAGTTGAAGTTTTGTTTGAATTGTTTCAATATTTTATTTATATTATGAAATGATAAAAATCTCACGAAGTTCACATTGTTAAGAAAATTAAAAGAATAATTATTACTTCTCAATACTTATCAATGAGAAGGAAAAAAGAAAGAAGAACAATAATGACATGGAAAACAATAAATTAGCATGAGATGCGTCGACTATATTAGAGAATGTCTTCTCGCTTCTTTCCTATTCATTTCATTTTCTCTTATCATCATTGAATGAGCTTCATTGTAATGATATTTATCAAGATGCTTCTATGAGTTTCTGGTATATGTTTTGATGCTTAAGATACGAACTGTCATTTAGGAGAATATGAAATATGAAATATGATTAATAATAATAGGCATAATAATAAGAAAATCTTATTACATCGACATGATCGTTCAATAGTAAGAATTTCAAGCATATTTTAACTTATTCAATGAGAATCGCAAAGAAATGACTGGATGATTTAAGTCATTGGATGTATTCGATACATTGATAAAGAGAAAATACATTTGAGAGTCGATTACTAATGAGAAAAGTAAGGTTATGTACAAGAGAACGTTCATATACATGAACAAATTTGTTTATTCATAATGTACATTTTTCTATTTATCTGTTAGAACAAATGAATAACTCAACTTCTAAAAAATAAAAAAAAATTAGACGATTTCAATTTGTTTTCTACTAATTCTATTCAACAATGTTTTATGAACGATATCAAGAGCATATTGAATATTTATCAATGATTAAGATGCTTTTTAAATTCTTGTACAATTATTAGAGTTTATTTTTCTCTTGTGATCATACTGTCTTCTATATCTGAGATGATCATTCACAATCTAGTACACATCGACATATATGAATAATTAGTTCTCATGAGTATTAACGTTATAAATTATCATTCAACATATTAATGTATACTGAAAACTAATCGATTAGACATAAGTAAATCTTAACAAATTTAGCAACAATTTCAAATCTATGCTGATCTGAACACATAGCTAATAAGCCAAATCAAAGTCTTCTCTGGTTAACTTCCTACTAGATTGTTAGTAACATTGTGAACTCTTCCATCAATGATTAATAATTCTTCGAACCTACTTCATTTGCCACGTACGAAGGTAAGTCACAAATTGTTCCGTTGGTTTTGCGTTGAAACTATTTTCATTTACTAATTCCAAAAGAATTATGAATACTCTGACAAACATTTGGACAACTAGTTTATTGTTATGAAAATATTCTTTTTGTAAGATGTAGCTTTTTAATGAGTCCTGTGTCCTACGCTCCCTCAAGAACTTGAGAAAGAATGATTTTCGAATTTTAACTTGGAACTTTAAATAGAAACAGACTTAAATGAGAATAATATTTTGTGAAAATTTCAGATTTCTTGATTTATTTGTTGTATCAAATTTTACTGCTCTGTTCGAACGATGTAAAATTCACATTTTCACAATAGTTATATTTGACAATTGAAACAGTTCCAAGACCTGGAACGTTCAAAAACAAAGTTATTCTCATCAATACTCGCTCCTATGTCAAATTTCAAGTCGAAATTCGAAAATGAATTATTCTCATGTTCCTGAGGGAGGCTAAATAACTAACTCATTAAACAGCACCACATCAACCAAATCGAGCATTTTCGTAACAATAAACTAGCTATCAAAAATTTTCCCAGGGTATTCATAACTCCTTTGTAACTGCATTATGTAAATAGTTTCGAGGCCAAAACAATTGAACAATTGATGACCTTCCATCGTTGGTTGAAAATATATGTCAATAAAATCATTATCTATAGAAGCAGCATTCATTCGAAACTTTGTACTAATTGCACAATATCTAAATTTTATGATCGATCTCAAATATCCATGTTCAGATTCAATTACGATTTAATTTCATTCTAGTTTCAATTAATCTATACTATAAGACTCTTGTATCACAACGATAGAATGACATGATTGTTTAAATGATTAATTTCAGATAATATGGACTCAAATTATTGTATAACAATGCGTCACTAACTACATAGAAATATATATCGTCTCATATAACCCTTTTCGAATGTTGTATTTAGTCCAAATTAATGCTAGCATACCTGAGTGTACACATATGAAAGATGAACTTTTCATTGATGTTCTATTCAGTGAACAACTCGACAACTAGTTATTTCTTACAGTAGATTCATTTTCATGCAAATGTTATTCCGATTGGTTCTAGATGATTTTCTCTCGGAAAATCTTATTCTATAATACTGATTGTTAAATGATTCGACATTAATTCATGTGTATTAAATTTCACAAACTAGATTGAAAATCAGAATGTAGAAGGTCGAGTTTCCTGTAATCACGTAGATATTTCAAATATCAAAATCACTACTACATGAAACTGAATGTCAGTATCCATTTTTTTTCAACATACTAACTATGAGTTATTAAGACAATTTATTTTTGACATATTCCACGTATCTAAATAATATTTATATTTTCAGCGTGTTTTTTTTTCTACTTCTTTTTATTATGAATTTTTTCTTTCCTAGTGTTTGATGAATATGTATTGTCATTCTCGATATGTTTTCGAACAGATATAAAAGAGTTATTGATAATACATGAATCCTTGATTTGAGAAGCTTGTCACGTCGGTTCATGTCAAATTACTGAAAAAGGTCATGATGCGTACATTAGAAGTCATTTTCGTTGTACGAGATCACTATAGACACGCCTATTTTCTCACAACAGGATTAGAAATAGAAATTCTTAGAAGTAAAATCAATTATTATCAAGATGACAATCAATGTCTATTAATTTCTTTCAAAGATCAGCTCTTGAAAATGTCAACGATGGACTTGTTACTATTCGTTAGAATTAATTAACTGTACGAATAAAAGAAAATGACTTTGATGACATGGAAGAAGAACGAATGTTGACAAAACACTTTCTCTAATTAAATGTTCGACGCGGATAAAATTTACATACGCATATAATGTTTATGATCGATGAGAATTTTTAAACTACGATTATGTATCCATCGATGACATACATACTGATGTATCTATAATTTTCTTTTTATTACCATTCTAGCATACAATTTTCAGCATCATTAAAAAAGAAAGAGATATTTGAATCGATATTATATTTCATATGCAAAATGTTTGTTAATTTTGAATCGACGAGCGCGATTTCATATTTCTAGGAACATCAATCTTTACTTTTTTCAGAAATTTCACTCAATTCCAAATCGACAAATAGCTTCAGAAAACTTAGATCAGATATTCTGTATACAGTACCTTGTGCTATATAAAGTCTATGTGCAATGAAATAGTCAACATGTTGAAATATCTGCAAAATATTGATTCACTAATCATTAATGATATGATTGAATATGAACAGACAACTGATAGAGTACTTTCATAATCGAATGTAAAGTTTGAAGTGAATTTCAAATCAAACGAATTGTTGTTCAGAGTCTTTGAATTGAGATACGAAGCTAGTTATTGATTCTATACTTAGCAAAGTACGTAGCGGTCAGATTTTCCGAAAAAGATTTAGAATTGGATCTAACAGAAAATTTTAACGTACGGTAAAAATTTCACTAATCTGATCAATGAAAACTTTCTGCTAGTTTATATTTCTATTATAATCTATCTGGTATGAACATGTTTTTCTTTTACCTCTAACTATTATTTGGTTTTTGTTGTCTTATGAATTAGAAGAGAGTTAATATTTTGTCTGATTCAAATCTTAGACGTGTGTAGTGAAAAATGATATCACAGCACGAGATTACTTTGAAAGAAAAATTACAATTAATTTAAGGTGATAATGGCTTATCATAACTCAAATAGACTGAAAAATATAATTATTCATTTGGTTTTGTAATAGATATAGTTCATACAGTAAAGTAGAGTATTTAGATGATTAATTATACTAGTTATGATTGAAATGCTACAGGAACATGGAAAAATATTGATTTATAAAAACAAAGATTCAGAAAAATCTAGCAAGAGACGACAACATTAGAGGATTGTTTTAAAATCAAATTACTTGTTTTCATTGAACGACGATCATTTGATGGAAACCATTTTAAGATGAACATAGATGAATAGAGGATTAAATAAGCAAGCATTTATCTACTAATAATGTCGAACAATATATATATATATCATTGAATCTTGTCTTCGTTTTTACGGCCAATCATGTGTTAACCGCTGATAATGAATATCTTCGTATAGTGAATGTTGTTTTGTAGTCATTTTAATAGTATTTAGTATATAGTCAAATTTTACTAGAGACATAGTTGTAATGTCTATTTTGAAGGTTTTGAATCGTTTTCTCATACCATGAAGTAAATATTCCCTAATTACTTTTTAAATTGATGAATAAGGTAAAAAAATTATTTTTTAATTACTTAGTACACATCTATAAAAGCAAACGTTCTTATTGCTGTCTATGGTTAAAAATTCAGAAGAGTAAACTCTTATGGAGAATCATTGTGAAATGAATAGGATGCGTTTCTTGTTTTACTCATATGTAACTATAATGAAAATCAGTTTCTATCGTTCTATCAACAATCTATTAAGATTTCAATGATTTCTTTCATTGCTATTCGGAAATATTGGATTCTAATTTTTGACATTGTGTAACATTCATTTTTCATATTCGACTGTAAATTTTAAGGAAAATATCTTTATAAAAATTAAACAAGTACATACGTATATCATATTGATATTTTCTGTAGAAGTATGAGGAATGTAGACAATTAAAAAGAGATAGAACTTCAAGAAAATTATAATTTTACTTTTACTTTTAAAAAATATCTATCCTATCAAAACTCTATTCAATCGTACACTGTCGTTAAATTTTTTTTCAGTTCGAATGTGTTCATTTCTTGATGTACAAGCTGTAATCAGTGTTAAATTCTATGGAATACCCTTGCCTTATTCTTACAATACATCGCACAAAATAATTCTGCTAAAATACAACATGTTGTTCGGTCATCTCTAGTTTTTGTGTACTCAAAAAGTGAGTACACTCTAGAATCGGTCAGTGTGTCCGGCCGGCCGCTAACACGATAACTCTTTACAAATACATTCGATTGAGCTGAAATTTTGTGCACAGAATTGTCTAATGAATATCTCAGTCGAGTTCGAAGATGAGAAGGATCCGGCAAGAAATGGCTGAGTTATCGAAAAAAGTGTCATTTTTCACCAAGCAATCCCTGAGGTGGGGTACAGGGATTTTTTCAAAAAAAACTTTTTTCTGAGAATTATCCACAACTTATATAAATTGACTCAGTTTTTAACGCTGATTCCAAATCTGATATTAGTTTTGAACCAAATCGCAGCTTTCTAACAAAACATTGGCTGCAAAATGGTCTCAAATGCACAAAAACTGCATCTAGAAACAAAATTGCGTAGATATGTCTGAGATGATCCGTAGTTTTGGAGTTTCCCAAAAAGGTTTACCAAGATACTTCTTCCGTGCACACATTCTAGAATGACTGATTTGTCTCATTCACTTTTTGAAGTACACATAACTCTCGGACATAAGTCCGAAGTTTTCACATTTATTTAAGAAAGATATTGACTTAACAGTATTTAATGATGATCAGATAATGACCATTCTTTTTGATTGATTGTTTAACAATTTTAATTGAAAAATCTGATTCAAGTCGATGTAATTGATTCCTAACGTATCTTTCAGACAATCATGAACAAATTCTTTCTTTAGCATGAATAATATCCAATGACATTGTAAATTGTCTTAAACATGAAAGTTTTTAAGGATTATTTCCCATCTATCCAATAAAAACGAGAATATGACTATGAAAGTAAACTAAACAATTGAACTTGAATTTTTGAATTTTGTAAATCAATTAAATCGATTTCAATTTTTAACAAGCGTTGCAAAAGTCTTTCGAAACATGTCGAATTCTGTTACACTCCATTGTCAACTTCTAAACCAATCAAACTCTGTATGATTCAAAAAGAGCAATTTCTGAACTACAAGTTTTGTACGAGACATATTTTTCGGGACGAAACTGAGAGAAGGAGGAAAAGCCAAAACACGAAAACACCTCTATACAAGTTCTTGCAACGTTTTTACAACTGAAAAGTTAGTATTTCTAATTATTTTGAATGAAATGAACCAAATTCTAACAAAAAAAAATTAAAATGCAGCGCGTCACAACCTCTATCGATATTAACTTTCATAAAAATCGTTAAATCCACTCAGTTTACGACAATATCAGCCACTATCTCCAGAGATCATGCATAAACTCATTTCTTCGTGCGTTGTTTGTTCGAAATATGCCACACTATAGAAAGTTAGTAAAAAAATACTTCTGACCGTTGGAAAACGGTAAGGTAGTAAGAACTTTTATAGAGATGTTTCGTGTTTTGGCTTTTCCTCCTTCTCTCAGTTTCGTCCCGAAAAATATGTCTCGTACAAAAGTTGCAGTTCAGACATTGCTCTTTTCGAACCATAAAAAGTTTGATTGGTGTAGAAGTTGGCAATCGGGTGTAATAGAGTTGAACATGTTTCGAAAGACTTTTGCAACGCTTGTTAGATAGCATATTTTTAAAGTATGTTTTATAGTTTAGGTTATTATGTTTCTAAACATGAATTCTGCGATATAAAGTCAATGTTAATAAAGATTGATTATTTTTGCTCATGTTGAAAACATTCGGAGTGTGATAACGACTTTAAAGGAATTTTATGAATAGGTATTGAATTGAAATATACGACTATAATTTTATTTCAAAATCGATTCTTTTCTCGTATGTAGAGTGTTACAAAAATTTTGCAGCATTAGAAACTTTTATCTAGTTAAACTCAAAATATAATAGACCCGAACATCTTTCGCAGTCAAACAGTACGATTAAACAAATTACATTCATTTCCCACGCTTTCTTTTATTAAATTATTGTTTCTATACGAAGTGTATTTCGCTCGGAGCAGTAATATTCTGTCAGATAGCTCTTGATGTCTTCGGTCGATCGTTTATATATTTAACATTCATGTCTTTTATTAGACCGAATTTTTCACAGAATCATATTTTGAAAATTGCAAAGTTCTCTCTCAATGAACACGCTCTAGAAAAAAAAACTTATAAACAAAGCAACTGATTGCCAAGCCGAGTTTTCTTTTACAATATTTAGTAAAAAAGTGGGCTCATGTTTCTAGTTAAAATAAAACAAATAGTTGATAAAGCAATTCAATGAGAAGAAGGCTTTGAATGTGTACTAAAAATGATGTTTTTGCACAACGTATCCAACATACCATTTTTTATTAGACTCGAATAGATTGTTAATCGAACGTAGAAAAATTGTCAACAAATAGCGTATTGATATGCAATAGTAGTTTTAATTAGTAGATCTTTAAGCACTTGTTTTTAATAGGAGGAGAAGGTTTGACTCGTACAAGCATGTAATTCTATTGTTCTGAATTTAGATGAATATCAATTTGCATAGAATTGAATTGCACAACTTTTAGAATGAAATTGAAGATTTTAACTTCTGTCTGAACTGACATACATGTAGAACGCAAAATCGAGCAAAATTTTTGTGAAACCCGATATACACATATATTTCGTTTCTTCGATGCTTGCCTTCGTTTACATGAGTTTCAATAGTTGTAAATTATGTATCCTCTTATAGAAATGAATTGAACGCATTATTAATCAGATTAAAGATCAAAGTGATCGGTGTAGCTTGACAACCTTCATAATTTACTCATATTGATGACCTTCAATTGAATGATTCGTTCATTCTTGTTTTTTCTTTTTATTTGAAGCCAAATACATGTACGAGATCAATCGATGAACTATTAATTCGATTAATCATTATGCTTGCACATAGTGCCTACAACAGATACAGATTGATTCAGAAAAGTATGTAAACATATCATTAGTCCTGTTGAATATTTTCTCTCCTCTTTGAGAAAAATGCTCAAATTGAAATTTCTCTTTCGTTTGAACATGTAAACATTCTATGTTTAGGGTATTTCATAGTATTCAATCAGAAGTCTATTTTATATGAAAACGAACCTTCGAATTCTCAATGAAGCAACAATGGATTAATTCAGGAATTAGTGACTGAATACTTCTTGAACAGTACGTAGTTTCTAGTTTGTTCATAGCTGACGACAATTACAAATTAGTGAATGTTCATGTCTAGCCAATGCCAATGATGTAATTAGCTACATATCACAATTGATAAATCCAATAAGGAACGTTTTAGAAAAAACATTGAATAATGAATCATGATTGTAAATAAAAAACGTTGACATGTACCGATGATAAATGAAATTTTGAACTAAAGTCAATGCGAATGCTCAACTGTAAGGAACTGTACACACTTTTATTTTCTTATTACCTATATCTAAGAAGCATCGCACGTAAGCCACGACCAACGTTGCGCAATGACTGCCACCGATCGGGCTGATATTTTCACAGTAGATACGCCTAACATATCTAGGAATAAGCTGCATATTTCAGCTCAAACGGATAAATCATTCTAGAGGTATAGACGTTGCAAGCATGAGGGGGTAACTAGGCTATACTTTGAGTACTTTTCAGAGCAATACTTTTCAGTAAATTTCCATTTTCTAAACAACGATAAGAGTTATAACAGAAATTTTTTTATCAAAAATACTATCAATGTTGGGCTACGTTTTCATGCTAATGCAAGTTCCTTATGGTCGAAGACTTTTGGATCGCTGCTGTACGTCCTCTCGAAAAACGGTGACCTCGTCGATTAGACAAGTTGGTTGGATCAGCACTCTAGAATTTTTCGAAATTAGTCTCATTTGAAAGAGCATATCAAGATACATCGATTCACGTTTCCAAAACTTTGTGATATTGAACTTCGGTAGCAGAAATTTCTCGAATAAGACCAAAAGTACCGGAAATTCCCTTTATTCTAAGTATGAGAAAATTAATATTTTTGTCAAGTATTGGATTACTATATTTCAAATGAAAGCCCACCTCGACAGACCTTAAAATTCGAAATTTCAACTTATTAGGACCCACCTATGAAAAATGGTGCAGGATATTTACTGTAATTATTTCATTTTCCAACATATTTCTGCTGGAATATTTCCAATTGAAAAACCAGTTTTCAATGTTTACTGCATGTGTGATGTAGCTCCTAACGAGCTTTGAAAACTGATAAAATAGTTTTGAATATAAATTAATTTTTACAAAGATATCACTTCTTTTCCAATTTCTTCTTTTATTTTGCTGTGGTCCCCTTCAGGAAAATCCAAAAAATTCGATTTTTGATTTTCAGCACGACATTTTGCGAAAATAAAGATCACAATAAGAAAAGTTTATGTTGAAAACGTCTGACCCTTTGGTTGCTCCCTTAAGAAAATATCGATATGCGAAAAATCAGGGGTATTGAATACCCGCAATAAATATACAAAAAATGAATCCTTCACCATTTTTCATAGGTGGGTCCTAATAAGTTGAAATTTTGAATTTTAAGGTCTGTCGAGGTGGGCTTTCATTTGAAATATAGTAATCCAATATTTGATAAAAAAATTAATTTTCTCATACTTAGAATGAAGGGAATTTCCGGTACTTGTGTTTTTTATCTAAAAAGTTTCTGCTACCGAAGTTCAATATCACAAAGTTTTGGAAACGTGAATCGATGTATCTTGATATGCTCTTTCAAATGAGACTAATTTCGAAAAATTCTAGAGTGCTGATCCAACCAACTTGTCTAATCGACGAGGTCACCGTTTTTCGAGAGGACGTACAGCAGCGATCCAAAAGTCTTCGACCATAAGGAACTTGCATTAGCATGAAAACGTAGCCCAACATTGATAGTATTTTTGATAAAAAAATTTCTGTTATAACTCTTATCGTTGTTTAGAAAATGGAAATTTACTGAAAAGTATTGCTCTGAAAAGTACTCAAAGTATAGCCTAGTTACCCCCTCATGCTTGCAACGTCTATACCTCTAGAATGATTTATCCGTTTGAGCTGAAATATGCAGCTTATTCCTAGATATGTTAGGCCTATCTACTGTGAAAATATCAGACCGATCGGTGACAGTCATTGCGAAAAATTGGTCGTGGCTTACGTACAATGCCTCCTAAGATCATTAAAAAATTTTTTTAATTTAATTTTCAAATATAGTTATTTTTGAACATAGTTGACCAGTAGTAATACATGAACATGATCCTGCAATAATAGTTTTTACTATGATATTTCTGGCATGATTTCTTGCTGTCATGATCTTAAAAATAGTTTATAGTCTTTTTTTTTACATACACAGTCAAATCCGATACTATGTGCTTGATAACATCATTGGTCTGATCGTGTAAGATCTTACTATCGTATTGGTTAATCTGAATGTTTTTTCAAAAACGTTTATCATGAATCTTGCATAGTCTATTAACAATGAGACAAAAACATTCACGAAATCATAGTTTTTATCAAGGTTTTTTCAGAAGATGATTTGTTTTTACAAGATATTTCGAACAAATTCTAAAAATGGAATGATCTGCACAAGAATAACTGTTAATACATTTGACTTTCAATTAGTATTAGAGACAATGATTCCTTTTGTATTTGAAATATGATTTCTTCGGATCTAAAAAATTTTATTCAGAATTTTGTCATTGCTTCGAAAATGCAAAATGTAATCAAAAAAATATCGAGCTACTCGTGATTCTCAGTAAACATAGTAGAATATTGACGTCTTTTTTACGCTCTAATGATCACGTTATCATGATTGGCATGTCGATTGATGACTATAATTTTCTTTTTTCTCACTTCTAGCGAAACCTATTGATCACGAGATTGATAAATACCACTCAATAAACCATAAAAAATAACCAACCGCTACAAATTAAAAGTAAATTTATTTATTTAACTTTTTTAATTAATAAAATCTTTCCTATGTACAAGACAAAATAAAATAAAATAACATAAACAAAGCTATAAATTATTCATGAAATTCACAGATTCTTCAAGTTGTCACAATGATTCTATAACAAATAATCCAAGGTGTTTTCCGTGTGGTCTTTGTAGTATGAAAACAATAGTTTCTCTCATGTACATTCATTCATTTAATACATAATTAGAAGCCTAATTTAGCTCTGAAAATAACAAACAGCACAATATTGAATAACAAAAGAAATTATTTTGTGTTATAAACTCATTTACCTTAGTGATCGAAGTTGATCACGATCATGTTCTGTCTCAGGTGGTTCACATTCATAACTGGCTGCCATTAATGCTATAACAAGAGAAATAACTTATTTCAAATTATTCTGTTCATATACATACAATCTTCACTGAATACAGGACTTGTCACAACATAATTAATAATGCTTTCATAACGAGCAAATGAACACTAAAATTTCGTTGAACATTTAGACAAGTCAAAATGATTCTTCTGAAAATCTTACTTTACTTGATTTACATCGAATGAATTCTTCTGAAATAAATCGAGCTAGAATATAAAATTTCTAAACGAGAAAAAAAGAAGCAAAAATTTGTATGTACGTATGTCAATAAAACACGTTCATGATCATCGCTATTTGAGATATGTACTGCTGTCTGACTTTGACGATGTTTTTTTTCGTCAGTATGTACTCATCACACATTCGGCTTCAAGGACTGAAGTTCCGTTCAGTGTATTTCATGAAGGCATACATTCGTTTATTTATTTAGTTCTTATTATTTTGTTGAGATGAAGCTATTTGAAACTGTATTAGTTTTTATACTACGATCTGAACTTGTACATTCATACCGAATTCGACAATTTCTTGTACTGAGTATTCATTTTTTTATAATGAGCAACGATATCTAGTAGATCTTGTTTCACATCCCTGAGAATGTTTTGATTGTTTCTTTACATTAAATTGGTTTAAAGTAAACATTTGAATAAAGTGAAGATTTTTTTAGGGCTTAGTTCTTACTTGTTAATCGACATAGAGCTTGAAAAAAAAACTCAATAGAAGCTTTTGTAGGGTTTCAATCAAATGACTATAAAGTATTGGTTGGACGAAAAAGAAAAAGGAGAGAATCGTAGGAATTCACAAGGAGCATAGGATTAGAGTGTCTCATCAGATTATTTTACCTTAAGATTAAGTTCTTCATGACCATGATCTGTCACAATTAAATCGGGTGAACGAATTTTAATAAAATAAACATCGCGTAAGAAAATGCTGAGAAATGGAATAATAACCTTAAAAGAAAAAAGAATCGTATTTAATTGTCTAGTACGTAAACTAAACATGAACTTATACCATGCCCGATTGCCAATGATGTTTTTCTGCTCGTTGCATTGCAGCTTTAAGAATTGATCGATAAATGCAAAAATTCTTGCTTGGATTCATATACTTTTCTAATGTTTCTAATTTAGCACGATTTGCTTTACTCCACTACAAGGCAAAAATAAACATTAATTAAGTGTTACTTTTAGTAGCATTATTTGAATGGATCTATACCGTTTTTTTCAGACGCTTGACAGGTAACATGTTAAGGCCACCTAGATGAAAAACATGCTGTCAAATTAATATAAAACAGAAAGAACTTCAATTCAAGGATAAATATCCCATCGTGATAGAATATATTAAAAGTCTCTAACTATGCATTGGCAATCACATTATCGAACAAAAGAAGAGTAAACATATTGAAGGAATGATGTCCTTGTAAAAATAGGTTTTCATGATTTTTCGTGTGTTGATGAAATAAATGTTAATGAAAATAAGATTATACTTGTCATTGATTCTCGTGAGATTAAGAAACAAATAGGAGGAAACGTTTTCTTCTCTCATGAGATATAGATTGTGACATACAAGTTTATCATATATATATATATATATGCATTATAAACAATTGTTTTTTCTTTTTTTCATCTTGAAATATGCATCTCATAAAATATAAACATATTAGTCATGCTTTTATTCTGCATTAAAATTTTTCTTTCTTGGGATTGTAAAAGGAATGAAGTCTCGTTGGACGATGTTCTAAGTATTCTGCTCATTTCTGGTATCGTTAAGGTTTACTCGAACTTGAAGTTGTTTCGATCAAAAGAAAACAAAAGAAAAGAAAAGAACTCCATTTGTGTATTCAACATCAACCGTACATACCTAATATTCCCATCATTGAATTGAAATTTCCTGTGTTAAAACATTCGAGTGCAGCATCAATAAAATAATTGAGAAGTTTAACACGAATATGTCGTTTTAAATGTTTAATAATTTCTGTTGTTACAAACGATGATAGACGATTACTCCAATTAATATATGCTTCAAGACAATATGTCCAAGAATTTGTTGATGATGATGATGACAATGATGACTTAGTCGAATGAGAATCTGACGCTGATGATGAATCTGATGAACGCATATGAATAAATTCTTCGGCTCCTATCGCTTTAAGTCTATCCTAAAAATAGATCATTGATATATTCATATATTGTTTAATTAATTATAAATTCTATTTTAGTTATGCATACTAATTCAATATGTGTCAATTGATGTGCAAATTCTTTAGGACATGGACATTGTTCATAAATATCAGTCTAATGAATCAATGTAAACGTAGCATGAATTGAAATTTGAAAGCAATAAAAATGAATCGATGCTTACAGTCAATGCAGATGTTGTTAAACGATTGGCTATTTCATTATCAATTAATTGTAAGTATTGTTCATAACGATCGAGAATATTCAGCTGAAGAAATAATAATTAAATAAAACAAAAACAGACATTATACATAATTTGAATAGGACATGCGTGTTGCTTTTGTAAAACGTACCTTTGACATAATATCGGATAAAAGTAATTTAACATTTGGTCCAAACATAGGATCAATTTTAATTATTTGATTTGTGACACATTCAAGTTGATTCATTAATGCTGGTGTACGAAAATCATATGAAAATGTTTTTGTCCAATGAACTAACATTGAAAGATAATTGACAAGTAAATTTGTTCGTTGTTCCTATTGATTACCGAAGGCAAAGAGAAAGAAGAGAATCGTATTATTTATTTTCGATTGTCAAAATGATATATTTCGTACTTGAGAACAACGAGTAAAATTATTGAAAACAACCTTTGCTATCTTGTTAAATAGAAGTACAGGATTGATATATGATCGACAACAAAGAAGTGCTGGATAAAGAAACGTTATCTTCGAAAAATAACAACAAATTATTTCGTTAAGAGATTATTTTTGCTTTTTTTTCTTCATTCTCAAGATTTATTTTTTACTTCAGGTGTACTACTAAATGTTGGAGTTAATCGGTCGATCAATTCGTCGAGTGTTATCGAATCAGTACGAACAGTAGAAAAGTCAGGTCCCGGTGTTGGCGAACGAAATGTTGATTCATCATTGTTAATACCTAGCTGTTGCTTATTTTCCAACAATGACGATTGCTATAGTGTGTATAGATAAAGATAAAAATGATGTCACAAGACGAAGAAGAAGGATGAGGAGGAAAAAATTCGACCGGAATAACTATGAAATTTTAATTACTTACAATGACACTTTCATAATGTAATGGTGCTCTACTTGCTAATGCTGATGAAGGTCGAAAGACAGCTGTTCGAACAAAATACTTCGGATTTGAATAAGAAAAGGAAACATCCGATGGACAAGGACTTGCACGATGAATATTAAGACTTGTTTGACTTGCTGTACGTGGTATTTGACGTTCAATTATTGGCATAGCGGTAGTTGCAGTGCTTGTCGATGATGAAATACTGTCAACACTGTGTGTGCGAGAATTGTGATGATGACGGAAATAACGGAATTCAGGCGAAAGTGAATCATTCATCGATTGTAGAGAAGGTGTGTGTGGTTGCCAACCACCAGTCGTTTCATTTCGTTGTTGATTAAAATATGCTTTTCTTAGTAATTTTTCTCGTTTTTCTCTTGCTGTTCCTAGAAATACTCCATGACCAGACGATGATATCGTTGAATTAACACTACTATTTCCATAACGATGATGCATTCTATGAACTAAAGTGACAAAAGAATAAAAGAAACGAAGAATATCTATGGCCTCATCGTGAGAAAGACATTGAAAGTGAAGTGTAAAGGTACTCAAATGAATGGATTGCATATGTGAATAAAAAAAAAGGCGAAAAAAAAATCTAGAAATGAATGAAAATAAGTTAAATGGGACTTTTATTTCTTCATAGGCAATTTCTCTTTTTTTTGCGAGCTTATTTATTTGTTCAGATTAATCAAATGAATCATTGAAAGTATATTCACGAGTCAGTCATGATTACCATGCGATGATGCCTGGAATATATTTTTCGATCAATGATACATAATACGGTTCAACTTCATCGATATTCGGCAGTTCAAAATCACTTTTTGTATATAAATCAAATTTTTGAAAACGTCGAACCGAATCAAGCATTCGGAGATCCTTTTCATCGCATAAATACATATAAGCGTTACTTGTATGCCTAAAAGATTATGAATATTAAAAACGATGATCACATAAACAAAACAAAAAACTTTTACCAAGGATAAAATGAATGATATCGAATAATATATAAACCTTCATCGGGTAATGTACATGTCGGATGATTCGTCAAAACTTGGTAAAGATATTCATCATGACCCCATGACATCATACATTGATCAAGACCACCATTAGGTTTATACATACCATATTTCGTTGAATAAATTTCATGATTTAAATCAGGATTATTTTCAAATGTCGTTTTACGATAAACGATTTTATCGCTGAATTGACAGCCAACAGGAAATGTATCACCCACAACAGCCCATTGCGGCTCATTGTACAGACCCAATACTTTTCCACAATCATGTATAAGACCAATTAAGTGAAGCCAATCTTTATCTGGATAGGCTTTTCTTATACCTTCAGCTGTTTGAAAACCATGATACATATTTGGTATATCAATATCAAGATCACTTTCATCAACGAATGTATTTAATTTCTTCAATGCTTCATACATTGTCATACGATCATGATCGAAATTCAACCAAGTATCATATTGTTTACGAACATAGTCCACACATTGATATGAATGCATTTGTTTATACGTATTATAGACTCGTTGAACAATAGAACTATCGTTACTTGTTGGTGCATCATTAAATTGCCGAAAATTATTAAGATTTTCTACTTGCAACATTGTTATTCGATCGATTTGCACTTATTTTAATTCTCTTTAGATGATAGAGTACATATATGTATATATACATTTTATATGAGTACTTCGAAAAACAAAAGTCGATATCCCATTCAATTATTCGATAAGAACACTCAAGCGAATATAATCGTTAATAAAAATGTTTAAAAAAAGACCTACTTTGCTTTTTGTTCTTTCTTTTTTTTTTTGTTATAATGTCTTATGTTTCACATTTCTTCACTTATGTTGAGTATCTATTTGACAATGAATAATGTCATAAGAATAAATGAAAAAATTTCTTGTCAACCTTGGCAGGTCAGGAATTCCAAGGAAAATAAAACTATGAATAATGATGTAACCAAACAAAAAGAAATGAAAAAAAAACTAACTGATCATCTTATCCTTCTGTTGTCAACGTCCTCCAACACCATTTACTCGACGAAACTCAATTTCATTATTTCTTCCGTCTCTGTACTCACCTTTCTGTTTTTTCTCTTTCTTCTTCGTGTTCGTCTCTTTATTCTTTTCGTGTATCTTGGCCGAGGCCGGATGTACAAGCTATTTTATGAGTAATTTTCGTCGGCGCTTTTTTTTCTTTTCTATTTTTTTTTTGGGGGGGAGTTAACAGAACCAAATATAATATGTATACATAATACCGTCATTGGTAATAATAATAATAATAATGATGATGATGATGATTATGACGATGATGGTGGTAATAGGGTTGGTGGCGATAATATTAATGTTTTCTTAAGACAACAACGCCTATAGAAAACTATCATAGAATAGTCGCAATGACAACACTGACCATTGAATTTTTTGTTTTATATAACGAATAGAGAAAGAAACGAGAGTCGATATTTTGTTGTAATAACAGCAGCTTGTTTTCATACTTCTTAGTATTTTATCAAATGATTATTTAACTCTTAATTAAATGTATGGAGAACAAAAGAAACAAGTAAACGCAAACTACTGTACATATAAAATCTTATTGTCTACACTTGTCTCGCCGTTAGACAATATATGTTTGTTTACATTCATATTATAACTAGAAGAATATGCATGCATCCATAAACGATAGACACAAATACAAAACAAGAACGACAGAAAAAAAAGGCATGTTAATACTAGGAAAATATCGTCTTAAGTTCAATTAATATTAGTAATTGAATAGCAATAAAAAAAATAAAGTAAGATGAAAATGTTTTATCTTCTGAAGCTCGATTACACATTTCTTTTGCGCACATACAAAATCGTCCTATTGTAAAATTCGAACCAGTTGTATGTCGATAACAAACATCAATTTTCGATAAACGATAGAGAAAATAATCAGTTAAGCAGCCGCGTCGTACAAACGTATCGTTAGTTGATGTACCATCAAAATGAAAGAATTTTACACAATAATCTGAACATTCAACTGTACGATTAGCACGATGAACTTTAAATGGGTCGCCACAATAATCGTCAACGCGTGAATCACACTGGTAACAAACGAATTTTGCCATGGTACATGTTTCTTTGGCAACAACAACCATTAATGTTCGTAATTGATGAATAAATATCGATAGATAAATACTAGACAACTACTCAATGGAACAAATAAATATCATCCATTAAAATAATTTATGGCTTTTACTTACAAACTTCATCGTTTATCATTCGATAGCATGTTTTATGAGTTAGAAAAAAAGGTTCTTCGATGATAATTTAAATCATAGTAATCATACGAAGAAATATATATATATATATGTAGATCTTTAAGAAAAAAATAAAGAAATATATATATTAATAATATGATTGCATTTAAAAAGAAAGGAAAACTCTAATCCGAAGATTTGTAATACGATTCGACATATGTTTAGCTGCGCGCTATTTTCCAACATGCACACCTTATTTATTTCTAATACTAGGCATATATAAAACCGTTTTGTCGTTGTTTTAATATAGTGTAGCCTACTCAGATAGAAGAAGAAGAAGAAGAAAGGGAAACTGATGAAACTATCATTATCATTATCATCAACATTCGTGCTACCATAAATTTGGGTTTAAGCGCTATCTTGAGTTTGCTATTCCCGTTGTTGTTTGCTTTTTTTCCTACACTCTTCGTCATCAGCGGCATAACAACAAATTCGGTCTAATGCAATGCGTTCCGCTCTTTCTTATTCTTCTTTTCTTTTTATATTTATCTATCTATCCATCTAGTAGCTAGAGATCGCCCTACGCATTGGTTCTAGTAATCTCATACAGATAAAACAAATCGATAAGTATTGCCTATTGAATTTAGGTCTAAATATTAGCAATGTCAAAACGATGAAACCTTTCAATAAAAAAAACAAGAATATCTAGTATGAAAGATGGGATCGATATGTCAATATGAGTGTTCACTCAGGCGATGATAGTGAATGAAAAACTTTATGCCATAATAAACTTAGCAAGCCATATTTTTCTTTTTCTCTATCTTTGTCTCTCTCATTCTCCCGCTCTTACTCTTAGTTCTTGCTTGCTAATGAATGGCAAAGAGTGAAATTTCTTCCATGGGGAAATTCTCGTTTGCAGTTGTTCTATTCGTCGTTCTCATTCTCGTTCATTGTTGTCGTTGTCTTTATCATCAATAAATATTAGGAATCATGAAATGAAGGAAATAATAGCATTCAATCATTGATTCATGTTATACTATTCTTTTCTTTTGTTTGCTTAAAATGATTTTTTTTCCATCATTGTATAGTGAGCAATTAAATGAGGTCACAAACATCTTGATATTTTGAAGTGATTGAAAAAAATAGAAATGACGTCGTGCCACTTCTTTATGTACTTAACGATTTTGTGAATATGTTAAAATATAAAGATGAAAGTCTTCAACTTTTGTATCAGTACCATATTGTTAATTTTTCTTCTTTTACAGTTGTTGTTTGTCGTGTTTCTCTTTATTGGATGTATGCGTGGTTTCTATTTTTTAAGCATCGTTTCTTTCTTTTTTCTTCTCTCTGTCTTTCTTACTCTCTCTCTCTCATTTCCTCTATTACTGATGACTTACCATTATATGCAATGAACAAATTACTGGAAAGGAGGTCTCGTTTGCTAAAAATTGTTGTTCGTCATTTTCTCGCTTCACAGACACATACACTTATAAATTCTCTCTTTCTCTTTTGCCCTTCGGTAGACATTTTTTTCATTACAACTAGTATTAGTATTACTATTCTTGAAGGCGAGCAAAACGATATTGTTTTTAGTGTTAACGCAAGTAGGCATTATGTAAAAACCGACGAAAAGAAAACAGTATATTAGAAAGAATACTGACACCAACCGGTTGGCATTGCCCTGTGTTTTTTCTTGTTGATATCGATTTTTTTATCACGATATATATATATATATATATACTGATACAAGGATCGAAATATATGTCTATATCTATATTTTCATATACACGCATGTATACATTATTTCTAAAGAAAATGTCATTATGTGACATGCTTAAAATATCTTATATATACAATCAAACGGATATCGTGGTCTGTTAAACAGACTACTCAACATTCTATGCAAAACAGACATTCCTAATAGTTTTATATTCGTCATTTATTACCTGGCATGCTTTCCGGTTTAGAAAAATATTGTAGTATTGCTGTAGTACGAGTGCAAGGAGAGACATGAAACTTGCCAATGAAGAGAAAGAAAAGGAAATTCTAATTCGAATGACATGAATAATATTTGTCTTAAGTCATTTCATGATATGTCAATAACGGTTTTTTTTTCTTATTCCCCGACATCATCTCATAGAATACATAACAATGTCACACGATGTCCGATTTATTTTTTTTTTATATATTATAAACAAATCCAGCACATACAGAAAGTCAAAGGAAAAAAAAGAAAAGAACTCCACTTAACTTGATAAAAAATCACATAAACATGCGTTAATACAAAAAACATGAATGCGCAACCTAAAAACAATATTCTGCAATGGACGTAAGTCTGCCCATATAACATATAATATATTCAAAGAACAGAAAACATTACTATGCTAGAAAAGACGCAATAGAAAGAAGTCGTCAAATAGTAACAAATTTATTTTAGTATTAATTTATAAGTCATTATTTCTGCTATCGGAACGTCGAGTTTTGATGTCACAGTTAACTGTTGTTGAACATGTCTTAACGATAGTGAAGTCTGTTCAATTGATTCTATTTGATTGGCTTGAAATAAATGTTCGAATATTGGCTAAAAGAAAACAAACTTGTTGAGTTCTTTCTTAATACAACAATCGATTAACATACTTGTTCAAAATGGAATGAATTATCATAGTTATCATCACAGTCATAAGCAAATCTTCTTAAAATTAATGCTACTTGTTTTGATGAACTATATTTTGAATCATCACGATGTTCATTCAACGTTCTTAGATTAACTAAATGATAGTCGCTAGGAAAAAGATTAATTTTTGAAAATAAATAAAATTCATGTAGTTGAATTTTGATCAATGTCGATTGAAATACATGTATCGGATAAAGCAGTTCCATGGAATGATGATGTGCTAATAATGTTGGATAACCTGTTAACGATGTTCGATCGGCAATCTTAGAAAAGACAAAAGAACCGACGATAAATAGAATGTTGCTCCGTCACGAATTTCACCTACTGTATGGCGTGGTTCGAATAGAAGTTTAAAAGTACTAATAATATCTCGATTATCAGTCACACTTTGTGCTAAACCACGATTGTCATCTCGCGTTAAACGTCGATCAAGAAAAACATCCACAACACCTGAGCGAAATGTATTATTAAAAAAAACGAGACATGTTATTGTTGTTTATATGAATATCATTAATATTATTACCGGATTTTAGACATGCAACACCTGATGGTTGACCAGAAAGTACGGTAAATCTCATATGATCATCTTCAATATAAGCCATTGTCGGCATTGGATAAACATTTCCTTGTAATGTGAGTTTCATGTAAGTTTTTCGTCGTATGATCTATAGATATCAATAAAATATACATTGTAGAATATTGCATTACGTTTAATGACATATGATTTATTTTTGTAAATAGAACTCTATAGAATAGAAGTTTGAAGTAGGACACGAACGAAGCTAGACTAACGTCAACAATGGATATCAATTAATCAGATGAATACATAGAAAAACCTTGTAGCCTTTAAAATCTTTCAATCATGTATTATCATAAGATTGTAAAGAAAAACATCTTCATGACATATGCTATTCCATCATCTTTCGAGATTACCATAGGAAATCGTATAGTATAAAAGCTGTTAGATCAATTCCTGAGGGTATTAAATTGTGAAACAAGATATAATAGTTCTTGCTAATAACACATAGACAAATTGTTTTATTCAATCTATAGTTAAAAACATCTTTTCATCATTCTTTAACTCATTCAATCCCGATTATACGATCAGGAAATCATTCTTGTACTATTATAATGGGATGTGTAAAATAGAAGTTTGCTGTTGTTAGCATATCAAACACATCGTTTATATAGACTTTCAACGTCAAAATATGCATGAATATTCAATTTGATGATACTTTAGCTACGGTTAACTTTTCGTATTGCGAATGTAGATCTATGAACAATATTCGAGTATTCAATATGCGCATATTAAAGTTAGTGAGCAAATTACGATTTGTTAGATGAAACAATAATATCGTGATCATGCAAAGTTCCAAGTAGCCTTTTTTATTTAATCGTAGGTTTTTGATTGAAAAATCCAATAAAATGCCGATGTCTCAAAATGCAAAGACCTTGAAAAGAAAATACATTTCGGAAATAAAAAGGAGCGATTCTCTCGTTTATAAAGGTTTTCTGTTAGTGTGCATATATTCAGTACTAGAAGGATGTCAAACTGTCTTCTCAACATTTATGATTAATGAAAAGAAATAAGGTTTGTGTTAAGGTCACTGACCAGATAGATCTATGTCTACTGTCTGTCGTTGGGCAATGTTTTTCGACGTCACTATCAGATTGATTGGTCTGATTATTTAATCTTAGTCATGATATTTACTATGCCAAAGCAAGGATCAAAATAGATAATTTATTTTGAGAAAATTTCTCTCATGATTAAAAATGATATAGGTTAGATGTTTTCCATACGTTAAAGAAATTTCAAATTATATCTAAATGGAAAATTCAATCTCTTTTAAAAATATATCATGTTCATATGTTTCATGACTTATTTAATTAACTTAAAATTGAAAATTTCTTATTGAAAGAAAACTTCAATTATTCTTAGTGAAAGAAAATCTGTAATTATCGACTGAGTCCCTAATCATCAATTTAATTCATAGTGAAAAGCTATTTGTCGAATCCCCGCGAGCATTAAAATGTGAAACAGGATGTAGCTGCCGTAGCTAATTATGAGAAAATGGTTTTTACTTTATCTATTTCAGAATAACTTTTGTTTTTTACCAAACACTAGAGAAATGCAGAACGGAAGTACTTTATCTATTGTAGCAAGTACTAGTTTTTATCTACGATCTAACACGATTTAATCGATGAATATCTCAATGCATCAACATATTTTTGCAAAATGTTTCTTTTTCTCAACAGAAAAGAAACCCGAACATCTCTTCAAATCGCATCACATTCTTACCTGAAATCCATTGAGATCTGTAAAAAAGTTATCTCCATTGTTAATGTCCGTCGTAAATCTCAAAGCTAATTCTATATCTTTATTCATATTTAGATGAGTGGTAGCACCAAGTTCAACAATATAATCGTCAGAACCTACAAATAAATAAAACAGAAGTAAATTCTTTCTATTTTCTCCGCCTCTCCCATAAATAGTTCCATAGAGAACCGACCATTCGTATTTGTTAATTTATATTGTAAACCATAAACTTCATGAAGAATATCAAGACGACTAACCAATGAACCTCGTTGGACACGAACAAGATCATGACTACCCGCTGGAATATCTCTCGCTTCTCCATCGGGTATAAAGAGGTATGCACCACTATTATGATCGGTTTCCATGGATGAGCCGTATTGAATGACATTGGTTGTAAAAGAAATTTTCTCATCATGTTGTAAATGTTGAACACTGATAAGTGAACCCGTTTTTGAAAAGTTCACCGATAGAAAGCGATTGTTTAATTTGATTACTTCCTTATCGATTAATTCTAATTTAAATGGTCTAAAATAGGAAAAGAAATTTTTCATTTTGAATCAAGTTCAAAGTAAAATGACATCTTTTCATACCCAGATGATTCTGCAGTTTTATCATTCGCATTAATATATTCAATAGTACTCAATCGACACGATTGTTGAGTTGTGCTTACGTGTATTGTATATTCTTTTAATGAATAAGCATCGATATTAACAAGAATAAGAAGCTAAAAATATCAAAGTATTAGAACAACGATAGAGATATTGTTGTCGTTTGTTTTTTTTTCAAATACAAACTTCAAATATATTTTTTTCCATCATATTTGATTTTTTTCCAGTCCATTTAGGATCTATTTGACAGGCACCTATCTGTTGATTATTACTTGTTATATAAACTTGATATGTATCAATAAGAACTTTAACTATTTGAATACGTCGTTGATCAGTTGGATTATAAACATAAATAACTCTATAGAGAATAATTGAGAAAATAGAAGAATTCGTTATGAAGAAGTTCGAATGAATTTTCATTTACTTAATTGCGTCTCCTTGATTATTAAATGATATCAATTTTCTTGATGGTAAGGATTCAAAGTTTTTAAATTCTATATTTGACACTAATGAATTATTGTCAGCCGAATAATCATTTTGATAGAGAAGATAAGCAGCTGATTGTTCCATAACATTTTGTGATGCATTTATGGCTGTTTCAAGTCTATACAAATACAAGCAAAGAATTACAAAAAAAAAAGAAAAAGAAAAGAGATTTAATCGAATTATTTTATGAATTGTTAGTAGATGTTACTTTAATCCGTAATCGTTAACAACATGATCTTTAGCAGTGCCAGTAATGCCATCATGATGTTGAAAAATGCCAAGGTTTCGTCTTGCTGTAACTAACATTGTGAAAAGTTTATCCTTCGGAAATTGACTAATTATTTGTTTTTGTTCAAGCATTTTTGCATTAGCCATAGAAAATAGAATTTCACTTGCTCTAGAAATCAATACAAATAAGAATCTTTCACTAGTAAATAATATTTAGAAGTAATGAATCTTGTTACTCATCATTGATTCGATGAAAACATTTCAGTACTTAACAACTATGAGAAAAAGCAAATGTTATTTCTATCGACTCGGAATTGTACTCTTTTCAGATCTTAGTCAAAAACAATACAATATATCTTACTTCATC
Organism: Rotaria macrura; assembly: GCA_900239685.1. Lineage (NCBI taxonomy): Eukaryota > Metazoa > Rotifera > Eurotatoria > Philodinida > Philodinidae > Rotaria > Rotaria macrura. The sequence goes on from OENT01000031.1 coordinate 233,798, forward strand.
ATGCATCTATTCGTATTTTTATGTTGACGATGAAAGAAAATTAATTGAAAATGTACTACACAGTTCTTGACAAGATCTTAACTACTTAAAAATCTACTGAAGTTCTAAATCTTCAAAGAAAAGAATAGAACTGAGGAACACTTTTGAATAATCTAGTAGAATCAAGTTAAACACAATCATGAGGTCTATTGTTGAATCTACGTAATTTCATCATTTTCTAAAGATGTACTTGACATCAACAAATGAAAAGCATGATTGACATCTATCAGCATACATGATCTAGGCAAAAGCATAAAGGATAATTAGTTTTATAGTTCTTAATCTAATATGATATGGATGAAAATTTTAACTATTAACGAATATAATTGGTAATTTAACAAAATATACCAAGAGAACGATCTGAATTTGGTTTTACTATGCATTGAACTCGTGTATATTAACGAGTGAATAGTATTCATAAATTCCTTTTGAACTAGTTTACGAAATATTTTGCCAATTGAAAAATAAAATAATTATCGAGATGAATTCTATTCTATTTTCTATGAAATTTCTCCAAAGTCAACTTTGACCCTTGATAGATGGGTAACTAGATTACTGTCGATTGTATTAAATGATCTCATTCAATTGTTTTTCATTGATAAATAGATATGGAAAGATATGAAAGTAATGATGAAACTTAGCTTATCATTGTACAACTTCTTTGTTGTTTTCAAAGTTGAATAGGATATTGACTACGAAAATAACTACCTAACATATTTATTGTTAGTTACTCTAATTGATTCTCATTTATTCGTAGCGAATCACTGAAAGTTTTATCGTCTCTAATATAAGCAGTGTTATGAAGAGACGAATTGATGTTCATGTAGATAGAACAACTTTCTTTTAAAAGTTTAAATACGTGAGACAAGTGAATCTGTTTCAACAGATAATCATTGTCATATCGATTGTACTATAACTAGTTGATATTATACTATGTGAAGTCATTGTTTCATTTTTCGAACAATAATAGAAAATTTTACCGTTGATTTTTAATAATTACCTTAGATAAGATTCAACGATGCGATCCATTCTTTTAAAAAATGCTCTCGAAGTATAATAACCACTCCAATAATGATCAGCTCGGTCAGCATATGTAAAAAAATCTCCCACATAACTAGGAAATTGTGTTTGAGATTTTTGTTGTAAAAGTTGTTCAAAATAATCACTTAATGTACCAAATTGAGCCTAATAATCTTTATCAAACATGAAGCATCTAATTCGATAAAAAAAAAAACAAGAACACAAACAAATCTTACATTAACATTCCAATTAGTTTGCTTATTCATATATGTAAATAATTTGTCATAGTTTTCAAATTGTTTTTGTGCTTCATTCATTGTTGTATAACGAAAATCATCACCTAATTGAACAAATAATACGTTACTTTGATATAATTGAGATTTTTTTCGATATTGATCCAGTAATGTCTCAGCCCTATGAAAAGAATGAATAGAAAATAAAAATCCTTATTTATCCCATCTTATATATAGAGCGTTGAGACTTTTTTCCGGTCTGATAGCACAAATACCAGATATGTTAAGCAAAAAGCACTCCGATGGACTATACAGACATAGCAAAACTAATTGATAGTCAATGAAATGAAAAACAATAGAAAACAAATATTGTTGAACGAACGTACGAATTTCGACTCTTTTACATCTAGTTTCTTCTCTTTATCCAGCATCTAATCTAAAAGCTATAACGAATCCTTTGAAAGTTCAACTTTTTGGGATAAAAAAAACATCATATCGTGTTCCACATAGAAAGTTTCGCAAAGTTTATTGTGATAAATGTTTTATTGATGATGTAATATGTGCTTAGTGTACTTTTTTTTTTCAAAATTTTGATTACGATACTAAATAAATCTACTGTAAACAATCATCATATCCGTGACAAATATCAATTCTCGATCGTAAATTTTGATAAGCTTCAAGGTGGTATCATTATTCATTTCCTAAAATTATAACTACTACGTAGATGAATTCAAACTATTTGTATTGATCATCGGATGAATGTAGCAAACGAATGTATTACAATCTATGATTGTTAGCATCGTTTCTATGAATTTCTTTTCATAAACATTGAAACTGCACTATTGAGAACTTTTGTAAGTGTAGATCAATGCCCGTTGAACTTTTTCGAAGGCTTCAACATCTTTGAGGTTAGATCAATTCTTATTTAAATAGTACTTCATGACTGGCCCTATGTCGGAGATTTCTAAAAAAAATGAATCTAAACTCTATTTTTCTCGTGTATTATGAAAATAATTTTGAGCATGGATACTCTGTGAGACTTGTTCTGTGATTAGCACACTTAAGCTCAATACATTAACCTTCAAAAACAAAAATAGAATTTTAAATTTTAAAAACTAGAACAGAAACGTTTTTGGTCAACTATACCGTTCTCGAATATTTTGATCAGTAATTAGGGCAGCATTGATACCCCATGGGCAAGTAACATCAGAGTTAGCTGTTCGTTTGAAATCGAATTGACAACAGATTTTAGGATCAGGACCACAAGTATGCGGAATATCATAGGAATAAAATGGTAGAATATGTGTAAAAATACCAGTAGAATTATTTCGATCTATAAAGTTTATACACATGTATATTGAAGAATAAAATTTGTTGTGAATGTTCTTACTTACCCCAAGTTTGTTGCCAAGTAAATTCTAATTGTTTTTCTTTAGCTAGAGATTTTTTAATATGATAATGAACTCTACAGAGAAACGATAGAAAATTCGTTGTGTTAAAAATTTTTATATTATTTACCTCTGTATAGCCATGTACTGCATACCAGTGCTATGTATTAAATAAGCCATAGTTGGTGAATAACCAAATGGATCATTTGCCCAACTACTTTTTAGTGGAATATTTCCTAAAAGAGAAAATCTATTCAATTAAATTATGACATAATTTCATACAAATACAAACCTAAAGTATTCTCGATGAATTGATGACCTTCAATCAATTGATCGATCATAGCAAAGTAATGCGTATTAGCTTCATCATTCATCACCTTGAGAAAAAAAAACGAAGTCTATTATTGTATCTTGTTGAAAATTCAATTTCTAGACATTTGTTAATCATGTGTCGTCAAACATGATTCTAATAGAACATGGAAAAAACCAACGACGACGTGATCCCACATATATAAGATTTAAACTCGCATATTAAGACTGTCCTATACTAGTAAATGAACTATTTCATGTCGATATTTTCTCACAGATTAACACTCAAAGAATAATAAAGGCATGCAAGTGAATATCGATTGAATGAAACAATATCCTTGATACTAATAACGACAATAACATAGTTTTCCACATTCCAATTACATGAATAACTCTCTTGTCTACTTACCCAGCCACCGGTAACTATTTCAAATTGTTTATTGTTAACAACTTTTTTTAAAAGTTGACGTTCTGCTTGTGATGCTTGGTCCCACCATAGGCTTAGATATGACATTTCAGCCCAGATAAATTTATATTTTTCGTTTGTATCAAGTATTTTTATTATCGTATTAATGATATGTTTGGTCGCCTGATTAAAGTAACTTTCGAATGTATGAATCCAACCTGAATGGAAAGAAGATGATTTGACTCGAAAGTTATTAATTCATAGTTGACTTTTAATGTAAACCTGGATCACAATGAGAGTGAGGCATAAGAATTATTTTTAATTTATTATCTGATGTCCATTGAGATGGATTATATGTTATATCAAAGCCTTGTTTCCATACGCCACCATTTGCATCATCGAATGGTAACGTCTCGTATAGCTGACGAATCTTGTGGAAAAAAATTAAAAAATTAAATGATTCCTTTCACATGCTAACCATGTACAAAACTTACATCGAGTGTTGTATTAACAGGAGGAGAGTTACGCCAAGTACAATGATTGATTGTATTTGGAAGTTTATCTCTTTCGTTCAATTTCTCTATTGGTTTTACTTCAGGAACTTCTATTTTGGGTTCTATTAGAATCATTGGAGGAGCTGGTATTGGTCGTACATTTTGTTTTTTATTTTCTTCTTTTACCGATTTGTCTAAATCTCGAATAGATTTTTCAAGGTGATCAAGACGTTCAACGAAATGCTTGCCGTCAGATTTCTTTAGAAATTAAATGAAAATTAAATTTTGAAATAAATTATCGAACTCATACCTGTTGTTGACCATGATTTGTACCAATAGATTGAAGCATAGAGTATAAAATAAAAACCATGAGGAGAAAAAAACCTAGGAACAAAATACGAGATAACCGTCGACGCAGCATCTAGAACAAATGATAAAATTGGTTTTTCTTCGAAGATAACATTCAATTTCATAGACATTTATTCTCTAGACAAAAACCGAATGACTATCAATTGAAGTTTGATCATGTGCCAACTAGACATCGTACAAAAACTCATCAGTTATTCCTTTATGCATTGTTACTTAGTCATTTATTTGTGTCGTTAACTAGTGGTCTCGTCCTACTGTTATGTTTTATAGTAAAATTATCGATATAGATCGAATCACGGGTGTCTAATTTTCATGCTCGAACTCAATCGATGGGATATTAGACAAAAGAATGTTGAAAAAATTGAAAGAAATAGATTTTTATTTGAAATCACAATCATCCATTTTTCTTGACAGTGATATTAATATTTGTCTTTTTTTTTGCACATATCAAATTTGTGATTAATCCTGACAAATAAAGTGTCTGATAAAAAAACGTCTGATTATCAGGAGAACAGCTTACTAGTTTTGAACTTCTAATATAAAAATTTTATATTCTAGATTCCATATCATTTTACTTTTTTCTTCTCTCGAAGAAAAATCTATTTTCAGAACGTATAAATTTAATGCCATCTGACAATATGCTTACTCGAGAATTAAATATGATTACCACGTATTGTTAACATATAATCATTTATGAATTTCTATCTGTCATTTAAAAGGTCGTCGTATTTACTATCAAACAAATTCTAAGAAAACAACAGAATAACGTGAAAAAAGAGGATTTTTATTAATTTTTTAAATGTACTTTTGATTTTTCCTTTTACATCAATGTATATCTATATATATATTATGTATATATTCAACAATGATACAGAACAAAACAAAAAATAAATGACAGTCAGAGAAATGACAATTCAGTATCTAACAAAAAAAATATTTTGTCAGTAAAATAGTAGAGATTCAATAGACGCAAAATAAACACGTATATAAATAAATATTTGAGAAACGCTTAAAATATTGTCAATAATTAACATACTGTTGCACATTAAAAAACAAATAAACAGCGTATTTGTTGAGTATTTCCATTCTCTTGAACAACCATAACAACAACAACAACAAAGAAGACAAAACATGACATCAAAATTAATCATAGTAGATTTTGTTTGTTTTATTGTTCTTCGTTTTGTTAAAGATAGAGACCATTTATTAAATAATCAGCGTCGGTGGAACGATTTTTAAGCGTTCGACCATGTTTCCATGAATCACGACAGTAGAAACCGACTAAGACAAGTAAAATAATTGTAAATATAAGACCAAGCAGTAGTAATAAAACTACACTTGATTCACGTAAAAAAGATCTTGTATGTGAATAATTATTCATGTCAATATTGTCAACTAAAAAGAGAAAATAGATATGTATACTGTATGTTCTCATATTGTTGTTTTCTTTTTGTTTGAACAACTAAAGCACAATCGAGAACATGAACAAGACTAGAAGCGTATACGAACAACAATATCGAACTACCTCGTAAAAGTGTTGCAACAGTACTCTCTCGATTTATTGGGGGATATCTCGTTTTTGTTTTTCTTGTTGTTGTTGTTGTTGTGCTTCTGATTTTTTGTTGATAATTATAACGATTTCCATGACGATCATCGTAAGGCGGTCGCCAATAGTATCGATCGCTATCATCAACTTCCTCATCATCTGACTCATCTTCGATGACGTTCGTCGGTCGCCGTAAACTTATATCATCATCATCAACAATCTTCATGCGCTTTGTTGTTGTCGTTATTTTTCTACCTATGGTTCGTGGTTTTATTGTTGTTGTCATTGTTGTTGGTATCATACTTGTAGGTTTCTGACGATCAGCTATCCATTGCTGTTCTAAAGCTAACAAATGATCTTGAAAATTATCATTATCATCATCATTGGATGATAATGATCCTGTTTGTTCTGTATCAGAATTTGAATGTTCTTGTTGTTGATGTTGAACTAGTGTTTGAAATAGATGATACCATGCTTCAGGACCTTTCGTTTCTTCTAAATATTCTTTTAGTTTTTGTAATCTTGATACACGTTCTTGTGTATCAAGATCAACATTGTAGAAGAATGTTGATGAGATATTTTTTTCCGATTTTGTACCTGAAAACATAGTTTTCACCGTCATCGCAACAGAACCAAAACAAAAAATCTATGTAAATTCATGCCTTCACGATTTTTGGATTTGATCTTTGATGTTGAAGCTTTTGTACTCGTTGTTTTGGCTTTATTCTTCACTGTTGACGTTGCTATTACTTGATCATCATCTACTGTATCATCGAAACCTTCATCTAGATCAGTGTTCGTATCACTGTCAATATCATTTGAAGGTTTTTTTCGATTTTCTTGTTGTGTACGTTGATGCTGAGTGAATTCTAATAGATGATGAAAAATAAATCAGTTTATCTCAACTACAGCAATAATCACAACGACAACAACAGTAACAATAACAACATAGATGTTATATATATATATACCCGATGAACACATCGCTTCATCAACACCCGATGGACAATCTTCATATGAATTGCAAACATCATAATATGGAATACAGCTTCCATCTCGACAAGAGAATTCTATACTTCGGCAAGTCGTAGCTATGAAAATATTTACATGTATAAACATATATACATATGTATAAATAAAATATCGTTATGTGTCTTTTGTTCTACTCCGTCTGTACTACGGAAAACAAGTACCAACGTGTTTGCAACAAAGATTTCAAAGTTGATCAATAACAGAATGTATCGTACGAATGCACTCTGAAATTTTTTGAACCTAATCATAATTCATCCAATGAGATTAAAACAATGTTTCTGGCAACAATTTTGAATATATCTTTTGCAGACGAATATGAATTTTATTAATAAAGAAGACCTATTTCATCGTTATGAAAATGATTTTCCTATGTCAATGGTGATAATTTCAATTTCGATTGTCTCAAACTGGAAATTGAATCATCAGCCAATCAGTCACAGTTCCTATTAGTGATATTTGTTGAGCTTTATTCATCTAAATCATTTATAGATTACGCAAATCAACGACTAAAAACCATCTTGTATCGTAGTAACAACATCGAATCCAACAAGTTAAAAGTTCTATTGCAACCTGAAGTTGTCGAACGAAAATTCATATGAAAACATTTTTCTACAAACATATTTTTGTTTAGTTTTTGGAATGAAAAATTGGAATGGATCGAATTTCCTGGCTCTTTACGAATATCAGTAATTCATAAAAGAACAACAATCGTATCAGATTGACTCACCAAGTGTCGATGATGATGCATCGGTTGCTTTTTCAGTAGCTTTTGATTGTTTATTTGCTATTGGTAATTCATCATTGGATGATAAATCTTTCTTTAATATCATACTCGTATAGTCCCCATGTGACGCATATGTACAACTACCATTACACGCAAATAAGTAACATTTATAACCATCCTATAAGTAGGAGAGAACCATAAAGAACACAATCAGCAATCACATAGAACAGCTTACATTTGTACGTTGTTCGCTAAGCATAGCTAAATCACAAGTTTCTTCTACACAACAATTTAACATACAAATATCTTTTATATCAAGACCATGAGTTGATGATGTTTCACTGATGCGAACGAAACGTATCAAATGTGCACCATTTTTTAATTCTTTGACTTTTACTAATAGTTCAGTTTTAATATCAAATTCATTTATACATAAAGATGCTTCTTCCATGTAATTTTTTGTTGATGATTGTTGAATTCGATTAGATTTATTTGATAATTCTGATCGATTATTTGATTTTGATGAATGACCACGACGTAACGGCTTTTCTTGTTCATCACGATTGTCGATATCATTAAGAGTCTTTTTACGTGAAGAAGTTTTCTTTTCACGTTGAAATAGTGAAGGTAAATCTTCTTCATTATTTAATAGGTCAGTTAAATATTCTTTGTTACTATGCGTTTTCCGATGGTTATAATTATTCAAACGACTATCTAATTCATACATACTATCATTATCGTTTTGATCATTGTAACGACGTAAATCAACTTGAACAATTAATAATAGATGAAATACTGATAATAATAGTATTCGAAGTTTCATCTAGAAAAACTCATGAACAAAAGTATTTCTCATAGAATTGACATCTCTAGTTCAGTGAACAAGAATAAGTAACCTATGACTGATTGCAAAGGAACTAGTCGAGCTCAAAGCAATGGAAATTTTCTAATCGATAATGAATGATTTCTTCGGTACTTTGTAATGTTATGTTCTAGATTTTTCTTTTCTATTCGCTACCTATTATATCTTAAAAGATATCTCGAATGACAAGAACCTTTTGAATTGAGCTTGTCATCAACTTGATACTTTCTAATATCCTTTGTTGACAATGAACATTTTGTAGAAGAAAGACAGAAGCTTGACAACGGTATACATATTTAAAACATGGAATAGTTTCGTCGTATAGGAAATAAAAGAAAAGAATATAATGATCTAACTACTCAATATGATTCGTTCGCTTTGTTTCATTGACTATAAGTATTCACTATTATCTATTTCTTTTTAGTTATTTAGAGAAATAATGAAGAATTTATAGTAATATCCTTGTCAAATTAATTTTAATCCAATCATGAAAACTGACGTTAAGACTTAGACATAATCTTCTTACGCTATCACCTAGACTATTCATCAGCTATAAAAAGAATTGATCGATGAGTGAATAGAAGATCACTTAGCACACTTATTTCTTCAGAACTAAAATATTCTAGACAAAAGTAGGTTGGAAACTACTACATGTCTAATTGGAATTCGCTTCATCTAACGTAGTGTGCTACACACTTCAATAGTATCTATCCACCTTCGGTGTCGCGTTGATACTGAAAACTATCTCAAGAATCTATAATTCTAGAGAATACTTATTAAACAAATACACATAAAGAACGATTGCTTTTGTACGAAAGAGATTAAAAATCGCTTTCAAATCAAACTGATAGAGTTCTTTTTTGATTATTATTCGTTTGAAAAATATTGACTTCCAATGAATAAATAAAATATATATCTGAAAAAGAAACAGAAACAAAAAATCAAACTACATAATTAACTTTATTTAGGTCGACTAAATAAGTTCTACGACATGAAAAAAAAAGCGAAATCAGACCAAAAACAGGAAGGATTACAAATAAATGACTAATATACACACAAATATTTTGTATGCTTTTAAAAGGATCTTAATTTATAAGGAAAAACAGAAGAAGAAAAAAAACAGTTTCGGAAAAGGAAGTGTAGTGAATTTTTCGTTGATGGTGTTGACTAGAAGATTATTTCTTTCTTTTTTTTTTTGTTTTTTTATTTTGTTCAGTGTTATCTTGCAGAAAGAGACAGAAGACGAAATACGAATCATAATCAGCACCATATTTGAATAAAACGAAAGAGCAAAGAGAAACAAACAAAACAAGGATAATGAGATTGCAAGTGCGTAAAAGAAGTTAGGATAGTGAAAAGAGACGTGTAAATTGTTCTTTTAAAATGTTTATTGTTTATTGTCTAAACGTTTTTTGCGTACTAAAATAGAAAATACAAATGTCAAATGATATGAACAACATGGCTAACGTGCAGTTTAATGTATTACTTACAAACGTCTAAATTTTGTTTAAGTTTTTCTGTAACACGAACACGTGGTCCAAGTGTGTCAAATTGTAAATTTAAACGAAGAAGTGTATTGTTTTGTGATATAGCATCGGCTATTTCCATTTCAACTCGATTGCCAAGAATTTGCGAACGCTAAAGTAGTATATGACATGGCAAATAAATAATCATATGCATAACTTATTCATCACTCTTGAGACTTGAATAAAACTAATTTTAAAAAATTAGTTTTTTCGTTCTTCTTTTCATTAGGAATTCCACTATTGGACATCTTTTAATTTTCACATGCTGTTAGAATTCATATCATTTTCAATGAAAAACCAAAAAATTCCCAAAGATAAAATTACTGATACATCAAGGACTAAGCATAGCATGTAGACAACACACACAAAACAAAAAATCATCGTTTATGTAGACATCTGACGGTTTAAAACTCTGACATACGAAATGTTGAGTACTACAATGTTGTTTTTTTCTTTTCAAGTTTCAAATGCAACATCTTAAAACATGATGATCTCTATGAAAAGAGTCTTTGGTTGTGTCGTGTAAGTAGCAACAACAATATGAAATGCAGTTCCCTTGAGAATTCTACAATGTCTTATAGAAGAAAAAACAAAGAAACAATAAAAACATTTACTCTACTTCATCTGACAGAAAGCATGTTTTCTTCGAATTACTTTCAATTTGTATTCAACTGAAACTAGTCATGTTTTTCCATAAAATGTCAGTTTATTCAAGATAAATGATTGTATCGAATATTTTCACTTCTCGTCTATTTCAAAATATGAACGTAGTCATTCAATGACATAAAACTCATCATCAATGGTTTTCATTAAGATTACAAAAATTGAAATTTAATACTACATTATAGACTAGATATTCGAATATTTATTTTATTATTTTTGATACACACCACTCGTTCATGTCTACATGTTGCGCATAGTCCTGAATTTGAAGCAAATTGTTGGTTGAGGAAATTTGCTAATAAGGCTAATCAAGACATCTTTTAAAGCGATTTTCTTCCAAGCTGGCTGAAGCCAAAAGAATAAGCGTAGGATCTCATGCATATGTTCTCTTCGAGAAATATAACTGAGTTAGAAGAAAAAAAATGCTCATTATAGAAAGATAAAGATTACCGAAAAATCTCATGAATAACTGAATCTTTCATAAATCTATAGCGAATAGGCATGTTTTCATGCTCGAAAATCTGAACTTCCTAATCTTTTGTTGTATATAATAGTTTGAATTCATAGCATGAGAAGCAATGATACCTGTCTTCCATTTAGTTCACTAGAATCTATCAGAAAACAAAATAGATGACATAATAAAGAAAAAAACACCAACAAATCTAGATCATCTTTTGAGAGTTTTTAGGCCCATGATTTAGCTTTTGATTAATTAGTAGAATTTTGATTACAAAATTTTCTAAGTTGGAAATTCTCTACACAAGTGACAATGACATGTTTGCATTACGTACAGACTTCACAAACTTTTTCAAGAAATTTCAATAGAAAAGTAACATTCTTTACTGAGATATACATTTCTTTGAAAACGAAATCTTTAAATCAAATTTTTCATTACATTTTTTAATACCTATGAGCAAAATATCATCATTGAATGTATTCGTACAAAATTATTATATAGGCTAGCAAGCCAATTAACCGGCTCGAATTCTATAGGGAAAGCCTTAGGGTCGTATATATATATTTATCGAGCTTCTAATGCCAAACGAGAATCTATCGTACAGACCATAGTGTACAACCTAAAGCGATTTTCAATTTTTTATTAGTTCACACAACATTGTCAATATTTATTAATTGTTTTTCCAAAAAGCATCGCAGCAAAATGCAATGTTTTTCTTCCTATTTTCGTAGTCGATTTCATTTATGTGTTTGATTGATCAATATTCATACGTCATTTCTTTGTTATTGTAAAACAAATCATGTAGAAAAATTGAAATTTTTCAATTCATTATTAACATTCTCAAATGAAAATTCGACATAAATAATGGCGGTTGCCCTTTCATCTCTCAGTAACCGTTATGCATAGATTACATAGTAATCTATCCATTACTTTTCATGTCAATGTCAATAGAATGGAATATATTTCCTTTTTTTTTTGCTTAGCTAAACAACATCTGGAAATCAAAATGTCGTTATATTTACTTGATTTGATAAACGTAATTCCAGTAATGTTTGATTTTTTAATGTACCTCGTACAATTTCACTAACAACTAATCCCGTTAAACGATTTGATTCAGCATTAACTGTTTTCAATGTTGAATTAGCTTCGAGAAGCTCTGCAAGTACCTAATGAATAGATAAAATAGAAATTAAAGGAAACATCAATTATATTAATAATGGTAGAGAAAAACAAAAGAAACGAGTCTTCTTCGTCTTTGATTTGTTTTAATGATCAACATACTCGACCAACACTGTCAGTCATACCAACATTAGCCATTTCAAGAGATTGTACATATGTGTTTTCTTTTAATGAATTCAGTAATTCTTTGAGAACATCAGCTTTTACTTCTTTAATGTTATTTATATTAATACGTGTGAATTCTTTTTCGTTAGCTTTCGCTTTTTTAATGCAATCTTCAACATCAGTTGTATTATCAGGTTCTGGTGGAAGAATTTTCAGTGGTTCACTTTTAGCAGCAGCTAGAAAACAGAAAGTTAAATACAATCGTTCTATTATATTCCTTCTTACCGTTCCATCCACCGACAGTCGATGGTAAACCTTTATCTGTTAAAGCAGCATGATATTGCACTTGGTTAATTAAACCAGTAAAGCCAAGAATAGCTAAAAGTTAAACAACTAGTTAGAGTTATATTCTATTTGAAAACTTTAACCAACCAGCAAGTTCAACGATTTCTGATTCACTTGCATTTGCTAATACATCGTCCCATTCAGTAGCAACCATAAAGTCATCTTCTTCTTGTGTTGTTTTTGTGACGGGTGGTGGTTGCCAAACTTTACCTTTCTTTTCACCTGGCACATAGGATTGGTAATGATCCCAATCTTTTTCATTTTTTCCTTGTTCAGTTAAAAAATCGAGAAGTTTAGAACGATCATATGGACCAGTTGGACTCTTTGTTGTTTGTGGTTTACAACGGTCACTTGCTGGCAACCAAGAGTTCTAAAAACAATCGATAGAAATCAAAAACTGCCTACGGAATTCATAAACAACATACTTCTGGGTCAATAAGATCATTAACTTTTTCAAGATCTTCCGGACTAAGGGCAGATAAAAGAGCATCGAAATCATCCATATTGAATGTTTCATTGGGACTTTTCGTTGTCGCCATTGTTTTTGGCTTCGTGATATAATACACTTGAAAAATGGCAATCAATACAATAATGAGACGTAATTGGATTGTATAGTCCTAAAAAAGAAACAAATAAACACAAACGTAAGAATCACATCGACCAATCATGGTCGAACTAAACAGTAATAAAAATTCTTCATAGAGGATGAATTCATAACTTCGATTGGTGGAATAAATTCAACTAATCCAATACGTATTATTAGAAAATCAATTTTTGACATATAGTCTGGCATCTTTCAATGTCATTATATAAATAATGTCTACGAATGTCATTCAAAATATTCTGAAAAACAACACATACATTTTATCGAGGTCGTTTATTCTATAAACTGAAGTCTATCTGACGTCATGTTCCTTGTAGTTGCTTATGTCTATCTCGTTGACACATAAGTTTTCTCACTAGATTCTTCCGTGTAATGAATAAAGACCTTCATGATTGATTAGCGACATTCTTCCAAAAATTTCAATGAGGAATCGTATACTCTGATTTCAGTGTCATCAGTCATGGAATGGTCTTGATCGAGTAGGTAACGCTTTATGTGTTGAATGCATATACATTTCTAGGATTGAACCAAGAGCAGCACTCATCGTCATCATCCATTAACTACTTTTAATGTTTCATTACAACATTCGAACGTCAAATTTTTTGATGAAAAAAAAAGACTCCTGTATTTAATTGACAACACCACAATAATAGACAGATCAGTTGAAGGTTCACAAAAGAACGTATAATTCTGACTCTGATGTTTCACTATATGATTTTGAAAATCTGATCAAAGCTGTTGATTATACCTTTGCTCGTTGCCGAAATAAAACGAACGATTGATACTAAATTTCGTTCTTGTAAATCTACGTACATCGATGCTTTTACCGTCATCATGTATCATTGATTATTTATAGTACTTGCTTCGGAATAGCTTAGGTTGCTCAATCAGGATCTGACTGACCTTGGTTTTCATGGGTTCATATGCATAGGAGTTTCAAAAAACAAACATACCTTGAGGTATTTTTTGGTTGATACTCGATTATGTCATAGGGCATCATCAACAATTAGATGTCTCTGATCACCTGTCTACTAGTATGTTGATAATACCTTTAGCATTGGTTTATTCTTATGATCAGTTAACGTGTGTGAATGTATAGCCTAAACAAACTAAGCACATAACCACATTTGTAAATATTCAAAAATGTAGATGAGATTATTCACTAGTGAATCTCAATATTAAGTACTCACAATCGATTTTGTGATTGTCGAACTTAAAAATATGTCAGCATCCTATTGAACTAAATAGATAGATTCCATATTTTCGATTAAATTATGACTACCTTCTTGTTGACAGATGAGCGTCATCATCTAAGATATATATTCGGTTATTAACATAAAAGATTTTATGATGACCGAGAATTTTTCTATGCTATCTTCTGAGAGACACAATGCATAGAAACTAGATTGTTGAGCGTATTCAATCGCAAGTGTAGATCGTTGACCATTTACAAAACTGCTCTAAGAATCACTGTGTGTCTTATTTTGAATAATAAAATATACAATTTAAATTCAAATGCAATTACTGAAATAATAAATGAATCGAATTCTTTCATTTATTCATCAGTAGACACCGCCTTAGATATTATAGTACATTCTAAATTAAATAAACGATATTACATACAGAGTCTGAAGTTCTAATTCTGCCGGAAAAAAAACCTGCTCAGAAAAATGTCAACAACTCACGTTCTAAATGACATACAGATCTGAATTTTACGTTCCGGAATCGAACAAACATTTGTCTATCAACTGCTATAAAATTTGTTGAAAGATATTCAAATGACTTCGTACAATGAGCATGACGATAGCAGGGGGTAAATTTGTATCCAAATCTATTGTGTTCTTTATTTTGCCGATCAATGTAATTTTTGTTCGTAATTATGCCGAGACTGTAAAATACAAAAAAAATTATAAAAAAATTTCTCATTGAAATTGTGATACATATCTTCAAGACAAAAGACAGTTTTGAAAAAATGTGTTATTTACTGCTCACCAAGTCCCTTTGCAATTTATCTTCCCTAAAATACCCTAATTAGAGTTTTCATCAAATATTCCTTTTTACTAGATTATGATGAACATATGTATCACAATTTCAATTGAAAATTTTCTGATAAATATTTTTGTATTTTACGGTCTCGGCATAATTACGATCAAAAATATATTGATCGGTAAAATAAGAAACACAGCAGAATAGGATAAATATTTACCCCCTGCTATTGTCACGCTCATTGTACGAAGTCATTTGAATATCTTTCAACAAATTTTACAGCAGTTGATAGAGAAATGTTTGTTCTATTCCACAACATAAAATTCATATCTGTATGTCATTAAGAACATGAGTTGTTGACATTTTTCTGAGTAGGTTTTTTTTTCCCGCAGAATTAGGACTTCAGACTCTAGTTGTATATGACGACATCGAACTATTACCGATAGATCTATGAGTTAAATAAACGTCGAACATAATTGTTTATAATATGCTTGTCTATAGTCATGACACCAACAACTATACCATCAGCGGACCAGTTAATACTGAAGTCACAATGCAAATTGCAGGAGTCACGGTTATTTTATAATGATTATGTGTTGAAAAAGAAAATGTAGTCATTATAACTGACTGATTAAAAATCTTACAATGGTAATGATGACATAGACTTGTTTGAAGATATGTCGCACTGAAAATTAATAGTAATACTTTATTATTATTATTATTACTATGTTGGATGAATACGATAACTGAATAGAATTCTCGATTTAACAGAAAGAATTAAGCAATATGAAATATCGTATAGTTATTTTTGAAAGTCAACAAACCATATGAATTCTCTTGTTCTTAAGTGAAAGTTAATACGACAAGAGATTTATTTTCAAATAAATCAAGTTTCATAAATAATTCCATTGAAATTTTGACCGACTATTATTTCGGAATTCTCTCATGATAATGAAACATAAACAATGGTCTCATTTATTAACATTTTTATTAGAATTTAAGACGACATAAATCTGCTGAGAAAATCACGACTGAAGAATTTAATTCTAAGTTGAACGTATAAGTAATATCGTTATTATATGACAGATGCCATTTTCTCACAAAAATGCTATTACTTGAAAAGAACTGTCATCCAAATGCATTCAATAGATTACTAAGTACTTATTGTTTTCAAGTTTTGATGTTACTCTCAAGCGACGTTTTTACTAAGTTGCACATGTTTTCAGTGTATCGTCTCATGGTTTTTGAAGATTCAAAAAGCATGAGACGAAATTTGTCATATATGTACTTGAAACAATTATAGGCATCTAATAACTGTAGAAGTTTTTGAATTTTTACGATGAAATGAATTAGTTCGAAAAGGAAATTTTGTTTAAAATCATATCTTTTCATGCAACAATATTAGATCATGAATTATTTCGTTACAAATGAATTCATTTGTAACGAAATAACGTAGAATGCTTTGGCAGTAATTCTGAAATTAAAATAATAGAATTCATTTAGAAATTCATGCTGACTGTAAACACATCCATATGAGGCATTACTGCTTAGTCATATATCGAACTTAAAAACTTCAAAATTTTAAGCAAAACATCTGAGTTACTGTCGAAGATATCAATCGACATCATAAAAATTGAGAACTAGAGAGCGCATACACAGGCTCTTACTCATGTAGTTGTTTGGGATAGGTTTTTATCCACATATCAATATCAAGGAATGTTACTAATTACATTATAGAAACAAAGAGTGATAGTTATTTTGTGTGTTAAACAGAAGGTAAATAATCTTAAAGCATAATATGGCATTTGCTTATCCGAAGAGTCATCTATGTCTTCTTTTCGGGAATCAGAATAATTCAATTTTCCTAATACAATGAATACAAGTATGAATATGTCGAGGGACTTGAATTCGATATAAATATCATACACGTACTATTTTACGACCACTTAGAACAATATATTGAGTGTTTTGGTAAACATCGTATCGGATGTGATTGTTAGATGTGTTTAGTTTTGAGACACTGAACATATTCTGTCCACGGAAGTAGTTGCGTCGATGCATACATAAAGTCAGAACAAGAAAAAACTATGATAGAATTATTAACAAGAGTCGTACGGTTCGTAGTTTGCATACGAACCGGTGGACCAAAAGAAAAATTCTTTCCTATAGACAAATGTGAATACATTCACTAATATAAACATAAATTATTTTCACCAAAACTGTTATGCAATGGAGTTCTTTTTTGTCTCAGTAGGCCTATTTCATTTATCATATTGAATACGAGTAAATAATGTAGCGATCATTTATCATAGGTTAATCGTTTTCTTTCGATAGAAGTATACACGATATCAATTACTAGAGGGTGTGGATGTGAGATTCAGATAACGCTGTTTGAAGTAAACACTATTATGAACAAGCACAAGTTTTCATATTATATTTTATTGGATGTAATGCCTTTGGCGTCACCCGATGTAATTATTTGCCGGAACAGAAACAGAATGTGTTCAATATTTTGTTTATTCGAGTCAAATTACACATATTTCGTTATGTATATGAATGCATACAAGCTTAAGACAATGCTTAGGTTTGAAAATTTAAGACATTAAAAAAATGTAATAAGGACTCGATAACATCCAATCTTAGTAAGATCAAATTGCCATAGGTGTTGGCAGAGCACAGTTAGAATTTTGATGAAATGAGTAATAGTCTTATTCAGAGGAAAATTTCAATCGTGTTACTGTCAAGATATTGACGCTTTAATTTAAACTCTAAAACTCGGATAAGTCATAGATCATCTTGTTCAATGGATGTCTCATTGTTCTTTTCGATCTCAAGAAACATGATGTAACCAAAACACTTTGCTAATCAATACTGAAATTTGCTGTAATCAATCAAATAAATTCGAGAATTCTGATTGCAGACTTCCAATATCGAATAATACTATTACCGATGAACATATATACTTGGTCTTTTCAGTATAAGTTATCTTTTACAGTTGTAATCTTGTACATAAACTGGAATTCATCCCTATACTCTAGAGACATACCTGTTTGACATTCAATCTATCTATGCCTGTAATAACATCCGACGGACACGTTTTAGTATAAACACAATGTATGGTTCACTACAAAGTAATAGATGAATCTGACTTTGAAAATAAATTGAAAACTCATGTTTCAAGAGATTTCAGTGGTGACAAACAGAAAGTAATAAAACGTCATGCGACTGTCTCGTGTCAGTCATTGTCATACTCGAACGACTTTCATTATGTCGCCACTTTTTAAATGATTGCTCGTATTTTAGACACTTTCTGTTTGAATACATTCCAAAACATATGATTACGAACAGTAATGATTTGACAATAGCAATTGAAATACAAGTCAAGATATAGTATACATCACTGATTGTATTGATTGTTAAAGAATTAAACTAAAGAATGTGGAATGAAAATGGTTCGAATACTTTGCTGAAGATATATTATTGATCGACGATTCACATAAGAAATTCAGTGAAAATTTATTTGTCACAGAATAAATTCTTGTACATTGGTCTAATAAATCAGGTTAATCAATGAAGCGATTTTCGTAAATCATTCAATTATTAATATCATAGACACCATGAAGAATAAATTCAACATTTTATGTTGTCAAAAAAAAACAGTGTTATTTCAATAAATTATGAAAAGAATAAACTCCATGCAATCAAAATCAACTAGTTTGGTTTCAATGAACAAATATCCTTCCGAAAAGAATATTCCTAACAGCAGAATCAATAATCAAATACATTCGATTTTCAATTAATTCACCAGATCAAATACTGGATATTTAATGGCTAACAAATGCACAAAGAAATATTTCCTTTTTCATATAATAAGTGTAAAACTAGATTTCATTCTACATTGTACAGTGGAAGCAAGAGACGAAAGTTTGACAACGATGGTTAAATTCTAGTTGAAATATGGAAATGAGGATGTGAGTGTTGTTCAAAATTGATAGCCAAAGTAGAATACTGACTGCTTCGTTCGAGTTAGATTGTATAAAATCAATTGAAATAATCCTTTTTTGAAAATTATGTATCACGTTCGAGACATCGAAAAATTGAAACGATGAATTTTGTAGTTTCTTCTACCAAGAAGGTTCTCGACAGTTAACTAAACTTCACTAGCTCGAAGTAGACTAAAATGACACTGTTCAGTTCGTCTAGAGAACAACGAGTATTCATTATATCTATAATTTTTGGTCGTGTCAACGCCATTTCGTCTTGCAAGATTAACTCAAATCGATGTACGAAACGGTTGATGTGATAAAATATTCGATGCAAGGAGATGTGAAGAATGTGTTTCAGTTTCAGATGACTTTTTTAATATTATAACATACAAGAAATCATTCATAAAACATCGAGAACATAAAAGAAATCAGTTGAAAAATTTCTAACTAATTTAATAACTTTTCGTTTTTAAACTTGTTCAATATCTCTATAGGCTCGTTATTTAACAACAAATAGAATGGTCAAATGACGATTTTCCTCCTAAAAACAGTTTCTAAGAAAGAAGAGCACTAATATTCTCACTGAATAATTATGATAAATCACAATAATTAAACGCAAGATTATCACCCCTTAAGGCTGTCAAAAGATATTACTCTTTGAAAATTAATATTAACAAGATATTTGAACTTGAATAATGAAATTTTTCAAATAAAAAAAAAAGAAACAACTATAATCCTAACCGGAAATAAGAAAACAATGTATATTTGTATCGATCATGATTGAGATGAAAATCATCTCAATTGCTGGTTCAATATGTATGACAAAGAAGAGTTCAACAAAAAATAATCTTCCATATCTGATATTTTTCACACTTCAAACATGAACTTCTTAGTAATGCAAGTGTTCTCTCGAATTATGATTGAATTCACCTTGTGAAAAGAATAGAACAACCGTTATACAATTGTTATTGAAGAGAAAAGTTTTTGATTAGTTCCCGAATACCTAGCATGCATAGACATGATCAAGAAATCGATACTAGAGTATGAAATCTAACTTCGATGATTTTAGCGCAATTTGACTAGTCCTATGTCTCGTTTATCATGGGTCGACATTATAGTATTACATCGTCTTTGTGGCCGATGGTAATATCGCGCTAATGTCAATATTGATATAAACGTATATGAATAGCATGACATGAGTCGATAGATTAAAACATAATTTTGAAAATTTATTCGTTATTACTACCAATCCTTTGTTTTCCTATTATCAACACATGATCGTTAACGTTAGTGGATGATTATTCATTGACCTATGAATAAATGAAGAACATAAAACAAAGTTCGATTATTTATTATTCATTTAAAATTTAAATTTTGAGAATCACACTTTATTGACTCGTTCTAAGCTAAATTCAATTATCGAATTACGTTCCTATGGTTCTATAGCACTCATCGAATTCAATCGAATTTCAGTATCACAAAAACAATCTTTCATCGAGAAATCCCAAATGACTGAGAATTTCCTCTCACTAGAGCCGTATTACATAGTGATTTGTTCTTTTTTTCTTGTTTGTGAATGCTGCTCTACAATTGTTTGACAATTGATACGAACTCATTATGTCAATTTCAATACTATATTTTTGCTGTATTGATTCCAAGCAGCAGCACCAGTTGATAATAATTACAATCCTTAAAACGGTCTATTTATTATATTCTTTGACTTATTCCTTGCTATGCTGTACATCAGAAATAATCATGTGTTTCAGATTTTGTAAAACTGATAGATACGTTTCGAAGAAAATAGTAATGATAAGTTTTCAGTGGAAGTTTTGCAGTTCCACGATCATCTTCCCTTCTCTTAAAAGACCATAAAAACAACATGCTCTTTTCTTCCGATTACAGACGTTGGCGAGACAAGAATGAAATAGTGGATCTTTACAACAATCTTATTCATTAGTCTCTAGGAAATATTCAGTTGATAAACCTACATATAGACGAGTGCTAATTTTCAGCCTCAGAAGATGATTACACTGACAAACATTTTAACCAAAAACATGACAAATTTCAAATGCGCGTAGTACACTTTTCAAAAGATGTATCGATTAGATGATTGGTTCACTTGTTATTATCAAATTAGAAGTTCTAATTTTATATGTTATAAAAGATTTCAATTATCTGATTGTTGTACTGATATCAACGAAGGCGTAAAAAATATTTAGCAACAGCCATTTTAATTTGATTATTATCAGTACATTTTGATTGATGGGAGATTATCAATTGTGATCGAATAATTTTCGATAGCATGTCACCATATGCAATTACGAGAGAGATAAACTAAGAAAAGATTTCGTGAAAAAACTCGGCGAGATTCACATGTTTCTGATAATAAAATCAAGATCATCATTAAAACAAAATTTAATTTTCTCTTGATCATCGAAAGAAAGAAATGTTTTTGCATTAGATATGAATCTTTTCAATTCGATAAAGAACACACAGTATTCTATTACTTCATTATAATACTAACGAATACACTTTGTTCTATCATTTCTTTTTCATTCGATAATATAGAGAAACCCATTGAAACGAAGCATACTATTTCAATCATCGATATACTATCGACAAGTCCTATCGATAATTCATTTACTTGAACGAAGCCAGAGATAATTGAACACGAGCTTTTAATATATCCAAGGGACAATTACAATTTTATTAGTAATACTGATTCAAACCAAGATCATGTTTTTATGAATATAAATTAGACTTTTTGAAAATATTCGATGTCAATTGTTCTTGATACTATCCGTTTTGATACGAAGCAAAAAACCAGATCATTGATTTGCTTATATCCTAAATCGACATCATAAGATTAAGTTGTGTCATGTACTATTATTTATTCTAGGTTAATAACTTGACACTTCAGCAACAAGTAGATCTTACCATAGCTCAGAGAAAACATGAAGAAACCGTATCATTCAATAGAAACATTCGGAAAATTATTCAAACTAGGACGTGCTATTAAATACCGGAAAATCTGCAACTATTTTATTGACTTCCGACTGTAAGTCGTTTTTCTATCGTGATAAAAACATCCGCAGACTTTCCTGTAAGATATACTGCAAGCTAAGATTCAACTACATATTTCCGATGTTGTTTCCTATCGACATGAATTCATAGTTCATCAATCGTAGTGCTGATGAGAAACATGATGATATATAAGATCTTTTTATAATTAATAATCAGAGATTCTCATACATAGATAAGTTAAATAAAACAAGATTTTAATCAGTATCTCTCTTGACGAAATTTAACGAAATATTATTGATTTTCCTTATATATATGTATACTAAAAGTTGTTTAACTATATTGAGTCAACACTTCATTGTAAAAATATTTCAAATGATTGTAAATATTTCAATAGTGAAACTTTTCTCTCTTCGAAACCTCGTCAATATCAAATGCTATGTTTATTACCATCAGATATATACTTTTCCCTCGATTAGATATACTTGATATGTTAAATGATTAGTAATATGAACATGAACAAAAGTTATTCGATTCACGTATATGAATCATTTACTTCTAAGAATTCACTAGAACAGTGTGTTTTTGTCCCCGTTGGCAGCTATATTCATTTATACATGGATGTGCATATTCAACAGATGACTATACATTAATCATATTTTTTTCTCCTTCTTTTTCTAATGTGCTTTTCATTGTATGATTTTATTTGATCGTTTCATATCGTTGATAGAAATCAAAGCAAAAGAATTCATCTGCAAACAACAACTGTTTCTTATTATATATGTAATTATATTTTGATTCCATTGATGAATAGAGTATACACATGTCTTGTAATTGACGAATATATAACATTGTTATAGTTGTTTGAAACAGTACGCTTTTCTTTAACGGCATAAACAGTTTCTATAGAATAAGAAATGATCAGAAATAGCACATTGAAAAATAATATAACAACTCAGTTGGGAACAGCTTTAACAAATCATGACATTGATGGTGCTACCATGTATATTATCATTATTATTGTTTGGTATTCTTTTGGTATTGTATTTATGTTAGGAATGCAAATGTTGAGTCGTTCAGAAGATATTGATAATCCAGTTAAACGTCAAACAAGATATTTCATTCATAATTTAACTGATCATAACAATAAAAAGGAAGTCTTAGGTGAAGAAAAATGATCATCCTATTATAGATTGCATTTTTAAATCATATTCTTTTCTTTTTCAGAAGAATTAGTGAATAAACAAAATCGAGATCGTCTTTGGGATATTTATTTAGGTACAGCTGGTGATACGAAGAATTGTTTAATACAAGCTGAAAATATTCGTATACGTCATATTAGAAAGAAATTAGCTACAATTCAAAGAAATCATCATTTCATATACGATGCATTAGTTTCTTCGTCAAAACATGATGCACGACATGTTCGTAGTTGTTCAGGTTATCAATCTGATACATCTCAATTATCAAGTAGAGTAGATAGTTTTTTTCAACGACGTTCTTCATTTGATGAGAATACTCTTGAGAGTTTGAAAGAATTAACTAAGTCATCAAATGTTTGTGCACGATTATCGTGGCCTTTACGTAGATTTATTGTTGAACGATGATTTCAATTTTATGTGAAAAAAAAAGAGAACTTATGTGATTATTCGATACATGTATGTGAAAAAATAAAATCGATCGATGAGCAACAAAACTCTTAGTTTACGATAGACTATAAAAAGAATCAAGTTGCACATTAAAGGAAAAATGATACACAAGACAAGTTCAAAGAAATGTAGTTCGTGACCTGCACTTTCAATGTAAGAAAAAAGCAATGTTTTTTTTCCTCTCTATTCGACATCTCATTTGGTAGGACATTCCTATTAAAAAACGTTTGTTTTGGTGATCGCACAGCTGAAAATGATGTATGTAAACTTTCGTTCATTGTTATTAATCTTTGTTTTTGTTTGAACGAGTCTGGAAAAATGTTAACTACAATGTTATATTTTCGTTTCAATTAAATTTTACTTTTATTGCAGTGTCGCTATATGAACTTTGCAAGAAAACGAACACTTGCTTTCTTGAAGTACATACTTTGAGAAAAGATGTTTCTCTCATATCATGAATCGTAGTATGCTTTATAGAATAAACAAACACGGCTAATTTCTATACTTCTCTGTTGAGGATCTCATGAAAAATTCATGCTACAATTAATTACATTCTTTACTTTGCTCTTTTCGTACTACAGTTCGACTATATATATATATTAGTTGACCTTAAGTCAATATTTGATAATAGAAATGATACAGGTGAATCTATTCGATCGAACTGTAACGTTTCGAACCTGATAAAATCGATGAATGACTTCATTATTATTTATGTACTGTATCAAATCGATCCACGATTTTTACTGACAAATATCTTCTGATATTGATGACAAGTATTAATTAAAGTTTTCATTTTGTTTTTGTTTGTTGCGCAAAAAAGAAAAGAAAAAAACTGTTTCAGATCAAACAAACAGAAAAAATTCTTAAACACTCGACAAATACAGAGAAAATCAACAAAATGCAGCGCGCAAATGGACGGACCAAAAGAAGAAAAAAAGTACATATATATGAATAAATGCCCATACGAATGGCGCCTTACATACAATATACAAAGTTGAGATCAAAAGAAAAAGAAAAACATTCATCCAGACACACACGCACACAGATATCAAGAGATTATTGAAAGAAGAACATGATCAAGGTTAGAAAACAAAACCGAACTTGGGAATAATAATTCATAAAGACGCGTTCGTGATTCGACATGAGACCGAATATTATCACTGTTGGACAGATACACTTTTCAGGTAGAAGAGGATGGATAGGAGAAAACGAAAAACATAAGTAATCGATCATTGATTTCGTAAACGTTTCATGTTTTTATCCGATGTTGATAAATTTTCATCGATAGAACGTTTGAGCAATAATTGTTGTTTTTCAACTAAATCAGCAATAGTCACTGGTTGTTGTTGTTGTTGCTGTTGTTGTTGTTGGGTTTGTTGATTACTAAGAGCAGAAAGAACTTGTTGTTTATCAGTTGTTAATTTAGTTGATGGAGACGAGGACGAGTCATCATGTGAATCACACGCTGATTGTCAGAGAGCTTTGCCCGGCCTTTATTGAGTATAAAAGAGCAAACGCTAAGTAATTGTTTGAGAAGTAGAAATATGAATTACTTACAAAGCAAATGACATGTTCTTAAAATCATGTTCAGGAAAACCAGTTAAAAACAATGTTGAACAACCACCATTCAATTGTCCGTTCGCTGCTGCAACAGCTACAGCTTGATTTGATTGTTGTAATTGCGTCATACCAGATGTTGCTTGCATCGGATGACCCAAACCCTATGTCGGAAACAAGTAGAAAAACGAAAACAATCAATATAAAAGATAAATACATGTGCAGAAAAAAGAGACTGTGTTACAAGCAAATTTGTGCATTAGAACAAATAGGAAATAAAATGATGAATAGGCGCACGCGCGCGTATGGACGAACGATTGAATGAAAATAAAGAAGACAAATAAATACGAAAATAAATATAGATATATATTATCTTTATATTGTCTTTCCATGATGATTCATACACACGAATAAATGAAAAAAGAAACTAGTGAGAGAAGTATAACACAATAAACTTCTCATATGCGCTCCAGTGTCATAATTGAGTTCGGCTTTAAATAGGTGTATACGCGCGCGCGTGTATGTGAACAAAAAAGTTGTTTATTTGGAGCTGTGTCGAATGTAGAGTACGAAAAAAAAAGTAAAACAAATTGACACTATTCGTGCCAGTGGTCAGTGATCGATTGACTAATGGTGGAGAGATTTTTCTGTTCGATACTGATATGTTTGTTTGTTTTTTTTATTTATGTATAAATGCTTGTCGAAACATCGATACTTACATAAGCAGATATACTCTATCAGCTCATCAACTTAAATAAGATACACGAAGGAAATTTGCTTGTTTTTAATAGAGATTTTTAAGAGTTTCAGTCAAAGAAACTTACCATGGGTGGACCATGAAGAGTTGTATGTAGTAGAGCTGGATGATGTAAACCAGCTGGACCTAAATCGAATGTTAATGGTTGACCCCAGGCTTCAGTCGGAAAGAAAGCGGCACCAAGTTCTTCTATAAACAAGGATAAAAGCAAGAAAGATTAATTGAAGTTAGAATCAAAGATATTCTTTTGATAGAGAACAACAAGAAAAGAAAACAACATACGTGGAATTTGAATGAATTGTTGAGTTGCGGCTGTCATTTGATTTTGATTTGGATGCTTAGGCTTCTGCACTTTTGTATTTGATTTAGCGAATTCCAGTCGCAATGTTGCCGGAAGATCTGGATCGAATCGAACTCCCTTTAATTGATGAATAAAAAGAAAGAAGAAATAGAATCATAATTTTACATAAAGTTCTCGCGTTTTCTTTTCATTTAGTTTCATTACTGTGAGTTCTTGTTTAGCAGTTTCGGCATCGACCCGACTGGAAAATGTGACGAATCCAACAGGTGACAGATTTTTACCATTTTTATTTGTTACTTTGAGTAGACTTCCTTCATAGCCCTACATAAAAGAAAAGAAAAGAAAAACATGATAACCATATCGGTCATACTTGTCCTATTCAATTGTCTATTTAATCAGTCAATAGACAAGTTTCTAATGACAAATATTTCTTTTCATGTCCGTCAATCAAATTTACTCGTAAGAAAATGATATACGAAAAGGAACCAAGAACATCAATACTATGAAACTATATAGTAGATGAGCTGTCTCCTAGTTGATGATTTTATGATATAAGTACTTATAAAAGAAAAACAACAGATTATTGAACAATTATTTACCTTAAAACCTCGAAAGAGAAGATAGAGTTCTCGTGGTTTGGCATCCATCGGTAAACCGGATACGAATAGAGTTCGAACCTAGAATCAATGAAAGTGATTATATGAATTATTGAAACAAAAAAAAAATGAAGCTAAGCAAAACATTTTAACAATTGTCGGTTTTCTATGAAGATCAAATATCGTCTCATTTCGTTAGTACAAATACACGCACATACCGGTCGTCTGTACAACAGATGCATCTTATCATTATTTGACCGAAGTGCTTTTTTGTTCGTGTTAGTATCCGTACTAATAGTTGTACTTCCATTGTCGACTGTTGTTTCATGTGTCATCTCTTATTCTTTTCTGGTATGGATCTTTTTCTTTTTTTTTTCGGTAATGTATGTGCGTAGAAAATAGTTGAGGCGATGATGATGATGATGATGATGAAAATCTTGTTATGTTTTGATCAACAATACGAAAGAAAGCAAGAGAGATTGAAAAAAAAAACCAAGTGAATGACACACTTGAAGTGAACAATTCTTTCCTAATTGAGAAATGAAGAGCAATGATATGGAGGGGACGACGACAAGTAACGACAACTAAGAGAGAAAAAGATTGAGAAAGAGAGCAAGAAAATATGAGACGAAAAAAATGTTGTTTATACAATTGGTGATGACGACGAGAACAAGGGATGTTGCGTGTTGATCTAACTTGCATATGCGCATCAGGTGTGTCAATGAATGTATATGTGTATGTGCTCATGATTTTCAATTAGTTGATGAGCAACATAAAGTAGAATAAGAGACAGACAGAGGAAAAGATTTTCTCTTCCATGAAGAAACATATATAGTCAGGGCAACATAAAACAAAAAGACTTTACTGCTTCTGGTTAAACTTACCTCTGGCTTACACGACAGTGTTGATGGTGATGGCATTGTCGTGCACATACATATACACTTCAAAAGGCTTTTACGGTAAAGAGTAGAAAAATAGACGTAGATGACGATGATGGCAAAGAAAAAGTCTTTGTTCGAATTAATTGAATTTCATGGATCAATACTTGAAAAAGAATAGATATACAACGTCTCTATGTATATGTTTGCTACTATCAAATAGACAGAAGAACAAAAAAAGAAAACTAAAAGAAGACGAGTCGATTGAGAGCACGTATATAAAAAACTCATTTGCTTGTTCGCTGTTTGCTCTTTTTTTTTCTATTAGCTACTGTGTTGAAGCATTTTCAAAATTCCACTTTCTGTAATCATAAAACGAAAAGAAAAGTGAAAGTGTAATCAAAGGTTACTTGGCATGCGATAGATGTAGTGCCATACGTCATGTAATTTGAGCATATCAAGTCAATTTTTTTCAAATGTTTCGAACTCAATGCAACAACCTATATTAATCGTAGATTAAGAAAAGGTCTTTATGCATATTCTTTTTTTCGTGTAAAGTATTAAAATAAAACAACTACTCTTATTTTGTTGGAACAATTAATAATGATGTGTATTTGCGGTTCAGTAAATTTTTCTTTCGTTCATTTACGATAACGATGATAGCGTGACTAATTATGTCCGAAACATGATTGCGTGATAACATAGTCGTTCTATTCTCAACTCGACTAAAAGCTTTTTTGTCTTTCTTCTATTTCGATGTCATAGTCTCCACATGTAGACATATTCGTCGTTCGACATATTGAGTGGATCGATCCATTGATCATTATACTAGAAAGTATATTTTTCCTATGATCTTTTGTATACATACGCGAACGAAACAATCTGCGTGTCTATAGATTTATCTTAATTGTTATCCAGGGAATACTTAACTTCATCTAGGAATAACCTGATATTCACCAGATTTCTTCTTATATTGTCCAAGTGCAACAACAAATCACACAAACACACAAAGCAGTGAATTAAAGTGATGGAATTAAGGACAAAAGCAGTAGTGTATTTTCGGATCGAAATCCGATTGGTTCCTCTCCTAATTGAAAGAAAAATGGTTTTCTATGGATAATTATGAGTGTTCATCGAATTTATATGCAAATATGTGTACTAATACAAATATATAGATATATATATATATATATTTATATATATAAATAATATATACATAAATATACATGGTGTTGGTAGTGCACAAGCGCCATCAACTATTTAGTGCTGCAAAGGGTTACGTGCTAATCATGTGTGTAGTTATTGTGTATAATTTAACATAAAAACTTAAATGTGTTGGAATTCGAATAGGTTACTTACTTCATTTAGTTCGTCAGTAGAACTTTTCATCTTGTAGCAATGACTACAATAGAGAGTACATAATAGGACGAATTGATATCTGTATTCACGTACGAACGAAACAATCTCTATTCTCACTTCTTCGGTTTTTTTCTTTCTTTATATCTATCAAACCCAGCAATCAATATAAATATAAATATATATATGTAAATGTATATATATATGTAAATGTATATATATATATATATATATATAAATATATGTATATATATATATATATGTATGTTCAATAACGATTGTGAAAAGAGGACGATAGTGAAAGTATGTTGTGTTGTTCGGTCGTTTGCTGCCGCAACTGTAGTCGCATCATCATATCAATTTAAATAGGTAATGCGAGAGGAGTAGAAAAAAATGCGATTGCATACTCTCTATTCATTTTCAATCAGAGAAAAAAAAGAAGAAAAATCGATAGAAAATCCTTGTATTTTCCCCCCGACATTCTACGTCTTCAGTCAAATATTATACAAAAAGAAGTGGAAAATAAATTTTTTAAATGCATAAAATAAAGAATAAGAAACGAACAGGAAATCAATTGCTAAAAAAAGAGGAAGACAAGGGACCGATTGTAGCGAAGGAATGGCCCGATCACTTGTCATACATATTAAAAAGAAAGTTTAATGTAGCCTCAAGTAATGACAACCAAATGCCCGTCTACAATCGGAAACACTTTTCAGTCAGGTAGAAAGAAATCACAATGACTAAATAACGTTCGAATAAGATATTCGATCGGTTAGAACACTAGATATTCATTAATGAATTTTTTCAATGAAACGAAACGAAATCGAAAATCGATCTCTATTAATGTTATTCGCATCTGCTTAATGATAGTCTTTATGGCACACTCCTACATTAATATACAGATCTCATATTTTACATTGACATTTATCGAAATCGATCCATTATAATGCCGCGATTTTATCAGTACATCTATCAATAGATGTCGATAAATGCTGTCGAAATCTGCGAAAATAAATGTGTTTCACATTATCTATCAAAGAACTATCACTTATAAATGATGTTTTCATTGATGTATGAATAAAAAAGTATAGTTACTCATTGCGTGAATTGATTTTGTTTTTCATCAGCAATACAGAAGTTTTCATAGTTTACATGTATCATAAAAGCGATGAAAACTACTATATCTTAAGGTTAATGTTTTTGACATGAATATAAACCTACACTGTATAATCACTTATAAAGATCAACAAAGCTTTATTTTTTTACAAATTATACTCTTTGTTTCTCAGTAAACTATGCGAGTCATACTAATGGCAAATTTATATATCTATCTCGTAAATAGAAGAATCAGCAACGATTTTCTGAATCACTACTTAAAAGTAGAACGTACTAGTTGGTTATAATCAAAAGGAAAAACATTTTACTTTTCTCTCAAACATATCATGAGCATTGATCGAAAAACACTGATGAAGAACTTAATTTTGTAAAGGAATATTCTCTAGCCGTTCTCTTTGAGATTTAAACGACGGACATATACTTAATGGTCAGTGAAAATCAAGCAATCTCACAGCTCATTTGGTCAATGTGTAGACTAGAAACGGAAAAGAAAATTCTCTTAGGGAAATCAACTTTTGACTACTCTGCATACTTTGCGCATATCGAGAAGGAAAAAAAGAGACATTACGAAATTATTGATTTTGTATACGTATACATATATATATATATATATATATATATATATCTGTAAACAAGGTCAGCATAATATATCGATCCGACTCGATACCAAACGATATTTTGAAAAGGTCATGTATTAACTGATTAGGCACGATATCAGTTGTTAATTTGAATGTAAAATTGTTTATTTTTGAATAGATACATTTATGAATGTTTATTCTTACCTGGGATCTGTTCCATTTCCGCTATTATTCGTATCTCCATTGAGTATAGTTGTATCCATTACAAATGAAATACGAAAAACTGATACAACTTTTTATACTGTACGTATGTCTGCAATCTCTGCTTTCTTAGTTGTGTGTATGCTGCTGTTCCGTGTACAAAAGAGGCATCGGCAACACACAAAAAAAGAGCAGAAAAGCTATGCGAATGGAATTATCGTGGTAACAATTTTTTTCTTGTTACTACATTGTCTTATTGTGTAAAGAAAAAGGAGTGTCTTTCTCATGTACTAAAATTGTAATTCCATATGGTTTATATTGTTCTTTGCTTTTTTTCAATTATACATATGAGCTTTCTTTTATATTTTGATTTCAAAGTAAAATGTTGCCCGTAGGTAATACAGTCACGAGCTAGTGTCAATTTCAATTATACCAGCAATGCCATCTTGATGACTATTGTTCGTTATTCTTTCCTTTTCTCATCCACTCAAGGAATCGACAAGTGCCTACTAGCAGCAACAGCACGACTATAATATTTGTCTGTATATATTTTTTTCAATAAGAATAATGTTTCTTTTTTCCCTTCATTTTCTTCTCCTATTACCATTACGTTCTTCACTAGTAGAAGAAAAAGTGACGAAGTCAAAAGTGTGATCATTATTGTTATATTGAAGCAAATTGCTATCTTCCGGGGCAAATGAGAGAAAAAAAGAAGAAGAGAAAACCTCCAATATTTTATTTCTTTCTTATATCTATGCAACTCTTATTTTTTATTGATTTGATATGTTTATAATGAATAGTTCCCTTGTGTTGTAATAATAATGATGATGACTAAAAATATGATATAGGCGTACGTGTGAATTGCCTTAGGGACAAGTGGAAAATCGATTTTCTTTTATAAGAAATGTATCTTTATCACTCATCACGTCTTAGTTCCATCCTTTATTGCGTTTATTCAATCGCTGCCAAGAACAGCTGTGCATTCTAGCAATTAGTATATGGTCGGTCGGATCTTCGTCTTTCAGCCCATTAACTGCATATGCTTGCCACATACTTGGTAATGTAATAAGCAGAAAGAGCGTCGACGACCTATGTAGATCATCATTCGTGCGTGAGCTTTCTCATGCGCATACACATTGATCTTTGACAATTTTTTCTTTGATTATAGGAGTCAGATACACACACACACACATATATATATATGTATATGTATATATATATATATATATACATTAATATACATACATGCATACATACATAAATACACATATATATATATATATATTTACACAGACAAAGGTTTCTTCTGCAATGAGCAAATCATATAAAAGGGAAAAGGTTAATGTCCTGCGTCCATTTCTCGCCTTACTTGCTTCTAGACTCATGGATTTACGTTGGTAACATCTGCATCGTTCTTCGATAATCGATCAGAAATTCATACATGGACAATAAAGAAGAAGAAGAAGTAACAAAATAAGAAAGATGCAATTAAATGAGAACTACGAGATGAAAAAATAAAATAAAGAGATTGAAATTTTCATGTTTTCATTTCGAAAGTTTTTATTTATGTTTTTGCATGTCAATTAAGTATTGCTTTTATTTTTCTTAAATGTTTTTCTCTTCTTCTTTGATTGAAACGACATAAAAAAAGAACTATATTTAGTTATATATGAATACACTCAATGGATATCTAGATCTATCATGATTGTCTTTGTTCATGAATTGATTATTCAATCTAGCGAACAACAACGATAGCTGATTGATTAAAACATCAATAATTCTGAAGTGGAAACTAACTAAGTTAATTCTTTCCGAGCAAAGAAAAAATTCCCGAACAATGTCACTTTATCCGAAATAATCGATAAGGACGATGATCGACAACAAGCTCGACAGACTTCTATTTTTATAGTAATAATTATAAGAAGAACAATAAGAATGTTACTGTTATATGTTGCTGAATCGATCAGCACAATCAGCGATTAGGATCTTGTCATGTGTATATGCGTGTACAAGAGGAAAACGATGACATGAAAAAGAAAAAAAAAGGAGGACGCATGTACGGTATAGAACGACAGACAACAAGATAAACAAATAAGACAGAACAATTAGAGATCGAACTATGCCAGGTGGTAATCTTCTTATTGTTACTAATGCGAAGATATAAATCTAATCATATGTCTACAGTAAGATCCTTGCAGTTTTATTTACTTACCTCATCATCTGTTAAACCGATATTATTAATGGATTCCATACTTTGTGAGAGACTATGTCCGCCAGAACCGCTACCACCACCGCTACTATCATCACCATTATTAGTTGTTAACACAGACGATGTGATGTTATTGGTACATGGATTATTGTTGTTTGTTGTCAATAATGGAGAACCATTGTTAATATTTGTAACTGTTAATGATTGAAGTGTGTCACCGCTAGGTGTTATTCTTGAATATTGTTGATGAGAATGTGACGCAGCAGAAGGTCGATAAAAAGGGTATTGAATTTGATGAGGAGCAGCATGATGAATAGAATGAAGTGTTGATGATCCTGTTACTTGTGATGTTTTTGGTAGTGTTTGTTTAACAAGTGCTGCTTTAGCTCCTATCGAAGATGATGATCCTGGTAGAAGATAAGCGGTCGAGGACGATGCCATTTGCATGATGATGAGTTCTATATAAGTTGTTTAATCTGAATATAGAGCTAGCCAAAAAACGACTAATTTATTAAATACAGCTTCGTTTCTTCAGTATACATTCGAACTGTGCTCGATCAAAAAAGAATAGAAAAAATAAGTGATACACATCAGCTCTAACGACGGTCATGTGCATAAATTTCTCTATCATTAGCTAAGAGAGAGAGGGAGAGGGAGAGGGAGGGAAGGAGGTAGTCGTGAGAATAGGAGAAAAGGTCGTTCTGCTAGCACCGCATGTATGTTCTCTAGCTGTGCTACCGAACAGGGCACTGAAAGGTGTTGTGTGCATTCTTACTCTCTTCCTTTCATTTGCGCTTGTTCCATCGCCATACTATTAGACAGAGAGAGAGAGAGAAAGAGGTGCGAGTGTTTTCTCCTCATTCTCTTTTTTCTTCTTTCTTTTTTTTTTACTATTTTTTGTCGTCTACATTGATCTATCTATTTTTCTATCTATGTTTTTTTCGTATTTCCGTAGCTTAGAACACACAAACATATGCACATGACATAACCCAATATGTTTCAAATCAAAAAAAGATGTGTGAATAAATGAAACTAAAAGAAAAGAACTAGTAACAAGAATAAACGACATTAGTTAATAGAGTCAGTTCTTGACAAGTAAATTGTTCTTATGATTATTTTATTCGACGTCTGGTGCATGGGCATATGCACACGCCAACTCGTTACCGAGAAGAATAAGGAAAATACGTTAGAAAGAGGGCGAGCGAGAAGTCATCTCCTGCTCGACGTTTAGTTTCTTGACAACATCAACGAATTCCTGTTACAGTTCTACTAACCGATAATCATCAGCAATAGTGTTTCAGATCAATTAACTATTGGCATTTTCTCTAAATTACAATAGACATAAATCCTATTAACGAGAACGTAAGATTGGGCAAACTTTGAAGGTTCTTTGGTCGATCAGGAATATGACATGAGTCTAAAGAATAAGAAGATCAGAAAAAAATGATAATAAAAAAAAACAAAAAAGACACGAAGAAAAACTAGAGAAAAAGAATAAAGATGTCCAAAGAGATTCTCATCATCATAATTTCTTTCTTTATTCATATTGCTGCAAAATAAAGGATGCATGCATGCACGCATACATCTATACACGCTAAAACAAGCACATGCAGAGCGAGCTGGCATGTAGAAAAAAAGGGAACAGTGCAAGTTTGATTGTTTGTTGATGTTTTTCAAGACAAAGATTGTGGCAAGCAATTCTCTCCTTCTTCTTCTTCTTCTTCTTCTTCTTATTCATTATAGTTTCTTTTAATACACAATACAATTAGTGTTGCTGTGACACACACAAACACCGTGAACATCTTTTCAATGCATGTTTAGTGTCAATATCTCGTCACTGTATTCGACAGACATCAAACAATAAAGAGAAAACCCAGTAGTTGTACTAACAATAGAAGAAAAAGAAAAACACTTCAAATCATTAAAATAGATGGAATAATTATACTGATCAGAGCCAGTGAAAACTAATCAACTTTTCGACGAATAGAAAGAACACGATAGAAGACAAAAATTAACTTCATTATCGAAGCTTATTTTGAAGTTTATGATGTTGATTATTCAAAATTTTTACTTTTTCCGTTTGTTATTTTCTAACATGATTATCGACGATAGTTAATCTTTTTCTTTTGGTTTTTTTTAATGATAATAATGTGCTAAATGATCATAGGAAACTTGCTTTGAGTGTCAACAAATCCATAACTATGAGACGGTGACCTTTTCCAGAAATGCTAATGAAATATGTATGTTAAACGATTGGCGATTGAATGTCGGAACTATCCTAACATGACCTCATTAAACGTTGCTACATAAAAGATTGTATATCCAAAACTCTCTCTCTCTCTCTCAATCTTAAATTGCTAAAAATAAATTAATCATACATCTGATCTACTTTGTTTAATAATTTGCTTTTTTAAACATCAATCAATATCTAGCAGTCAAAATGGACTCATCGTATTTTGTGCTTCGCTACATTAACATCTGCAACGAGTGACATGAAAATTGTACATAAATGTCTATCAATGAAATAGATTACACTAAGATGACACGAAGAAATTTTTTCGAATATTACAAAAGAAACTTTACATGTAACATATGATAGTAAAATTTTATTGATTTTTCACTGTGTTAAAATATGCAGAATACATCTTCAAATATATTATTCAAAATCAATATGGTTGCGACTACTCATCTAAATTAAATCAATTTACATATATTTATGTAACTCATCAATAAAATGACAGCACACATGACTTATTCATTCTAACAAATAAATATAATGAAAAAAAGAAAAAGAATTCAATAAAATTTAGCTTTCCTAATTATGAATATAATCAAAGATTAATTATGAATTATTGTAATCCTAAGAGAATCATCGAAGAATCCATAAGAAAAAATCTTATGCATAAAGATTTATTTTACGTCGAAATAAAAATAAATTCTCAATACTTCTTGAAGAAAACTTGTCCACTTAAAGATAATTATAAACATTAATAAATCATCCGCAACAAAGAACGAAAATATTTGTAGATGAATACAAGAATTTAAAGAGACATATTCTATAGTGTATACACAAAAGACCTTACGATAGAAGTTTGATGTCATAACTCATGTTACATGTTTCCTAATACTACTTTAGTATTTATACATACTTGTCCGTGAACAGAGAACAATGATTATTTTACTGCGATCAGGAGGTTGCCAATCACTTGAGTATCAAATAAACTATAGTGGAGCTAGAACTCTTAGGTAGTTGAAACTCATGTAGACAAACAACTCAACAATCGAAATATTTTTTAAAACAATCTCCTTCCATTAATACGGTCGCTTTCATAACTTACTGTCGATAGCTTATAACAATAAATGACGTGCTCTAACAGATAGATACGACTAGTCAGCGTCTGAAATAGTTGCCCTGTTTTCCAAGGTGAAGTACACATGCTATTTGAAAGCTCGACTGACTATTTTTGACAGAATCTTTCATCAATATATAACTGCATGTCAATGACAGAATGCCCGATACGGATAAGAATACAAAAAGAAGCATATATGTAGATGGATATAAATATAAATATATATATATATGTGTGTGTGTGTGCGTGTGCATTATATGTATATGTACTTCAATACGATAGATATCACTACGATACAGTATTATCATAGACACCTATAATTTCATGTTTTTATCGAAAAAAGGTATTTTAAACTTTGTCCCATGAAATTTCCATTGAGAATATTTTCATTCGAATTCATAGAAAAAGAAAATATAATTTAATCATCGCTACAATCAAAGCCTGTCAAATAAGTAACAGTGGCGAATAGATTCATTATCCATACGTAACAATTTTCCAACAAAACAGAGAAAGAAAATTTCGCTTTTAGTCAAGTATCCATCAATTATTGATATATATTCATCACATTATTCGTTCTGTAGAAAAAAATCATTTCGTTTTATTTATTTTTATCAATGCTTGAAATCAATTAGACATGAATTCATCAACAAGTTCTCATGCTAAATCCAATGCTCTCGCAGCAATCAACAATTATCGTGTTTCAGAATTACAAGTTTGTTATTAAAATTTAGAAAATAAGAACAAACAACTTATTTCT
Organism: Rotaria macrura; assembly: GCA_900239685.1. Classification (NCBI taxonomy): domain Eukaryota; kingdom Metazoa; phylum Rotifera; class Eurotatoria; order Philodinida; family Philodinidae; genus Rotaria; species Rotaria macrura. The sequence goes on from OENT01000031.1 coordinate 271,397, forward strand.
CGTTTTTTTTCTAGGCTGTACTTGATGTTGCCAATTTATCTCGTAACGGACATAAACGTGACTTGCTTCAACGTTGTAAATTACTCATTACATCCAACTTTAGTGTAGAAGTAGCAAGTAAAATTCAACAAATCAATAATACTCGAATACGGCCATCTCGATCACATCATGTATCATCATCGTCATCATCATCATCATCTCGAAATCGTCCCATCGTTATACCTAAAACTCCACCTATTGAAGTTCTACCTCAAGCAAATCATGTTCAATTTATTAGTTTACCTTTCTTCGAAAAAATGCGTACAATCGAGTGTTCAAATATGCCTGTTGATTGGCACACATTTTCCCCACTTCGATTTTCATTAAATGAAACCGATATTGATTTAATAAGAAAAAATATTGCCAGAGTTTTTCTTCGCATAGCACCAACTGTTATACAAGAAAGACACAATGATGTTTTACCACCTTATTTAGTCGTTCAGTGCAACGTAATATTTAAAGTTTTTTTTCTACTATATTCTTTTTACAATTTTTAAAATTGATGAATATTCTTTTCTTTTTCTCTTTCGTTCAGAATCAACAGGTTCACAATAATAATGTATCAAAGCAAATCGGTTCTACAGCACATACGATATCGTTTCCAGCTGATTTAACAGATAAAATAATACTGAAACCAAATACAAGTAATACCTTAAATTTCTTTTGGTTACAATCTCCGACAACGATGTCATTTAAAAATTTACCAAAATCATATACATTATCAATACAATTAGTTCATTGCGTATCGATGGATACATTATTCGATATAATACTTAAGCGTGAATCATATTCAAATAAAACTGATGCTGACAGTGATATTGAAATAGAAGATTTAGGTTTAATGACAACTCAACAGCGTGTTTCCTTGCTATGTCCAATAACACAATCATTAATTATTGTACCAGCCAAATCTACTTTATGTTCGCATTTAACTTGTTTCGATTTAAAAGCATTTTTATTAATGAATGAACGACGACTGCAATGGACATGTCCTTTATGTAAAAAGTCAGCATCATTCGAATCGTTGCGTATTGATGACCGTTTAAAATCTATTCTTTCGAATGTTCCTCAAAATTGTTCGACAGTAGAAATCAACTCATCAACTGATTGTCAATATATACTGGATACTATTAAACTTGAAAAAACCGAAGCAACTGAACCAACACATATAAATGAAAATAATGAAGATGAATCAATACCGAATTCTTCTACTAGTAAGCATAGAACGATTCAGATGGTTAGATGGTGTTATTCTTTCTTTGGAAAGAATCGATGTTATTTTTTAGAAGTATTTTAAAATTCTCATTACATTTTTATTTGCTGTTTTTTTATCTTATTCTATGTACGACATGTCTGACATCTACCTCAATAAGATGAAGCATTCCGAGATTTACGTTTTATGGGACTAAAACTCTGTCATAAAGAAAATTAAAGATTTCCTCTCAATGAGAACCACCTAATGTTGTCAACTTCATTTTTTTAAATATTATCATGTATGTTAGTAATCATTTTCTATCGTCTACCGTAGTAGAAGACTCTCTTAATGCACTATCCATATATGTACATATGGATCTTGAAGTCGACGAAAATATTTGATCGTAAAGTTTATCTTAAAAAAATGCTATTGTTCTCTGAAAATTTTAACCAACGCCAAGATTGATGTCTGATTTTTGATTTCAATAGCATGAAGTCAAATTGAATGGCACGTTAGTTCTATGCACTGGAAATCATTCTTATAGAAATAATAAGTCTAGTGTGTACGAATACTTAATAGGAAAATATACAATCTTACACAAAGCAGATTTTCCCATGTTCTATTGTCGAGAAACTCATGAATGATTTTAAATACAAAGGTATAACTTAGGTGGAAGAAAGTCATAGAATACAAAAACGCATTGATCATGAATAATAGACGAAATTTCATAGAAAACACTTTGAAAGAAGAAGATTAAAATTACATGTGTATTATCACGATAAAAAAAAAGGGAAAATCAACTTTGATTGCATATGTATACAATACTGATTGGATAAGATATTGACAAAGTTTTAGAATGTCTTGTTGAATAGTAATGAAATTCGTCATATACATGTAATGCAGATATGTGTTCGTAGAATAGTTTGACAGCAAATTTTATTATCCAAAAGAAAATTATATGTGTCGTCTACTAAGATCGAATTCAATAAGTGCCAACATTAAATTTAAATCAAAATGACTTGTCGAAGATTTCTAGTAGAGTGGTTTCAATGTTTTTCTTTTTCTATCGAAACTTCTCTATCTGCATTTCTTCGTTCTCCTTTATTAATATCAACATGATGTATATCTGGAGATCTTGAATACTAGACACAGTTTCCTCCCTTTTTACAACAAAATCGTATAAATATTTTCAAATTATAAGATAACTAATTGACGCTTATCGATAAATCTAGACTAGTAAAAACATTCGAGTCATATTTTTGAGCCTTACACAAACGGTATTGCGATGCATGCTAAAAAACGATTTGCTTTCATTTTGTATTTCATTTGAAAACTGTCGATTTCAAGAATATTATAAAACTTTTACATAATCCAGTGTGATTTTCATGAAAATATATACATATCTATCCATATTGCTTCTAGCTTTTGATTGATAGATGTTTGTCAAAGTCTCATGAAATATTGATTTGATTGTGTATATAGCGGATAATTATGTTTTCTACTTCAATATCTAGTCTTGCAATATATTGTTGTGGTAAATGATTCATAGAAAATGATCATTAATGTTTATTATTATGAGTTTCATTAGAAATGAAATGAACTTCTATATTGAATTGAGAAAATGTTGAGTACGTCGGCCATAATTTATCTAGTTGTCTAACGAAACGATCTTTTTACATGTTCAAATTTGTTTCGAATGAAGTTCTTTTCTTCTGTACAATCTCATAAACAACATACAAAATTCTTGATAATGCGGTTGAGTCGCGGTACGAATTCAAATATTTGATTAGAATTTTTTCGTAGAATATGAAAGAAATAAATCACTGCGATTGAGATAAAACATACAGGAAAAGATTTGTTCGTTGCGACGATCATTTCAACAACAAGAACGTGTTGTTTTGTTGAGGAAAAAGAAAAGAATATTATCTAATGATAATTTTTATTCTTAATTTAGAATCTCACAATCAATCTAATGAAAGTGATTGCATAGTTCTTTCGTCGGGTGAAGAAAGTGAAGATGAAGATGGAGAAATCAACCATAATGAAGACATGAACAATATTTCTCTGCCTACTACTCCAATAATTGATCAAAATGAGGATATTGTTGAAAGATTTGGTAATAAAATGAACGATGATGGCACCAGTCAATCATCTCATGGTTCACATTCAATATCCTCTCCAAATATCTCAAATGTCGATGATCTCAATTATTGGGACGATATAGCACAAATAACATACGATCTATCATCAGATCATAGTGAAAAAATTTCGAATCTAAAACGAAGTAATAGTTCAACAACATCAGTGTTATCATCAGCTTCGTCGCCCGAATCAACTTCAAATGGTACATGTCATCGAAGAAAACGAAATAAACGCGCATCACCTATACAATCACGAACAAGTGAAATCGAAGTTATAACACTTTCATCGAGTGACAGTAGCGATAATGATGATCAATCGTCATGATCAATTCAGTTTATTTTTTCTTTTCTTTGTTTGTCTGTTCTTTTCAACTTTATTTTTTGTGATGCATTATTACTATTATTATTTTTTTGCATAACTATTGTACATTTAAAACGTTACATGTATACAAATTGTTTACTTGTGTCTATGTCTTAAATCGTCTGTGTGTCCCTTTGGATAAATAAGAGATAGAGAATACCAAAAAGAAATCAATTCTTAAACAACAGATATGCTACATTGTTTTGGCTCTATATTTAATGTTACATTCTAGATATTTTTCTATGAAGAAAAAGGTCTTCATGATTAAAATAAGACTTTGAAATGTTTGTTATTATGCAATAAGTTCATCGGTGTTACTTTTGGTACAGACACAAACGAATGAATATCAAAGTTCTTTTAGCTGATGCAAAATTCTTTTAACTTCCATTTTTATTGAATCGAAATAGAAAATAATAATTGAATTTTGTTCTTTTCACCTTCAAATGAGTGTACAGTTGGTTCATCGAGAATCTGTGTAAGTTGTGCAATATAGTTATAAATGATTAGTTACGCAAGCAAATGATGTCTTAATTCTTCAGTAATTGAACTCAACTTATCAAATTTGACGTTATATAACAGACTGTGATGCACACAATTGACTTAGTGATAAATGCAATACGATTTTACTTGATATTTACTCGGATGAATATCGTTAAGAAACTCTTCGATAGTTTTTCAGCTATGAAGCGAACTAATTTTCATACCAATGTCTATGAAATTCATATACTACAAATATATTCCGATAAGATTTAATGAAGTTCTAAATGAATTACCCACTAAATATCTTGCTCATCGATTTATGATCCGTGTCATAAATTTCCACACCATCTACAACTATTTATTCGATACAAAAATGATGTAATTTCGATTAGCAAAGTCATCTATAAATAGCCCTGATGATCTTGAGTGTACATTAACAGTTTTGAAATCGACTGTATTGTAAACTTTATACTGAAATCATATAATTTTGTTTTCGACAATAAATCAGCATAGATTGCAGATTCACTGAAACAATCATAAGTGAATACCTTATATGCATACAGGTATGAGTTCTATTCGGATTTCTTTATTTTCTTCGAGTCGTCAAAATCGAAACAATCGGAGTTCAAACAATGAACGAGAACGTCTAAGACTATTATCTCGTTCGTATATATAACAATCTAGAGAGTTTAAACAACAATTGAACTCAAGTATAAATCATTTTATCAAGTTATGGTCTTCTATTAGGATTACATAAGAGTAGTTAAACGTATGATTAATATTTCGGTTTATGTGTACGTAGAACTATTCATGAATGTAATTTCTCATGATAAAGTTAAAAAATTTTTAAGCATAGAAATCATTATTGAAATCTCTATGAAAATAATTTTATTTTAATAATTTCTTTTATAAGTTTTGGTTTAGCTTTTTTACATTCAAGTAGTAGAAATCAAAAAAATTATCTTCGAACTTACCTAGATATTTAACCGAGAATTTTTCTGTAAGCTAATGAGATCTCGATACGAAAGAAATGTGTTCTTGTTTTCTTCACTTATACAAATCCAAAGAGAATAATCCATGCCTCTAAATTGATAATATTAAATTATCTACTTCCTCTTCAATTTTTTGACATATATACACGTCTCTAACAAATCTAAAATTATATCCGTCTTACTCTCAAATGCGTGTTCAAATCAATAGGATTAATTGATCCATAAATTGAAATTTTAGAATATTTATAATATGACGAACTTAACGACTGTGAAATTGTATATATATGATATTTCATTTGGTCTTGCTAGTGCCTATGGCTCGTCTTTATTAGGTATAATTTCTCAAATTTTAATTTACTACGTGATTATTTTATTTGTCTATTTTACAAAGGCAAGCAAATCGATGGCGTTTGGCATACAGGTGTTGGAGTTTTCGGTAGAGAATATTTATTTGGTTCAAGTGGAATTTCGTATACAGCACCTGAAGAAATCCATCGACAAGGCTTAGCACCAAAACCAAAATCGTACGTATTAAGATGTTGCCATAAAAAATCAAAGTTTATCTATCTTAGTATGTTAAAGTAAAAATCGAATTGTGTAATGTTAAGGGAGATAGATGAACGATGTGGGAAATCGAAACAAAAAAAACACCAAACACAGATAGAGTGAAATCGACCATGTAGATAATCAATGGAACCATTAATGCTGTATTGCAAGAAATTAGTAGTAGATGAACACGTCCAATTGACTGTAGATAATAGTATTGAAGTTATTTTTATCTCTTTCTTGGTTTCACTATGCAATGCTTTTTATTTAAATGTTATTGGAATTCGACTAAAAATTCTAATAATTTACTGGGGAGTTTCTTTGATGCATAAGATTGTCGTTTTCAAATAGACAGAAATCTTTCAAATTCGATGAGATGTTGTATTCGTAAGTTAGAAGAACCAAACAAAGCTTGACTTGTATTGAGTCTCAGATTGGTAGCATATGGAAAATTCTTTGATTCACGTAAATGAAAAATATGTAGATGAAGCTTTTAATTATCAAAAGAAACAGTTCGGGTTTTGATATTTTCAATAATCAAATTATTCAATAATATTGATAAGGAAAATGTTGATTTTGAATCTAGTATTAATTATTCTGTCCTTTACCAGAAATCTCATCTTGTTATTGTCTGTGACAATCAGAATTTCGTCTTAAAAATATTCGAGGATAATAGTTAGTTTTTTTTTTCAAGAAATTATAGATATTACGAGTTTAGAAGTGTGCTAGAACAACATTAGTCTTGAAAATAAGCTTGAACACATGAGACTCTGTCACTACTGCAAATAAAACTATGAGAAAAAAATTGATCGGAATTGCAACTTAACATGATAGACAGATATTCTTCGGATTCAAGTAAATCATCGTATGAATCCTAGGTATCGTAGTGAAACAAACAGATGATTATGGAAGATGGTTGTTGTTTTATACTGAAACAATGACAATTTATTCATTGTAGACTTGATCTTGGTCAAACCAAAAAGACTCTCGCCGAAATTCAATCATGGATCTTAGAAAAAAGTCGTAGTAGTTTTCGGTGAATCGATTCAATAAAAATCTTTTAATAAAAAAGACTTCTTGTCTTTCTTATTCTAGCGGTCATCAATATGATTTACTGGATTGGAATTGCAATAATTTCAGTGATGAATTCACAAAGTATCTTCTTAATAGTACAACTTCACTTATACCCGAGGAAATTCTTGAATTACCAAGATTTGTAAAAACAACGTAAATCATTCAATCGATATATGGTTTTTATTTTGAAATATTATTTATTATTTAATTTCAGTCCATTAGGTCGTATGCTACTATCATTTCTAAATAAAGATCCGATATCAGCAGCTCAGCAAACAGGAAACAACAATAATTCTGATGATTCGTCAATGCATCTCATACAATCTAATTTACCTAACAGTAGAAAGTTTGATAATATTCCAGTGAGACATTGTATTTTACCTGTGATGGATAAAATGAAACCGAGAGTAAATCTAATCGAACAAATGTGTAATCGAACATTGAATTCAAATGAAAAAGAACTGTTAAAAGACATTAATCAATTATTTCTTCCTGATGCAACCTATTCTCCCATGTTGAATAGTCAACATGTGATGCTTTTAAGTGAGTCAAACAAAACAAAAATATGAATCATTTGATGTGTCGATATTTTTTGATATTTTGCTTTTGTTATTTCTAGTTTCTCTTATGGTTAATTCAATTGAAGATGAATCTGGCCAAAGAATTATTCTAGAAATTCTTCAGCTATTATCCGAGTATGAATATGTGATTAAAATTTTAAGTGAAATCAAAGGACAAGAATCTCCTATTGAACTGTTGAAAACACTTAATGATCAACCGGAACAAATACAAATAGAATTTTTACGTTGGGTAAGAATCTTATCGATATCATTCATGTACAATTATTTGACTGAATTCGATTAAAAATTCAACTTCTGCTCTCTCCCTCTCTGTATCCCTTCCTAGAAAACTCCTTTTTCGAAAAAATGATCTCAAATCCATCCTAGAGAACTGAAGTTATGTAACAAAAAAACAATTTGATTCATTTTTCTTCAGTTTCTTTTCTTTTTTGAATGATTACTGAACAATGCTTATTAAGGAATAAACGTAGTAATAGAAGACATAATCAGGATTTAAGAAAGAAAAATATTTCGAAGCATTTCTTCTGCTTACATTTGAAATAATAACAGGAAATAGATGAGATGGTGTTGATGAAAGATACTTTGTTTCAAACTTGCTAAATGGAACAGATTACAATTTTGTATAACTTTTTAGAGAGGCAATTACATGAGAGGATTAGACCTAATTGGAGACTTTGTTACAAAATTTGTATGCTAAACCATAATTGAATAACTGATTTCTTTCATTAAAAGATGGACGACGAGGGCAAGGAGCATGTTAAACGTTCCTAAAAACTTTTATGATGATATTTATAGAATATTTTTCATACAGTTCTGTTTATTGTAATCAGTTCAAGTTTCGATTCTTTCGAATTAATTCAATTTTCAAAGCAATTATTTTTCTATCACAAGTAATTTAGCAGTATCAATGTCATACCATATAGTTTCCTGTGTATGAAGAGTGCACCCAATTTTGTACTTCTTTATTCTAATACACCAACTGATTGATTATGGTTTTTTTTGCAAACAATTTAATTCGTTTATCTAATCAGTCAAAAATCTTTGTTGCATGTGTTCAACAATGGTAGCTGATGTTCTATTGATATAGAGAACATTGATCAATAAACTAGTTAGTGTTCGCCTAATTTGAATAAAGCCGTTGAAGAAGTATGATTTTGAATAGAATTACAATGAAAAATCTCAAACGTAAACAAAGCTAAACTCATCAAAGAGAAGTTAGATTTCATTCAAGCATTTTCAGCCATTCGAAAAGGTCTCATATCGGAAACTTGTTCACCAGAGATGAATATTTTTTACCTGATAGTTTTATAGGAATGAAGTATAGAAATACGAAGAAGAGGTAATGCAGCAAGAGAAGGAGAAAATGTAGTACAAGGAAATCATATGAGTGTCCAACAAGATGGATATGGAGTTTTTTCAAGTATGAGAATACAGATTTACCATATTCCTCAAGTCTGATAAAAGTACGATGCCGTGTGGAAGAAAAGGAAACGGGAAAACAAAAGGATGATACGTCTCTAATATCAACTGAGTGAACAAAAGCAAACTCCTAGAGTTGACGTCTTTAACAAAAATGAACGAAAACGAAAAAGCAGAATTCGAAGTATCCTTACGAAGAAAGATAATGTAGTACTATTAATGAACTGTTAATAATTTACTTGCTTCTATGTAAGTTTCATCTCAGACAACATTAATCATAAGAAGTTTCATGATGTCCTGATTTTTTTCAAAATTACCTATGCTTAGACATAGGTGACTTCGACCTTTGATCTCGAACTTCTTCTATTGCTGAAACTTTATATTGGCCTAGTTAAAGAGCCACTCAACAGTTACAAATCTAACAATAAAAAATTTTAACAGACACCTTTTTATAGGAGAATCATTCAGATGCACTGACATATGTTTAGTGATTCATTCTTTCTTCAACTCAACTATTTTGTATTGAGAATATACTATGAGTATATCGGATGTTAATAAACATCTCTAAAATTTTACATTCGACCAATACTCATATGTTCTTTTGAAGAAGTAAACATCTAAATTGTTTTTTTTTCTTGTCGAGTAATCCTCATGTATCAAATGAATTTAGTTTTCTTCGATTGCTGCTACATCAAATGGACGCACAATGTTAGTTGATATACAAGATGAAATAGCACCATTCTTTACCGAATCTATTCTTAATGAAGCATCAACAAGCAAAGTGAAATATGAAATTATTGTCGTATTACATAATCTTTTATGTATTAATACCGATATTCGAGTAAGAAGTAAAATATTATAAAAACGAATAATTCTAGGCAATATATAATATTCATATATTTTATTACTGGAAAGCAATTATGAATATTTAATAATGTTCAAGCATGCCAATTTTCCTAAAACATGATCTATAGAAAACTATGAAAATAATCTTTGTCATGAAAGTCTTCGTACAAATGGTTTATTTATTTATTTTTACTCACTCAAGCTGAACTAGTAAGGATGAAAAGTAGTTCGTGTGACTCACAATTTTGTGTTCTTTTGGAATGCGTGTTCAGACTGTTGCTTTAATTAAAAACTGGCTAGCTTGTAGCATACACATTGGAACACGATAAAAATAGTGTCTTGATATAGATATTAAAGTTATTCATTATTTTTGGAACTCGTTTTTCGGAGCAGTTTTAGCTCGGTATATGATAGAACATTTAATTTTGTACCAACTTACGTATAAAAATTGATTTGAGATCAAAAGAATATAAGTTTGTTGATGTTTTTATAAGAATAAGTTCCGCTGTAAACCGATATATAGTCAAAACGCATTTGTTTTTTTTTTCAAATTCGTCTTATAGAATGGAATGCAACAGATTTCACGTCTTTCTTGTAAAGATGGCAAGAATGAATTAAATTAGACATTTTATTAAAGAGAAAACTTGGTCCTATGAAATTAGCTTATGAAAAGATCTTTCTTAGTTTTTCTTCAATAAGTTCGAGGTACAGCAGAAAAAAATACGCAAAATAAAATTCTGTACAAATTACCTATAAGAATCTTGGCAAGTATATTGTCCTCCATTGAGAAATCTTGCGTAAGCGGACAATTGTGAATTCATATTTTAATGGAGCACACAATTCTGATTTAAACGAACTACTTTTCATCCTTACTAGTTACGCTTGAACGACTAAAAAGTAAACAAACAATTTACACAAAACCTTTCGTGACAAGGTTTGATACGATGGAGCTTTGTATCTTCTGTTAAAGATGATGACAGATGGAATCGATAGTTTTTGATCGGTATAACTTGATCAGTGTGTTCAAGTAGGACATACTTTGTGCTTGGAATTTCTTTCTTCGATTCCATTACTCAGCGCCTGTGAATTATATATTGCAAGATTGCTGTTGACTTTGCCAATTCACAGATGTTGTACTAACAATTTCTCACTTTCATGTTGTGCATTCGATAAAAGTACTGAACTTCTATAATCATTTGATATTTATTCATTAAGACTTATCCATTCGCATTCGTCATTGAATTATTTATGAAATGATTTTCTTCATTTCTCTTCTTTTTAGCTTAGTTTCATGAATTCTATTTCCATCGGATCAGCTATGGTTCAATTTATGAGTACACCAGTCACTGTCAATGAAGCAGAAGCATTCTTAGCTGTTTTTATTGCATTGGGCGATACAGAAAAAGATGTGAGTTAAATATTTATAAAAATAAACAATATAAAACGTATACTTTTCTTTAGTTATATGGCATTGCAAAAGCAATGGAATTCGATCCAGATTTTTATTCACCCATTGTTGCTTGTCAGCCAATGATTGAAAAGATAAAGATACGTTTTCAAGCCGTGTAATTAGAACTATACATATACATATAATTTTTCTTCTCCACATTCTATGAGTATTAACAAAAAGTTGTCTGCATTTCTTTTCGCATCTGTTTTTCTTTGATCGTGAATTTCAATTCACAAACTCGTTTATCTCTATAAGCAATCATTTTATTTCATTTCAATCTTAAAAGTTTATTTCAATCTTATTCATACAAAAACAAGAATAATAAAATAAATATACTGATCACTATTGTTTGAGATGATTAAGCTAAAATTTAAGAAAATAAAACGTCAATTAATATATTGTAGAAAACAAAAGACAAGAAAACACGACAATACATATAGGACGGGGAATAGGAAATGATTATTGTGCAATAGTAAGTGCATTCACCTTCGTTGGTGTCTGAATCCAATAGTGAAAGCTTATCATTCGTATCTGATGATACAGACATAGAATGATGAGTATTTTGATTCTTTTGAAAAACTAGATCTCAAAGAGTAAAAGAAGAACACTAAAGTTTTGAATTCTTGTTACTCGTTAATTCTCTAAATTAGTTAAATAAGTTATCTTTTTACCATTATCATCTTGATTTAAATCTCCGAATATTAAATGAATATCATTTTTGGCTTGCTCAATATCTGTGGAAATGTCGATAGCATTATGAATAAGATCTTTGCCGTAAATAGCACGAATACTAGAAAAAGAAACGAAAGAATACATTTTAAACATCGTATTATGATAGATACGTAACGTATATATATATATATATATATATATATATATATATATATATATACATCTATTTATCTTCACAGACCTAGTTGGTGCCGATTCTGATGCTTTTGCTGGATCTTCTGGCCCAACTATTGATTGCCAACTTTGACTAGCATTTTCCTTTGCTAATACCAATAGTTCCGATGGAGCACTTGATTTCAAAAAGAGAAAAACAAAATCATTTCTTTTTGTTTTCGAAGTAAACAAACATATAAACCAACCTAGTCAAATAATTCGATAAATCATTGTAATAATCTTTGCCTTGATGCGATTTTTGAAGTTGAGCTACTTGTTCAGCTGTTAATTTCAGCGTTTTACGTGCCACGACAAAGAACTCGGCTTTTTTAAATGCTTGGACGATTTCCGCTAAATTAAAAGTACGGTCAAGATTATATGTCTTAATTTTCGATTTAATTCAGGTTATATTCACATTTCTGTTGATCAGTAAGATTAGGTTTAACAATAGCGAGAATACGTTCTTCAGGAAAGAAGAATTGTATATTACGATTAACTTCACTATATGTTGTCGGTCCATGCAGTGAATTAATTTTAGCATCAACAATATCGAAATCATGTCGAAACCTTCGATAGAAAAAAGTAATTTTCTGTTCTATTCTATTTCAATATACCTATGCCCTTCATAACTTACGTTCCACTCGCATCTTTAATTTTACTTTTTTCAGCTGGACCAAGTAACGTTCGAAAACCTTGAACAGCATCTTTCTTGATTAAATATAATGCCAATGAAGGTCCACTAAATTAGAAACCGCATTATAATAAACATCAGTTAATTCTATATGATCGCATGAATACCTGGTCATTTCTTGAATAAGATCTTGATAGAATGATTCATTCTTTTTCGACGCATAAAACTCCTCTGCTTGCTGTTGTGTTAATTGAATTTCTAATGTACGTGTAACTTCAAAGCCACTCTCTCGAATACGATCCGTTATAGCATCTAAATATTTCAACTATATTGCTGTATGAATCTTTATTTTTGATTTCGTCAAACCTTTAAAGAATTTCAAAGCACTTGGTCGAATAATGGCTAATGTGCGTTCAATGACATTATCTTGTGGTGAATTTGGTCTTTGAGCAATATTTGGTAGAAGTAACATCAGGTCTCTTTAGACATTGAATAAACAATTAGATAATGTATATTTTTCAATTCTATTCACTTACTGTTGAATATTATCGATTGATTGTGTACAATCAACATGTGCTTTGAGTAATTCATCGGAATCGATTAATGCACGAAAATCATCAACACTTGAATCTTTAGCATCGATCTTTTGAAGTAAAAGAACGATACATGGACCACTTGTCATAAGTGCTATATGTTCTTCATAGCCTTCCTAGATATAGACAAGTCATGTGATGTTTAACAAGAAAAAACAGTTGTTATCAAACTTGGTTCATCTTGTAACGATGTAATTCACGAGCATCATGCTCATTAAGATGATGTTCTTGTTGTGCAAGTACTTTGAATCCATTTTCTGTAATCTAAATTAAGGATTTATAATATTAATCATTGTAAGGCTAGAATTTTTGATTGTAGTAAGATTTTTCAAACTCCTATTCGATTTTCTGAAGGATTACAATGAACAGTAACAATATTTTTATTTTCCAAAAGAATTGAACAGTAGAATCAACTACAATCTCTCACAATCCTCATTACACATGGCTAGCTCCTGTTATTGAATAGAAAAAGTTGAAAGGATCGAAATTACACTCAGCAATGCGTGTCTTTTATATACCCTTGATCTTCAGAAAAATGACGTTTTGCGATTTTTGTGTATAACTTTATGTACCACGACCAATGGAAGTATTCGTAAGTTCGAAATACAAGTTCTTTGAACTCTGATATCTTCAAGATGTAGGTTTGTTTTTCGATGAAAAATGGTTACTTTCTTTAGTTTCATGTTTCAAAGAGTCTTGATTTCAAACTCATGAGATCTGTCCTATTCAACATTATGATGAATCTGTCTTTATTGATGCTAAGTTTCAGGTTGAAAATTTGATCATTTGCTATCATGATAATTTAGAAATCCTAATTTCAAGAGGTATAGACTCATTAAATGGATTAAATCTGCGTCGAAATGAAGATTCTTAGAAAAGTTTTATTTTTCAATTTTGAAGAATGCATAAGAGGAGATTTCATTTTCAGTTTCTTGGCAACAGCTCCACTACAAACAGTCACTTATATACTTAGAAATTGAACCTACTTTGGAAATAATTTCATCTGATTTTCCATCAGCATTAGAATCTGGTCGAATGACTCCCAATGTATATTGTTGAGTTGCTAGAAGAATAGATGAATTTTTTATTTTTGTTTGCAAAATAAGAATTAGTTTACCAATAGCATTAGCCGTTGAAGAACTGCGATGACGACTTGATCCACTGTCACCTTCATCATCATCTGGCGTCACATCATATTTGAAGTGATACTGTGTAAACAGACACGATAATAAAAATGCAAAATCAGTAAAATTCAAAAATAAAAACTATCAAGATTACTTCACGACGTTCACCACCATCTGCTAGAATTTTCTTTTCTTGCTCTAAATTTTGCAAAATTTTTCGTTGCAATTCAGGTGCATTTGCTCCAACAACAGCATCAACAAGAACACCAGTCTAAATATAATGGAAAATAATTTTCTGTTTACGTTATTTTATTGAATCCTACCGCATAGAATAGAAAGCATGGTTCACATCGTCCTCGATGTTTTTCAAGTGAATCAATGGTATCTGCTTTTGCCTAGACAAAAAAAGAATCGTACAATGAATTTTTTTAAAGAAATTTTTCATTCGTAATATTAGTATGTGATCAGTGTCATAATTTGTTTTCTTCATTTTTACGAAAAATAAGAGGGCACATACACATTAACTCACAATAGCAAAGTTCAACTTAGAATCGCCGAGCGAATTTTTAACTGCTCGAAATTTGGATTCCATTGCTTTACACGGACCACCATACAGTTGATATACATCCACAACTAGAACAAACATAAGTGCAAAAAACGTGTACACAATTAGTTGTGTTCAATCACAAGGATTCGTATGTATGCATAAAACAAAATGATGTGTATATTGAAGTGATACATAGCAAAAACATGGTGGATAGAAACACAAAACAAAAGTATTATTACAAGAGCAAATTTTAAAAGTTGCTCTCCAGTTTCAAGTTTGATTCGTTTGAAGTTTCCTTCCACACTTTTACATGGACCTGCCCATTGCTGATAAATATCGATGACTGACAAAGATAAATTTACAAAATTTAGAACAAACACAAAATGATCTATAAATCATGAATGGTGTATAATCAATCACCTGTAAGACCTTCTTTATTAATAGCTTCGTTCCATTCTTCTTGAGTTTCAATTTCTGTTTGCAAAGCTATTTCTTGACGACGACGAGCCATTTCTCTTAATGATTTCTACGATAAAATGAAATGAAACAGATTAAGTTATACTCGCCATTATTATGTTTTTACATACTAGAATACCATGGATATCATAATTGACGGAGGTTTCATGCAACAACTATAACACATTTTCTTCAGTTCACGGAATGTACAGTTGCGACATCTGCATTCTGGATAAATATAGTAGAATTTAAAAAATGAAAATCTTCAGAAGGCACGAGTAGAACCAAAATTTTCATGATACAAGTGTATTTTGACTATTGGCATTATGCCCATAGTCGACTATATTGATCGAAGAACATCTGTAAATATATAGCCATTTATTAACTAGCCAAAAACATTCGACTATGCAAGTATTGAAAGTGTTGCTAATTCATCACTCTTATTTAAGTATTCTTTGTTTGTCCTGTTTAAATTACACGAGTTTATTCGTCTTCCTTGTAAATGCCTATGGTAAATGTTTCTCTAATT
This sequence comes from Rotaria macrura, assembly GCA_900239685.1. Classification (NCBI taxonomy): domain Eukaryota; kingdom Metazoa; phylum Rotifera; class Eurotatoria; order Philodinida; family Philodinidae; genus Rotaria; species Rotaria macrura. The sequence continues at coordinate 287,286 of OENT01000031.1, forward strand.
ATTTATTTCTTGATGAAAGATTTTCGCATCAGCATATTCATTTCGATGGAGACACAGCTGATGAGTTCTGTTTTACTTACAAACTTATTAGTTTGTCTAAATAGCTGTACTTCACCAGTGTGAACTCTAAGAATTACAACCGAATATTCGAAGAATAAATGAGTATCTTCACGTTTCGTTCATTCTTACGTCTAGTTGATGTTTCTTGGAGCGCAATAGGCGTTTTTCAAACAATTTCGATATGCCATTTGAAATGCAAGAGCCAGTCGTAAGCAACGGCATAGGATGATCAACTGACTTTCGCAAGAAATGATGACTCGAATGAAATTTTTGTTAGATTTCGTGAAATTTTAGTGTATCCAATCGAACAATATATAATTACATCAATGCCGCGTAGTTATGGACCATCGACAACGCCTAGTTTGCGCATGAGACACTCACTCTCTAATCGTAGAAAGCCAAAAAGAGAATAACAATAGTTCTCAATAAATTGCAATAAAAAGAAAATAATATTATTCCAAAAGTAGCTCTCAGACATGCGTCAATCGTATTAGCCTCTTTTTGATAATTGAAAAAGACATGTACAACTATAAATGCACGTTTCCGTACTTAATGTTGTCAAAGTGACATCAATTTTGATGAACGGTTTCTGTCGGAGCATAATAAATTTTAAAGACCCGATTTTCATGTTACGAAACAAGGTAGGTGAAAAAACGATGCTCAGTTATTCCTGTTACATGCAATATTGCATGACTGTCATTTATGAAGAGAATATCAAACGGTTCAAATCGAAAAAAAATCGTACTCCTTCTCAATCCTAGACTTGTTTGACATTCTGCTATGATTTCGACTCAAGAATCAATTAAGGTCTACGGCGTTATTGCGTTATATTTATACATGTTGCCGATGTATCCTGATAAATATCGATGTAAAAACAAAGTAGAAAAATGACATAAGTATTGAAAAAAAAACATCATATCTTAAAATAAAAGCAATCTTATTATTCTACCAAAAGTTAGCTGATCTATGTCATACTATCACCAAGAGTATTACAATGAACAAAAACATAGAAGGACTAGCATATTTAAGTGATTTGAATAACAATAATAAAATTACACAAATATTCGTATGTTTCTGCTGTTAAATATTGTATAAATCGAGAAATTTTCAAGCACATTAGTAGGCATTGCATCTAGAAATTTACTATGGGGCTAAGGATGTTTTTAATGAGCAGAAACTTAGATCATGAAGAAATTTTTGAAATATTTAATTTTCATAAGAGCGCTGATATTTCTTCCAATGAACGACTCTTCAACTTATCCTTCCATCAATAATCAACACTACTATGCTTATGCTAACTGTTTTATTCACTAATGTTTTTTTTCTTTCCTTGAAAAGACATTCAAAATTATCTCTAAACGATCTTTACCATTTCTAATATCTATCTGTTTCTTGGTATCTTCTGAAATTCAGACTTATTCTACTTGATTCTTAAACTTTTTATTTCACTAATTTGAAAACTATCTTCAGTTTGCTTTTGTGTTATGGACTATGACTCGATTACATCACGAAATTGGTTCCCGAAGTTAACGAGATGAAACAAAAGTCGAATGAGACAACTTTGAATATACGTATTAAAGTTTGATTTTATTCCACGGCTAACTGTATAATATCAAATGAGTACGCAAGGAATATATCGTCTGATCTAAAACGGAGAATCCATGTGACATAAAATAGTCTACTAATAATCGGCGAAAATCGAAGTATTACTGTAAATAATACTTGTAAATCTTCGCAGTATGATGGTTAGTTATATGACAGCCCATAAATTTGTTATCTTGTTTGTGATTAATCAAAATAATAGATCAAGATACGACTCTCTACAATTACCAGAAATACGATTATTGGATAGGAAAGAGTTCGTTGGGGAAAAAAACAACTATATGTATTAGGACAATAGAAAGGTCGAAACAACTATTTGATAGTTCCTGTCATATTTCAACTGCTAACCAGGTGTGTTGCTATGCCTAGAATATAGGCAACACACATTCACTTGGTAGTACATAATCGCAGCAACATGATTCATACATGGATTCAATCTTAGTATTAATCCTGGAAAAGAAACGAATCATGAGTGATAATCAATAATCATCGAATATGTCTTTATCAATCGTTTGCTTGCCATGACTTCAGTACAACTTAACATTGACTAAAATTTCTTAGCCAATCAATTGCCAAATCGGAAAATATATAGTTCACGCAGGATGAAGATACATAAACAGTAGTGTTCAAATGATTTCCACATATGTTGCATTCATGATTTTCATTCGTAATACACAATATTTGTCTTCGCCAATCGGTGAGATACTACACGTGAAAGTCTTGTAGATGTTGCAGTTCTTTCTTAAAGAATATCTTCTCAATAAACTTTACATACGCTGTTAATTAGAATTTCAAACACGTTCACGTTATGTATTCAGAATTCAACTCAGCGTCGTACATGATCATCTTATACAATAAGGTACCATACCAACGTATGATTCAAATAGGATTTACAAGAATGAAATCTAGTCATATCATATTGTAAGGAAGTTTGCCATTCCCATAGAGTCGTTCGAAATCGATTTGATCTTAGTTCGATCAAAAGAGATTGAGATATTTTATTTTATTTCATTGTTCCAGTAAGTCTTTTAAAGAATTACAGTAAAAAAAAAAGAATATACTATGGAAAGGTGTTCTATTGAGAAGCGATATTATATACTATGAACGAAGTTTTCTGAGCTTCTTTTATTACTTAGGAGTCTAAAGGTGAGAAAGCTCAAGGTAATAATAATCAGATGTAAAATTATTTCAAAGAAGAATTCAAGCAGTCTGATATACTATACGTTCCCAATCGACTGCATTGTGAAGATTTTTCACATTTCCACATTGATCTCCGCCACCGCGAGTGATATTGGATCGAAGTGACCAACAGAGTCGATACTCGGATTGTTGATCACTTGAATAGCAGGGATTCAAAGCGAACATATTCGTCATTTGATACTGATTGCCATACTGATGGTAACTCATATAGTTTCTCCTTGATTCGACATCCTAGAGTACAAAATAGAATCGTCATAGTACAAAAACAAACATATCAAGTGAAATTTCAGAATCTTTCAAGACAAATAGAGCCAGCCGATAGGAAAAATTGAGGGAATAATGTTTTTTTCTTGTTGAAAGTCTACTTCGATTACTTTATCTTATCAATCGACAGCATGAAATTCCTTACTGTGTTCTGGTGTTGAAAGCCCCATGTTTGATCTTGTGCATAGTAAAACCCAATAACATTTTTGATTTCAGTTCTACAATTATCATTTGATGGACATTTTTTAAGAAGGTCTTCCCATTTACCAACACCGGCTAGAGTTAATGTCTGACTATCATCAACAGGGTGACATGCGACGAGAACTTTTCTACTTTTACAGGCTTGCAAAAATGATAATAAATCAAACGGTGTGTCATATGCATCTCGATAACATTCTTGCCATCCGACTAAAGATGTTATGCTCAAATTCCGATGAATACCGATGAACGGTGATAGAAATTGTTCAGCTAGAAAAAAACAAAATCTACATATAGTATTTATGAATAAGTTGAAATTGATAAACTTTAAAACATATCAAATAGTTATGTAAGATATTGAAATCATTATCAAGCAATATTACTTACGATTTAGACCAAGATCGGCGATCATATACGAAAAATTTGATTTTATATCTAAATTTGGTGATCGAAAAATAATTTCATCAGGTGCTACTTCTGGTGTGCGCTTAATCATTCTTAATTGATCAAGTAAATATTTGAATTGTACTGGGTTATAATCGAAAAATATTGCCCCTTTATTGTCTCTTGATAACCATCTATTTTGACTATCGTTTGTGAACAGCAATGCTAATTTCGATTTTGGTACTGCCATTAGAGTTGAACGTGAAGTTGTAATTCTTTCACCGCCAACATTCAATTCGATCACTTCATCATAGTCATCTAATAAATCTGTAATATTCGTCTGCAAATGTATGTCGGTCGCATTATTACCATAGAAACTATGATTCTGAAACGGAAGATTCTGAGTTGTAGCGAAAACGTATTCACGTGCTGCATGGTCTTCCTCAGATTCTGATTCAGTTTCTATTACTTTTATGGCTAGTCGTTGTTCAAATAATACAAATGCAATGACCTAGATGAAATAAAACAATAGTAAAATCATCTATTATTATACAGTACATACCAATAACATAGAACACAATTTTGAAAATCTTTCCATGTTGTTTTCTTATTATCAATAGCGCTGTCTAGCACAATTCTTCGTGATATTATTTGGTATGATCATCGGGTTTCAACGATAGAATAGAATTCTTAGTACGCATATTATTTGTCAGTGTTTGAAGATAGATATACATTAAGACGAATGAAGTGATGAAAAATACTAGAGATATGTTTTCGTTCTAATAATAAATAAATGCCCATGCCTCTACCGATGCTTCACTGATATAGTTAATATAATGTTTTGGTTACAGTGAAAAAGTATCCACAGTGACATACATACTTTATTGATCTGACAGAAAAAGTAGTCCTAAATATTGGTGCAAGTTGAAAATTTCGAAAACTTATTCTAAACATAATAATTTTCTTCTTGTTTGTAATCGAAATTTTGATTATCTTTTCTTTTGATGAACTGCATCCATCTCTTAAGTTGCATTGAACGGCTTTTATAAATGTACTGTATTGTTTGGTACAGATTTTCATTTCTTATTTGAAAATTTTCATCCAATGTCGATATCACTATCCGATGAAAATATAGTATTGGAAAACCTATTTTCTAGAGGTCGAGACGTACATATGCAGAGAAGATTCTGTCTTTTTCTGAAAAACTGTTCTTCAGTCAGTTCGGATAGATAAGACATGGAGATGTATCTCTCATATGATATGATAACTGTTCGAATTACATGTTGTTGAATAAATAAATTTATTCAGTAAATTTGAGCAGTGTGTTGAAAATTTAAATTCAAAAATTCGTAGTTATGATTCAAATATTAATTTGTAGTTCAATGGTAGATATAAATAATTCTGTTTCTATTGTCATGAGAAGAAAAATAAAGGATCCGTGTGTTCTGTATAAGAAAAAAAAACCATATGTATATCTAGAACAATCCCATTATTTCAAGAGTAAAAATAGCAACAAACAAACCTATGCTTACATAAGAATATATGTATGACTATACAAATAAATAATTCATTGATATTCGACACAAGAATATCGAATTACTACTACATTTGATTTCTAGATTTAATTAATCTGATCGTTTATTTTTTTTTCCATACATAGAAAACTTCAACAGCATGATTATGCAACCAACAAAAACCATGCAACTTTCGAACGCTCTTACTCTTCATGTGCTGCGGGTCGTGAGTTAAACTGAAAAAAAGATTTTAAATTCAAGGTCTATTAATATTATGTACATTTAGGTATGTTTCATAATCATCGAAATAATCCTGAAAGGTTCAGTCGAAATCAATGAGTCTTGATCAATTTATTTGATTGTAGAATGGATTCGAGTAGTTTTTTGGTTGCAAACTAACAGATTCGTCGTTATTCAATATGTCCCAGGTAACACATGCCTTGTCTTAGACACCTTCAGAAGGACAATAGTTGCCTGAAGAGAAAAGTGTCAAATTAATAGCTTCTACTGTAAAATTTTCAATAATCAATTGTTCGCTATCGATGAAAAAATATCGTCATCAATCAATCGTAGCACTTCTTTTTTTAGTAAGCTATCGATTCGTATTGTGTTGATGTTCAATGAATATTCTACCGAGAATAGCTCATAGGCAAACTGCCAAGATAAACGAGGTTCGACACTTAAATAAATATCTCATTTTTATATTTCAAATTTCAATCTTAATCGGATAAACTATGATGTACAGCTGAAAGTCACACTTGACAAAGTTGTTTATCGCTGTAAAAGTTTGTGATTATTCCTAGTAGACAGCTATATAAATAGACCTTTCAATACATATTTAAATGAAACTCGTATGTTACAAATATATGGCATACATATAATTAAATAAAATCAAGTCTAGAACTAAACTAAATGAAAAATTAAGTCTTTTAACGACATAATAGAATGAAAACAAGATGAAACCAGACTAATCAGTATAGTAAATAAGGCGTTCCCATTCAGTTGAATTTTGTAAACTTTTAGCACTACCACATCGATCACCGGTACCATGTCTAATTATTGACTGCGATGTCCAGCAAAGTCGATAGTCAGAATCTAAATTACTTGAATCACATGGATTAACTATAAATGATAAAGATCCACGAACGAAACCCCAAGTTTGATTATTTGCATTGTACCACCCGACACCTCGTTTAGCTTGACTAATACATTGATAATTCGATGAACATACGAATGTTCTATTTTTCTTGTTGGGTTTATCATTCGTTTTACATTGCTTTGGCAAACATGGATGTAAAACATCGTCCATTTGTCCGATACCAGCTAGAGTCAGCACATTTTTATTGTTCACATGCCGACAGGCAACAAGCACTTGACTGCCATTGCATGATGATTTAAGTACGGACAAATCAAATGATGTATCATATGTACTACGATAGCATTCCTTCCAACCAGCAAGAGAGCTTATGGTCAAATTAATATGTGCACCTTCTCTAGGTGATAAGAAATGGTCGGCTAGAAAAAATAGAACAGATACAATGAAGCAATTAAATATTTCATAGAAATTTGTCATCGCACTGTATGTTCTTTGATGTAGTTTCGTTAAGAGATGTGCAGGATGATGCTATTCTGAAGAAGATGTAGGTAAGTAAATTTTAAAGGATAGTGAGAGCTTGAAAATTTTTCTGTCAAAGTACAGAGTAGTACAGCAGCTTACCCTGCACATTCCTAACGTCATACTATTCATCACACCTCTGCATTTTGTTCTGCAAATTTAGACTTGAAGAATAAGAACATACAACAATTTTTTAACATAGGGTAAGATTATATATCTCATAGGCTAGGATGAGGTTAAAGATTTTACAAGCTAGAGAAAAAGCAATGAGAAGAAGTTAGCAGCAACATATATTTTATACACATGTCTTATAGTGATAAGTATCCTAGTTCCAAGACAGATATTAACTTTAATATAGGATTGAGTTCTCTCTACTGCTGATTTGATGTATTCTCTATCAAGATATCTGAAAGTTCAGAAACTGATGTCGAGATCATTCAAGATCTTATCGGAATGATTTTTGAAAATTCTATTTCACGCAGTACCGAATGTGGAAAAGAAAACTAGAAGCTATCGTATTTCGTTCAAGTTTTATTAAGAAGATTGTACATATGAAAGATATGAAAGAACATATTAGTTCCTTAGACATAACTTCGGCAAGATATATGCGAGTTGAAAAACTGCCATAATCATTTGTTTTTTTTTTGGAATTTTTGTTCCTCTTGTCTATCAATGTGTTTATATTATCAAATGCATAGCATAGAAACTTCTAACTTGTGTTGAAATCACTATTTAGACTTGATTTCGATTCTGAACATCGTAGAAAAACAAAAATAATGGAACATATGTTATTGCGCAACATTTTCTCATCACTTCTGGATAAATATACAAAATTTAATCACGGCACGACACGGAAAAGTAAATGTTTCTAAGTCAAATTGCAAGAAATTCTTACCCTGCACATCTCTGTTCTGTGTCTGAATATTACAGGCTTTAGAATTGCTAGTTCCTTTTAAAGAAAAAGCCATTGGATTCATAATTAAAATTTACATAAAGAATATTTCTGTAGAAATGCTCGACGATTTAACACATACCTGTTAATCCAAGATCGACAAGCATATGAGTAAAATTTAATTGTGAACTGATATATGGAGCTTGAAATTGAAGTTGATGAACTGACATATGTGGCATACGCTTGATTGCTCTCAATCGATCAAGTAAATAATTAAAATATATTGGATTGTAATCAAAAAAGACTGCACCATCTTTGTCTATGAGTAAATTCTTTTCTGTATTGTTTTTACTAAACATACGAGCTAATTTTGAATTGGGCACAACAGTTAGAGTCGATCGTAGTGTCGCTAATTTTTGGCCGCCAATATTCAATTCAATCACATCATCGGTCAATGAGACAGGTGTTTCGATTTTTCCATTATTCGTCGGAGGTGCAGCATCCGTTGTGTCGACTAAAATTTTATCTTCAACAAAGGTCACATCGTTCGTGAATACTTCATTCTTTAAAGTACTTTCATTGATAAAAGCTGTTCTCACAAATAAATTTCTGTTGAATAGGACGATCCATATTACCTGAACATAAGATTTTAGTTCTGAAAAATTGATACAAATATTGTACGTACCAGTAGCATCGTAAGTATAATTCGTGGTGTTTAACCGAAGAATAATACTGAATGAGTGTTATAGTCAATTATAGTTTTGTATAACTTTTCTCACATATGTTGATTCTCTCCTTATTTATAGATAAATAGAGTCGTACATGTTATTGTTACAATAAGCTTACGAGCGAGAGAAAGAGAGAGACGGGGGGGGGGGGGGGGAGGAGAAAACTTTCTCTCTCTCGTTTATATTCTACAAAAAGGCTAATCCTTTATTTGTTTATATATACAACGGATATTTACACGATTTCTTCTATTTGGTATGGTAATAGGCCTTGATGAACTGTTTAATGAAATATATTTGAATATGATTGTGTATTCAACGGTGCATGTTGATGTAATATGATTCATGACGTTGAAAAAGATCCTAAATCTAGCAAATAATCATTCATCTATCCATGATGAAGATTAGTTTAATCAAATCGATTTGGAGAAAATCATCCACACTTGCCCTTGTGTGTGTCAGTTGTTTAAAAATATATCTAACTTAGACATGGATAATTATCTGCATGATAGTTCCTTGATAATGTTAATACATCGTTCCTCATTCACTTGGGTTTGACATCATTGATTCCTATGATTCCTTTGCTCATTATTATTATTATTATTAATATTATTATTATTCAACAATTAGATATATATATATATATATATGTATCATCAGATATGAGCATGTGTTTTCTCTCTGGTGATGTCGTTCTTGGAAAAAGGTCATATATTTATGTGATCTTTCAGCTAGACATATAAAAAAAGGATGCTCTGATGATACTGAAACTTAATTATCAAGTCAACGTCATGACTGAGCGCTGATTTAACAAGATGATATCTATTGAGACAATAATTCACGAATGAGACAGTTCGAATTGATGTTCTACATAATCATTGTTTCATTGAACTATTGATATGGAACAGATAGAAAAATTTCTATCTTTCAAATTCAAGAAAATATGTTTCATCAACAATTTACATCATTATAGGAATTGTATCCATCAATAATTAATGTAGAAAAACAAAAATGATGTGTATCCTTGACGAGCTCTAGTATTTGTAAGACATCTAAACAAAACAATACTCTTAAGTTTTATTCGAAGGATATCATCGATTAAAAAATACGATCAGAAAAAGAGATGATAGATGTAACTTATCGAAAATGTCGATGGATCATTATTCTTATTTGTTTGTATGCATTGCATCGCATTAAGTTTCTGTCATTCTACAAAGTATTAAATCGATTTTATGGGCCTCATTTGGTTCTCTATCGTTAGATATTTTAGGTTCTATAAATGTCTAGTCAACAAGGAATTATGAAGATAATTGTTGTTTTTACAAATTATTTTAGCGTACAACATGTATCCATCAAGATTCGCATGTTTTATTTACTTTAGACCGTTTCAATACTGATAATCAAGCGTAAAGCGAAATGCACATGTAACTTTACGTTAATTATAAGTAGTAATTCAGAAAAGAATAAAAACAAGGTCATGAGAATTGACGCTTAATTTATTGAGACATAGTACAAGCACAGAATGTAAAATAGAAGAATATATTTTTTCTACATTCACACAACAATACGAAAGAGAAAATACCCTAGTAGAATACTTTCTTTTCCAAATTAAGATTATAAATATTGAAAAATTTTCTTCTTTAAAAAGTGAGATATCTTTGAAGAAGTAATTGATGAAATATAAAATAGAACATGAATAAAGTCATTAGTTCGATGAATATACATTGGATACCTCTTTTTCATTTGATTGAAAATTCATCTGATTAATTTATACATTGAATAATGCTTATGATATCGATCGTTTTCTTCGAAACGGTATACAGTTTGTGCGTTGCCGTCGCTGTCGTAAGTTTCGTCGAATTTGTGATCTATCAGTCGTCAACACGCCGTTTCTATTTGTTTTCAAACTCTCAATATTCATTTTCCATTCTTCACTTGCTTGATAATCAATTAATGAATGATGTCGTGGTGGTAATTGACTGTCCAATGAAGATCGATAACGAGTTGATGAACTGCGGTTGGCATTAAATGGATTACTACTATGTAAAAATTGAATACGTTCACTATAATCTTGATAATGTTTATCCAATACAGCTAATCGTCGTTGAATATTAAGTATACGAATCGGTTCTCTATGTGTTATTTTATTATTCGAATCATCTGATGTACCGAAATATATATCCCACAGCTTATCACGTCTATCTTTATCAGCTAACTCTTCTAAATAAGATCGTTTTCTATTGACATGTCTAATTAATATATTTTCTTATGTTTTTTCTTACCCAAGATTAATTTATTATCTGTTTTTTCGTGAAAACTTTTATTTAAAAATTTAGCTGCATGTTTCAATGAATGTTCAACAACTGCTGCGGATGCAATCATTTGCATTCTCATTAAAAATACAATACTTAATGAATACCATATAACAACAGTAACAATAAACATAATAGCACCAGCTGAATCATATTTATCATCTAAGTCTATTTGAATACTTTCCTCTAATACTGGTAAAGTTGTATTGTTGGTGACCATCGTATAAAGATTAATCTGAAATATTTTCATCCGGCATATAAACTTAACCCATACTGAAAAGGAAAGAAAATATTTTTGTACGGCAATAACTATTGAAAATTATTTTTTCATGCATACAATTTGAGTGGTAATATATGCGTATTTAGTTTTTGGTGCAATTATTCATCTGATTATGTTAATAAGAATCATTGATGTCGTACTTGCTTCGATATTATTTGTACTAAAATGTAACTATATACCTAGATATGACATTTGTATTTAAAGGAGCAAACGGACTATTAGTGCAATGTAAAAACTTCCCGAATATTATGAGAGAACGGCTTTAGCAATAACGATCTTATCAATCTGGAAATTTTTCTGTTCTGATATTTATGTTGGTCGTAATGCCTGTAGGATGTGAAATTTACGAAACTTATTCAGAACTTAGATTCGAAAAAATACAATGCTTCGTACTAACCCGTATTAATACGTATGGGCTGAGTCGACTGTTATGAAAATAAACTATCAAGTGTCCAATCTTTGCATATTCATTGAGTCGAATTCAGAATCTCAAGAATAAATTTAACAAACATTTATTTTTTTTCACGTTATTGAAGATCATATATTACGTCGAAATTACCTAATAAATAGAATAATATGAAGTATCGCATGCTTCAAGCAGAACATATTATACAATTCAATAAGCTTTTTCTTTTTTTGATCGACTCACCAATAAGGTAATATTATTAATTCGTTGTTTTCTTGACGATATTTGTGTAATAGTACTTGTGACCATTAAAAACTTCCAATCAGAAAAATAAAAAATATGTACAATATAAGTACTTTCATACTCCTCTAGAGCGTATTTAACTTCAAATGTTTGAGACTCATCATATCTTCCGACAATTTTTAATGAAAAATTGACGCATTCAAAATAAACTTTCGAAAAATCAGAAATAACTTAGGAACTATTAATATTTTAACGTCGAAGAAAACTTGGCCATTAAATGAATGTAAAGGTAAACTGTATACGGTATATCATTTTTTCTGATCAGACAAATTATATTTTTAGTCTTTCCAAACAATTTCTGAAATCGAAATCGTAATTGAGATCAACAGTCTTTTTAGTCTTACTCGTACGATAGAACTTTTCAAGAGTTACAAAATTATATATTTTTCGAAGTCGAAAAAATCTGACCACTTTAAAATTTCTTCACCGAAGTATTCAAGAGAGGCAATTTTCTATGTTTTGATCAATATTCAAAAGATTTTAATGAGAATCAGTTCGATTTCTGTCAAAACTAGAATAATATTTGGAATCAGCACAAAACTCTGAGTTGGTATTTGTATAATTTAATGAACTACCTAAACCTTTTTTTTCTAAAAAAGTCCCTGGGCTCAGCGCCCCCCCCCCCCGAACAGGTACTTTGTAAAAAATCAACTTATTGATAGTTCATTTCTTTGAACTCATTTTCTTTTCGTTAACATAGAACTACCATATGTACGCACAGTAAAAATTTCAAGTCAAATACATAGTACAAAAGTTGTCCCTACTTAGAAGGCGCCAACAAAAATATATAGATATAACAGAAATTACACAAAAGCAGTGGTGTATCTTCTTAGAAGCTTTGAAAAACCAAACTGAACTTGTATCAGACAACTTATTTCTGCCATATTTCTCTATCCGCTGGCAGAGGTTCAGCCAAATATGATGCTGAGTTGATTCAGTACGAAGCACAACAATCTAAAAATATCACATCGAAAAACGTTCTAAAAAAGGGTATATACTTAATTAGAGTGCATATAGGATGTGGATATGCGTGAGTATCAGCACTTTCACTCCCAACCACAAAAATCCACCCTCGGCTCCTGACGCATATGTAAATGGGCGGTAATCAAAGCTTCAGACAACTTCTTTGGAAAAAACGAACACTTGATACTTGACCCCCCAGGTCAATCAAAACGGATATCCGTTACGGACAGTGACATTATTAAAATAGGGCTGTATACGGCCGTATTTTCACAGTATACGATCCTTTATTACTGTGCCCGGAAAAAGTGCCGTATACGGAGCCGTATGCTGTGAAAATACGGCCATATTTTAATGATGTTACGGTCCGTATAACTGCATCCACTCAACGGTCCGTATCGTTCGACCTGGGCCGATGAGGGAAAATGTTTTTTCGTGGTTTTGACAATTAGGTTAGAAAAAGTATTCACTTTTACCAACACATCCAACTCTTTTCGATCTGAAGCCCTTCTGAAAACGCTTTGGCTCGGAGAGACTTTCTACAAGTTCTGAACATCAAGTTCTTTTTAATAATTTTTACTGTTCTTCGTACTTTGATATTTTCTCGAAAACAATTAAGCCAATAGAGTTCGTTCAAGTTTCATGTTACAGTCACTAAGGTACTTCACAAAACAACACTACTTAAGGAATGTAATTATCCTTGAGATGCCGAGTTGTATGACCCGCACAGTCGAAATACTTGAAAATATACGCTAAAGAAGAGTGAATATTTCCTAGTTTTAATCCTGTTGCAGCTTCAGTTGTAACGATATCAAAAATTTTATCATCTTAGTTATTTTGTAGAGATTTTCAAGCTGTATCTAACCATGCTGAATTCAACCTCTAAAAATAGTACCAAAACCTCGAGATATGCCTTGCACTGAAGACCCTATATCAGTGATATGAATCAGTCCATATCGAACACACATAGTGGCTCTGCTCAGCTGAGATCTTCAGATTTTTCTCAATTTAAGATATGTTGCAGAACAAGAAGTTTTATCGATTCTGACGGAAACCATTTGAAAAAAGATTTCTTTGTTGTTGAGATATTTTGCTTTTCCGAGAGCACTATCGTCAAACTAGCACATCTTTTGTGAGGGTGTGTGCCATCGAACTAAAGAACCAAATCGAAACCGTTGCTGCAACAACAGATGAACAGTCAAGTGCAATACTGCAATCTGCTATACGTGCGTTTCCTCTTAATTCAGTCACTCATCTACTATAACACTTTAGAAAAACTGACCGTGTGGAAGATTCTATCTTATATGAATACGAAGAATTATTTACCGCGTCACTACCAAAACTATAATCTATCTTTTCTCAAGCGTTGTAAACAATGGTTTCCTGATGGAGCATTTAGGATGAGTAGCCTATCAACAAATCAGTTGTGCTAATTCAAGCTGATTTAAGTATGCCTCAATGACTTCCATCAATTATTCACAGTACATGCATTATTAGTACATAGTGTGATTCCATTCGTCTATGGTTTGTCACTTTGAAAGAGCGCTGCCGATTACAGCGAATTCTTTGAAAAAATTAGCGAAAAAGATAACTTCTAACCAAAATTAATCCTGACTGATTTTGAAATGGGCACAAGGAGATCCGTAAAAGGAATTTTTCCTAATGTATTACAGAAAGGTAATACATGAACTATATATGAGTTTTGTCTCTTCTCATCTCTCTACTTCTCTCTGGGTTGTCTGTTTCATTTCTCTCAAGCTGTTTGACGGAACATTCGAAGCAACAATTTACCAACAGTGTACAGAAAAGATGAACTTTTTCGTCTGAACGTGAAGAAATGAACTGCTCTTGCTTTTGTCTGATTGGCTGACATCACGACGAGATTCAATCTGGTGGCTGGTGACCTAGAAGATGAGGCCGAAGAATTCTTGAACTATTCGAGAAACCTGGGTAGCGGAACCGAAGAAGCGAAGTAAGTAAAAATATTCCTACATTAGTCATTTTTGTTTGTAAAATTATTCCTAACCTTTAGGTTTTGGGAGAAAGAAATCTTTATTCGATCCTAAGCTTTCGAATATTTACGATAGAGTCATCGGCAATCTTCCACGCTCGAATAATTCAGTAGAAGGTTGCCTTCTGTACATGTCTTTTTTGTAAATAAAGAACCCCATAATGCATTGACAGCTTTACTGAACATCGAAAGAAAAATGTGAACTTCATCATTTTGACACGATTCATTCTACGTAAATACATAAATGTATATCCGCAAATGCATATGCAATTTTTGCGACGAATTGATCGATCATCTCTTCGGGCTAAAAAAATTTTTAGAAGGGCTTCAAATCGACGAAAATTGGATTTGTTGGTAAAAACGAATACTCTTTTTAACCCAATTGTCAAAATAGAGAAATGAAAAATTTCCTCGGTCGTGATGTTCAGTGATTTGACGGAACGTCTCTTAAGCATGTGAATTGTAATAGCGGTTTTAGAATTCCGTGTTAACTTAGGATTTTTATTCTCAGATATTCTTGATTTCTGGTCTGTTGATAGCATCAATAAAATATTTGCTTTTTCAAGATGACTAGTTTCA
>OENT01000032.1:0-222209 GCA_900239685.1 Rotaria macrura
TGAGGATTGGATTTTGTTGCAAAATAATTTGATTGAAATCCGAGAATATTTTTCACTGGGTATTTGTGATCAAATTTCCAGATGTCTGTCATGTAAAATAAAGGAGTAATGTAGGATTCGGTTTTGCGGGGACACTCCATTTGAGTCCTATCCACCTTGGGATCCCTGTACAAAATTTTTAAATTTATTTAACCTTTGTGTATGCTTACATGTTCAAGACCTATAAGCTCAGAAAGTTTCACTCCATCAGGAAGAAGTGGATGTAAACTCTGGAGCACTCTCGAAATAATACCCATATATGAGGAGTTGTTTCGAAAAAGCAACCTGGATCTCCGTATTTTGACCTTGCAAACATTTTTAATTGTTACCTCCAACCGTTTTCACCCATGCTCCGTCTAACTAGCATATCAAAAGCACGAAAAAAATAAATTTTCCTTAAAAGTGGTAGAAACCCGGCGGATTCACCCATGAGTGAATAAATTTCTACTAATAAAATCTTGAATTCGTACGACATATCCTGCTGCCGAATACGATAGATGTTTTTAGGAACACTTGGACAATCAACTGAAATCTTGCACCGAGTAAAATCGTTTTGTTAATGATATATTTTAAAATATTTGTATTTTCTGAACGCGTTCATTATGAATGAATGATTTCGTACTCTACCTTTATGTATACATGAACCAGATGAAACTCATTCTTTTCTCCTAGATGTATCTAGTATTGGAACATCGAAAATCTATTAAGAGAAAGAGCTATGTCGATATAGAATTTCAATTCGAAAATCAAAGCAACGTCGTCTAGACATTCCTGAAGAATGACACTACAGTTTACAATGCATGACATCATCTCATTATGAATACATCATTAGGCTAAACTTTTTCCAGCGTATTTATTAACTAATTTGAAAGTAAACGAAAGAGATAGCCACAATTCAATTGCGATTCAACGTTTCAGTTCCGTTTGCTATGCTAATTAAGACCAATTAGAGCGGTTTGCCGTTGTTCGACAGAAATGTTGTCCCTAATTTATCGACAAAATTTTTTTCCTCTTTCGTCGACAACTATTTTCTTTCTTCAATATACCGCAATTTAATAATTAAGCACTTAATCGTCAAGTTAAGGTCCAACTAATAAATCACAAAATGAATATTCAGTTTTTTAAAAATTAAAAGGCACTTGATCTGTGGTTTTGTGAATAAAAGTCAGAATTTACTTCGATCCTTTTTTTTGATCATTGATTTATTTACTTTACGAAGAATTCGTCACGAGGTGCTCACGCGTTTTATCATAAATAGTGCAATCAGCAAAATGCATTTTGTTATACACACAAGTTTGATTGGATAAATTTTTTTACAAAATGTCCGTTGCGTTTTTCTGTTTATTAATCTGAAAATCGTTCTGGGTGAAACGTAACTATAACTGAGAAAAATCCAAAATACCTTAATAAAGGATACGCCCCAGATTTCTCGACTTTCGCACACTTCTCAGCAAAAGTGACAATTCACTCAGAACAATTTTCATGTTAATAAAGAGAAAAACTCAATCGGACACTCCTAAAAATATTACATCCATTAAACTTGTGTGTGTATGAAAGTGAACAAGTGCTTAATTATCAAATTGTGGTATATCAAAGGAAGAAAATAGTTGTCGACGAAATCGGGAAAACATTTTTGTCGACCTATCGGGATAATTAAGGGTGTGTTGACGAAATGAGACGATTCCCAATTCAACACTCATAAATGTTCCTTCGCCATTTTCTAATTCAACTGTAGTACTTATAATATAATTCTCAATAAAAAATTTGTAATCTACATTCTATGCCTTAGAGTATCTATCGATATTCATTACTGACTCTAAAAAAAATGAACAAATAATACGTACAATTAAATTTTTAATTAAAAGCAAGGAAATGTACTGTTTTGTTTTAATCATGCATATATATATATATGTACACACACGTAGATTTCTTCATTCTTTGTAAGACATGTTTTTGAAAAATGAATTAAAAATCTGTTGAAAAAGAAAATTGAACACTGTGATTTTAATTTAAAAATAGTCTAGACACAAAAATACAATGTTAAACATTCATTCGGTTGTACACCATGAGCTATTGACTTGAGTGTTGATTATCAGAAAAGTTTACATGTAATCAAAAATCGACAATCCTTGATAATAAAAATTTGTATGGAATGTTTTTTTTTGTAATCACCAATACATATTCACATTAGAGTTTTGCATTTTCAGAGTTAATAAGCAGGAATGTTTGTTTCTATCGTTAACTTGTTTAATATTGAAATATTGCATAATTGACTGTTAACTAAATTTTATCAACAAATATCACTGTATTGTTCGATTGAAGTATTTTCTATTGGTCGTTTGACTATCTGTAGAATCCATTATCTATTATTGAATATGTTCACAAATATCCAAGAGTAAGCCAAGTGTTAAATTCGTATTCGAACATTAAAAAGTAACTTTTAAAAAGATTATACGTGTATACTGTTTTGCCCTGTGTGGCAGAGTTTGATATCTGAATTAATATATATACAACCATGGTTAAGTATGTATCGAATTACAATACTACAAAATCGATGAACCATTAGCCATTGCTTTCATACGAGCTCAATCGATGAATATTAGAGAAATATCTTAGGTATTACTTTTTCTAGTAATCCTAAAAATTATCTCTAACAAAATGTCTGAAGACTACTAATCATTTAAAACGTTTTTGATTTTCTTCGTCTGTGTATGTTCGTTATTCGGTTCACTACAAGTATCTGTTTTCTTTCGTTTTCGATTTTTTTCTGAAGTTCAATAAAAAAATATATTCACAATCATGTTTATCAAATTTTGAAATGAAATATATTTACGAGCACAAGTTAAACTGGATATACAACGATCTTTTGCAACATTACCATTAACAAGAATACAGCCTATACGATATTTTTCATTTGAAAAATTCAAGCTTACTGTTGTTTCTGTCGATAATAAATTTTTATCACCATAAACTAAGTATTGTTGTAATGATGGAAATATTCTTAAGTAATCCCGTTTAAGAGATGCTACATTTCTGATATTACATACTTTTATTCGAAGACTTGAGTATGAATAAAAGTGAAGAAAGAATATCATAGATTTCAATAGGCGAAATATGAAATACTTACACGAATTTTCCATTGCGAAGGTCATTATGAGACAATTCAATAACATATGGATTAACTAAATTTGTATTTGAAATTGGACCGAATCTATCTTGCATTTTTGTAAATATATCAAATACGCCTTTTGAGGCGTGTAAAAAATAAATACCATCTTTGTCTGCTTCGGTTATAACGTATATAAAGAGATACCATTTTAAACGAAGTTGATCCTCAGGAATTTGAAACTGAAAAGAAAAAAAAACATACATAGTTTGTTAAAATTGATTGTGTTTTTTTTTTCGTTTGTTGAACAAGATCAATTACATAAACAGCTGGATAAGCATCATCATCAGTCATAGATGAATCTATTTCAGGAGATGCTCGAAGTAGAACCCCACTTATAGTAGACCTTTTTCAAAAAAATTAATGCATAGAAAAACGATTGATCAAAAATAATAAATCTAATTCGATACTTTGATGAATCTTTACGACACATTTCCCCTTCAAATTGAACCCTTTGGCGTAGAGCAAGATTAGAAATGAAACGTAAACCGCATGGATGTTCTTGATTAATAAATATTCTCCGATCGTCTGATATCGGTCGTAATAATGTATTGCCAGATCTATCTCTGTGTTTTTGAGTATTATTATTGTTTTTATTAGTTTTATGAACTCGTGCTGTTTGATTTTCCGATGATATTACTGTAAAATAAATAGCGAAATATAGATCAAAGTTGAACTATCTTGAATGATACTAGATCATAATCTATCTACTTGAGTGTGAAGATGGTTCTGTAGAATCTATTTGTTCGCTGATCGAAGATTCGTTACCTAAATTTAGAAATGAATATCTTGGATCATTTTCTTGTTGATAATTATATGTATCGTCAGTCGTTGACTCGTTCAATTGAGAACCTTGAGATTAATACGGAATAAAATTTAAAGCTAAATCAAATTATTTTTAATTATTTTACTTACTCATAATTTGAACTGCTCTAGAAACAATTTTTAGATTCCATTGTTTACTTGCTTTTGGTGGAGCTTCGGGTGATAAAAGTTGACTTAAAATCTGGTGAAACACATGCAAGTTTTCAGAATATAAATCAAGAAATTGTTCATAATCTTTGTTAAAGAATTGAATTTGAAATTCATCTAAATTTTTTGATTGTTGTAATTGAAAAGTATTAATAATAGATTTTTCAATTGCAGATATATCATCATTGATATTTATCGGTACCAATCGACGCTGTCTCTTCCAAAGCACGACCATTTCTATTCGTTCTCGGGACACCGTACTGTTGTGAATATCAGTCATCAGTAAATATAAATAAAAAGTATTCAAAACCGTTTGAGATATATCATTGCTTTTCTCTTTTTTTCTTGCCTGGTTTCTGCCTTTTTATAAGAACTTCCATTGGAAAAAACCCGGAATATAACAGACTTCATGTTGGAAAAAGCCAACTCTTATTTTTCCTCATGCATTGTTTCGTGACAGAATATACACAAGAAGAACAGTAAAATATTGCTTACATGACTTGGTAAAATATCGCCTACATGACTTGGTAAAATATCATGATTTCTTGGAAGTTCCTCGTACCCTACACAAACGAATGCAATATTTTTTTAATTGTGTTCATCAATGACAATATACATAGAATAGCACTAGTCCTCATTAAATAAGTATCAGAAAAAAAGAGCTAACTAACTTATTACAGTACATCAAATAAATGATGCGTCATCAATATTTTTGACAAATAAATATGTTTATTTATATTTGTTAATAGAGATTGAGTCATATTTGATGAGTCACACCAAACATATTTTACCTTCTTCCTCTATGCATGATTTTTCTTTTTGAAAGCAAACGTTTTATTTGCTCTAAGCTTTTTTGCTTCAATATAGAAGAAAAACAAAACACAGTGAATCTATTTCTAGCAATAATGATAAAAATTTCAGAATACACGTAATATTAAAACTACGACTTTCTTTCCAATAAATTTTACAAAAGGTCTACCTTTAGTGCGTTCCTTTGAACCTACTCTCTACTTCGTTCATTGATTCGACTCGACACAACAAAGCATGATATATTTTAAATAATAATTCTGAATCTTTATTCAAATCGACAATAAACCAAACAGGAAACACAGAACAACATAATAGAATTAAAGAAAAAGATAACCTTGAAAAGTCTTTGCAATATCCATCATTTCCTTTTGACAAGTTCATCAAGTGTACACAAAAAATAAATTCACTGCTAGTTCGTACATAAGGAAATGGTTGATTAATGTAAATATGAAATATTTTGCTCTTCTACATCTTTAAAATCAGTTTGTAATAATGTTATTTTGTACTATTAATAAAACTTTTAAACTTTTCTATACAGATATGCAATTTTGCTATGACGTTTTTTGGCACGAATAACCGACGGAGAGAATTATTCGATTAAAAGAAAAATAAGATCATAATCTCGATTGCGTCGTGTACTTGATTGAGTATATGGTCCACGTTGAAGTCTCTTAGATGTAGTAAAGTCATTTTATCGGCAAATTAGCATCGGCAAGTTTTAGAGATAAAAGATTCTATTTCATTTCAATTCAATCCATATAAATGAACAAAAGAGTGGAAAAGGATGTTGACATTTGAATGTTGAGTTGCCTTGTTTTTATTAAATAGAGCATTTCAAGGAAAATGCAATAAAACAAATTTGACATAAGACAAAATTTCAAAACCAATCAGACAAAAACATCAACCGCGATTTCAAACATGTGATATATTGATTCAATTTCGTCAGCATTTTTTATTTTGTATAGTCTAATCTTGTTACTATTGTGTGCTTTACCAATCTTAGCATTTAATATCTATTTACGACATGTTCTTACTATTTTGTATCAAACAAATCAAGTGCAAGTGTTTAATTAAAATAGAGAAGTCTACAATGATAATAATAATGTGATATTTTTTTTCTCATTCGATCAACTTCAAATTCAATTATATTAACGTTTGAACAAAAGAAAAAGAAAAGAAATGTCGCACAGAAATATGTTTCATAAATCATAAGAACCTAAATATGGCATATGTGCGTACATTATCTTCATAATAAAATAAGTGCGACATGTCATATGGCACTGTTTAGGAGATACTTTCTTTGAATAGATGTTTTTCATTGGTAGCGGACGAAAAAATTACCAGTGTTGATACTCTTATGTTTCCATGCCGGAACATACACAAGTTCCTGTTGTGTTTCTCTTGACTGTCCTTAAATAGATAGAAAAAAAAACGAGCAATGCGACGCATGCGCACATCTACAATTACTCGTCGATCGTTCAAAGATTTTTACAATCAAAAGAAGAAGAAGAAGAAGACAACTAAAGCCCTATGTGCGTATAAAAGACGATTGACATTATCGTCTGTATTGTTGATTTGTTGACAATTTCTACTAGCATCAACTCATGTCTGGATTTGAAAAGAGCTGTTTTGGGTTAGTATGAAACAAGATGAGAACTTCTAATTGTGTTATTTAGATTAATTTAGGCAAAGTCGTTAAATATATATATATATATATAAATACGTAATAAAAGACATTATTGTGTTTCGGTTGACATCATTTTTAAGATCGAGGGTGTCTATGTTACTATGTCAATTAGATACATTACGGTATGTTATATCTAAACTATCTCTGGAAACTGACATTTGAGGGGTAGGAGACAGCAAAATATGTTTGCCCATTTATCTCTTAATATACACAAACAAGAATATTATTCTCTTTTTCTATCAAGAAATCAGCAGGACAATTATAAACAATCAGCGAAAAAACACGCCACCATCATATCGCTGTTATCGTTTTTAAGAAGTATCTGTCTCATTTCCTCTGACAACTTAGTGGATACTTTTTTTTTGTCATTGTGCAACCTCCGATTAAGGCTATTAGAAGAAGAAATACAAATATCATCGATGACAAGAGCTGGGAAAATAGTAAACTAGGACTCAACAGGAAATGTGATCATCATTCATCTTCAACTGAAATGACTTATAAATAGCTAAATAAAGACACCCGCATATAGATCACGATTTAATCTCGAGCAACACTTTGAATCCTCTTCTGTTTTTCTTTCGTCGTTCCTACGTTTCTCTTCTTGTTCGTCTGTTTTATTTCTCTTTTATCTTTACTTGTAGATATAGATTGTTCTATTTATTATTTGATGAAATAGATAAGTGTTCAACACACGCATATATTTCCTCAAACAACAGTGTATTCTTTTTGTAATTGTTTTTTGACAAATTACTATTTATGAATAGTTTTAATAACGATTCGATAAAAACAAGAATACATATACATTTAAATCATGTCGACAATAACAATGACTAGTACTAATGTATATTTAAATGAAATAGAAGCAACAATATCAACAAATACTAACATACTAATCAATACAAATCAATCAACAACTACAGTTCAAATCGAATCATCGTCATTAGCTGATCTATGTCAAAATTTTCATGTAAGTTTTATTGAAGTGTGTAAATCAAATAAAAATTTATTCACCCATATTCAATTTTACTTGTTACTCCCAAATGATTACATATGTTATTTATATACGATAGAAAAGTATGCTTGCAAATACGCTATGTTCTTTTGTTTTATTTTCAGCTAATCATCTTTCTCTGTATAATATTTGTCTTAATTGTTTCGGCCAATATATCGGTTATTCTTCAATTAAGCTGTTCAAAAAAATGTCACAGTCGAATGAGTTTCTTCCTATTGAATCTTGCTTATGCGGGTGAGTTTAATCATCACATCATATTTTCCAAGATCCTTCCATACGAAAAGATACTTGCCGAGTAAATATTAATATTCACATTTGAATTATTCGATCATGAATATGATTATGCACATATCGAATATAATTACGGGTATGATAGAATGTAAAAATGACATCTTTTTCTTTTTTTGTTTTCTGGAATGCATCAAAAGTAATTGTATTTGAATGATTGTTCAGATGATTGAGTTTTTTTTTTTCTTCTTTTCTTATGAGAATCGAAGAGATCGAAGTCAATTATAATTATAGTCAACACCAAAAAACAACATTCACACGCACACAAATATTCTATATACACTAATTTGATTTTCTTGTTTGATTCTTTCTTTTATTTAGATTTATTTGTTGGTATTATTATTGTCACTCGTGATATAATCGAAAAAAGTTGTATCCCATTTGCACTTGGTTCTATAGGTTGTCGATTGACAAGTTTCATACAAGTATTTGTTTTGTTCAAAATCATTAAAACTCTTATTTTGTGTCTAGAATAATAAAGATAGAGATTAGATTTCATCGAATTTCATGTCATATCGAAATAATAATTGATGAAATCATTGTATACGAGTACATATAATTTGATAGAAGAATCGAAAATTAAATTCAAATTAGTATAATTCTATTCGAATAGCGACAAAAAGAAAAGCTTTTTTTTTTCTTCGGTACTTTTTACTAAATTATGAATAGAAAGTCATGAAAATTTAATTTCAACAACAGTTGATTTCATGTATCATATTCATTAGTATGGGGGAAAAGAAAATACTAATCATGTCTTCTTGTTTATTTTCGTTTTTATAGGGTACAATATCATATAACTCAAGGTAGATGACCTCGATGATATTCTCGTACGACATGAATTGTTGTTTTTTGTTTCTTGTTTAGCTATGTACTTGTTTGTGTATCAATCGATCGTCTTTATGCTATTGTTCGACCTATGGATATACGAACAGCATCATCGAGTAAATCTTCAAATTCATTTCTATTAATTTCTAAATATTTACTATTCGGTTTTTTCTTTCAAATATTTTTCAAGCTTTTCGATATTCATTGATCACAGGTAATTGAAATGCTTTGTTTTTGTTTAACTATAAACATTGTTTCCTATTGTAAGCATCATGGCTAATAGCAATGACATTTGCTTCTGCACAACTTTATTTACGAGATATTGAAATAATACGCGGCATGCCCATATGTGGTAATCGATCGGATGTTGAAAATTGGAATGTAAGTTGCATGAAACGAAAATTTAATTGAAATTTACAATCGACGAAGAAATGCCGTTCTCTCTACTCTTAGGCATATGTCTATTTTCTTTTCATTTCTTTATATTTGGTTCCTTTAATTGTTATGACCGTTTCGTACATAATTATAATTATCATCATATGGAAGAAAAGTTCAGTTATTAGAAAAGATGAAACATCAACTGAAAGTAATACTAAATCAAAATTTCGACGATTAATTTCACCTAAAAAAACATATTTCAACGGTAAATGAATACTATGTATGCTTAGTTGAATTTCTACACTAGATTGTTTGTTTGTTTTTCAAATTTATAGATAGTCATCGCATTGAATCGAGTATTCGTAATGCACGATCCCTTGGTGTTATACCACGAGCAAAAATAAAAACAGTTAAAATGACATTAGTCATTGTTATTGGTTAGTAGACATAAATTCCAGCCTATGTCTTCTCTTTTGATAAACGAAAACAAATCGTTTCACAAATTCACAAAGAATATAGATTTTATTCGTCAACTGAATCAAACGAAGTAAAACTTGTCGATTGAAACAAATGCATTATTAAAATAGCACTCCCATAATAGTTTTTTTTCTCGTCATTAATCGTTAATCGACTAGAAAAAAATCTATCGTTTATTTTTGTTTCAAATTTTACTTATTGAGATATTTTCCAAAACAAAAGTCTACGTGTTTTACGGAGGAATATTTCTAACTGTTAAGCTATGCTTCAGTTCGGATTAAGTATATGGTCCAAATTTTAATAAGATATGAACATCCTGAAACGTGTTCGAAATATTAGCCTATTATTGTCAAGATAATCCATTTCTAGTATCGTGTGGTGGTCTCCCTAGGACACACTGTAGGAATATGAAGTTTCAAACACGACTTGAGACCTTACATAGAAACACGTTTTCATGAAATAAGTCTATTAAAAATGTTTCCCATCTTCTCTCGGTTTCTCTCTTGTGTTATATGGATAATAAAAATAGCACTTCCAGATGGTTCATATCCGACGGTAAAATTCTAAAATAGTTCTCATAGAAAAATTTTGAATTTTTCAAAATTTAACTATTCTCGTTAATAATAGTCTTTGCGTATTACAGTTTCATAACGAAACTCGTAAGTGAATTTTTTTGAAAAAATAAACCCGATACTGTGAAACAGTTTGGCAAAACATAGAACATTTTTCGAGAAATCAACTGGAAATATGCCAACGCTTTGTCTGTGTATTTATGCTTCATTAGAATCTATATGTTGCATATAATGCTGATTGAAAAGTAATGAGACACAAGCTAATATTTCCTTATAAATAGTTGCATTGTTCGATATGTATCTATGAAATCCTGTATGAAAGGTTCAATACTCTCAGTAATGATATGAACAAGGCTGTATCATTGAGAATCATTCGAATTGTAGATCTGTTATTCAATATCATACTGACTGAATTTTGACAGATGATTCTTCTTTTATCTAACAGAACTTTAAAAAAAGATAAAATCAACGAAATATCGATGCTTCAAATTGATCGTTGCTGAAGATTTTCAACATATTCATGCAGCGTACTAGTCAATTTATCATTAAAAATCATTGAACATCATGATGTAGCTTAAACACAACAGTATTCTTCGTTCTGAAATCAACAAAACATTCAAATAGGCGTATTTCGAAGTAGTTCATTCATAGAATTCAATTAACGTAACCGACGCTGACATCAATATGTGTATTTCAGGATAGTATGAAGTCGAATGTTTTACAGGTCGTTAATTTTTATCTGGAGAAAGTTTTCAGTGATGTTCGATACGTTCTTCTTGAAAATTGGTATTTCTTCAGAAAGCACGTCGAATCGACGTTGTCGTCGCCTGTTACTTCTATTTATATTTTTCTGATCGTGCATCACTGAAATCTCGAAGGAATAACGTTTTAGTCGATGGCTATTCCCCCTGTCGGAAAACAAAACGTGAAGCTGAAGTACTGGATTAAATGCATCTTTTAGATTTTACTTTCTTTTTATTGTCATTCTCTTCTTTCTGATTGGAAAAGAAAGACATCTATTAGGTGTTGTCTCGATTATACATCTTAAAATCAATCGAAAAAGAAAACAATCAAAGAATTTATATAATCGAGTCACAGGATTTTTGTTATCATTCACATACAAGAAGTTGAATTGAATTTCGAAAACGTTACCATAAAGACTTATGATCATTAGTTCTCAACTCGATCAATACATGTAGAAATTAACTAGATTAATATCTGAACTAGAAAATTATTATAAAATAAAAGATAGTTTTACCATACATTTTATGTCACAATGGTTTTTTCTTTCCTTTCGTCAGATTCTAAAAAAATTTTAAGAAAATATTTTTCACGAAAACAGTGTTGAATAAGAATGAGTAATTAGTCTATTTCATTTCTAGCTTTCACTGCTTGTTGGTCTCCTTATTTTCTTTTGATGATTATGAATTCACTCAACCTAATACAAAATTATCTTCTCATTCGAGTTACATCATCATTATGCTACATGAATTCATTGGCTAACCCACTTATATATTGGTTGTTTGCAACAGATTTTTGTTATCGATGCAGGTAATAAAAATAAAAACTTTCCGTTCATTCTTATCTCACATGAATCTCATTGTTAACATACCAATTTATCACCTCGTACTTTATTTCAGTACACGATCAATACCAACTAGTATACTTTCCTAGTAATGTGCTTGAATAAATAAATGAACTATGAATTGCTTATTTTCTTATTGATACGATGCTCGAATCTGAATGTAAATTAACTGAGAGTTAAATATTCTTTATTTATAGAACATGAACCTGTTGAATACATTTTTAAAAGCATTAGCATGAAAATCTATCTTTAAAAATAAAATCTACTTCTCTTTTCATAAATCAAATCTTGTTTTATTTTTTTATTTCTCGACCCATACTTTTCATAATGTTTATTTCATCATTTAGACAAAACTGCGGTTGTAATTATTTAACACGAGGATCATCGGATGGCATGAGTGTTGTACGTTGTTCATTAACAGAGTCTCGATATAGTATTGCTAGTACGAAACATCCACCACGTCGTTCAACTGATGATGCTCGTCTAAAGAAAAATTCTCGTATATATTCAAGTCGCCCATCTAACTACCGTTTACCATCATCGAATCAATCAAGATCAAATTCACATATTGTTCAACAACGAAATTCCCAATCATCCCTTTTATATGGTTATCAACATCGTCTGTAGAGATAAAAGACAAAATCACTCGTACAAACAATAACTTTTTGTCTCTTATTTTGTGTCATTTCGTACATAAAAAAAAAATAATAATGTCGATCTGCTATCTTAATTGATTGTCAATCACAGACATAACTACTCTATTGATATTCTATAATGTAGCAGATAGAACTAACAAAAAAAGGAGTATGTGCATATGTCATCGGTTTCCAGAAAATGACAAACATCAGTGAAAGATTTGTTGTACTAACATGAGACACAATGCTTTCTATGACAAGCATAAATATATAAAAATGAACAAACGATTTTAGTTCGAAGCTTCATCATTTCGTAACACGTCAATGCATGTATATCTAGTTTTGTAGTTGAGCTAAAGCACTCATCCAATGGGAATAAACAATAATTGATCTTAATGGTGCCATAGAGTTTTGTTCCAAGTATTATTTCTCTATGGTTCTTTTCACATATTGTTTGACATTCTGAGTAATTAATCTCCTGCTCTCTGTCTCTCTCTCTCTCTCCGCTCTCTCTGTCTTGCGCAGGCATTCGTTTCTATTGCAGTGAGAGAGACAAAAGAGATCGGTTTATGGTCCCAAGTCATTACTATTAATCTCTTGCTTTCTGACGTTTGTTGATGTTTCCACACGAACAACTATTGCTTCCGTCATTCATACAATATTTGTGAACCTTGCAGCCACAATTATCTTTCTGATATGTTTAATTTCTTTTTCACTAGATTTAATCTACATATATATATATATATATATATATATAATCATGTCGAAAACACAAGAAACTTTACGTGAGTGTGGTCGTTGGATATGTCATTCATTAGATATATTAAAAGCAATTATAATGCGAGTTATATTTGCACTTCATGCAACTATTGCTATCATACGTATAGTCGTCACGAAAGGTGATTATTGGTATTTATTAAATATGTGTGGGGTTAATTTTCTTCTTATTGAATTGATTGTTACAATAGTCAAAAGAAAAGGTTTCGATTTAATTTTGTTTTTTATTTTATCGATTTCAATCACAGTTATGATCTTATTATTTTTAGGCAAAGAACCCAAATGGTAAAAAATTACCGATAGAGATATTAGATTAAAATCTAAATGCTATGTCGTTCTTTTCCTTTATATTTTAAGGTTTTCACCTTGTTTTTTTCTTTATATTTGTACGATGATTCCACCGATATGGTTTCTTGAAATCAATCGCATTAATGTTAAACTTGGTGTAGCACCGATGAATCAGACTGAAGGCGATGAATTAACAGCAATGATCGAAAAAGGTCTTATTTCAAAAGCAAATCTCAATGATAGAACGGTATGTATACTTGATTTGTTTTTATTTTGCTGAGCGTATTCAGAAGTCCGTTTTTAAATCGAAGAACAAACTATTACAGGACATAGTCATACGAAAGGTGAGAAAGAAAACGAAAAAATTGTTATTAATGATTGCATGATGCATGATCGGATAGTTCAATTTACATGTTACAATTAAAACCAATCCAGCACTAATTTTATCATAAATGATTTACCCTGTACACGAACAAATACACAGTCATGAATGTTCCACTCTTCTCTCTTTCTTTTTTTTTTATTAATGAACGGAATGATACTGCATCGTTTTCTAACATACTAAAGAATAATAGAAAATAAGTCGATGTCTAATGTTAAGAATTCAAATTTGAATAGAAAAATAGCTCAAAAAGTCGATTTCCGATTTTGAAGAATGTCAGAGAAAAATAGAATTATTTACTTCCGTCTCTAGATACTTGAGATCAGGCTCTCTTATTTTGTTGATAATGATACTTATCATTTCATATGTGATTAGAATGAAAGGATAGTAATAAAGAAAAGACAAATGAAAATCTAATTTCTGAGAATATTCAATCGTTTAGATAGAGGAACTAATAGAAAGATTTAAAAAAAACTAAAACATCAACGAATGTATCAAAAATAAAACTATATTATATATTGTTGCCAAAAAGAATGCATACTGTCATATACAGAGATCTACAATCTGGATTACTAATCAATCATACATTCATATGAATGAAGCTTTTTGGAAATGTGTCATACTTCAAGCGAACAAGATCGTTATTTTTGCTTAAGAAAAAACACTCGTTGGAGATATTCCAGCTTACCATATCGAATAATTCTCAAGAATATTAATGCCTCAATCGCCTAAGACCACGATCATGTATTTCACAATTTCAAAAGGAATTCAATAAAACAAAAATAGAAGAACTTTTGTGTTCTATAAAGAAAGAGACTTCTATTGCATGTGCATGTCATACAATCGAACCGTTTTGTTTGCATGTTTTAGAAATTATTTTCGTTATCAGTCGATGACTGGGTTGTTGCTCTTGAAGTAACATTTTTAATGATAATAATAGTCGGCCGTTGGATGTTACCAAAAGGGAAAACAAGCCGTTCTGCATTATCTCAACTCTTACTTGTTTATTTATCATTAGCATCAGATATGATTGATTTATTATCAATATTTCAAGAGGAAAAAGTTATACGAAACAATGAAATGGTTTATTCAACACTAGCCATTTTTTCATGGTCAACATTTCAATTTAGTATTAATCTTGTTGCAACACGTGGAAGAAATTTTCGTGTTGAACCTGACCCATCGAATCAAGAATTTACTCATAATTTAAGACAACAACGTACGGGTGTTAAGGGAAATAAATTCATGGAAAAAGTACGTCAAATATTATATAGTAGTGAACTACCATCAATATTTATTACTATTTCCATGCAAGATTTACCTTTTCTTGTACTTCGTCTTATTGCTGTCATTAAATTTGAAGTTCAATCATATACAACCATGTTTTTTACGTGTAAAAATTTTTTAATCTTATTTCTACAAATCTATCGTTTATGGTCGATTTGTATGGAACATATTAGTCAAGAAAATCACGATGATATAGATATTAGTATAACATCACCAAGAACAAAAGAATTAACGAAATCATTAAATCTACAGCTCATTAAACATGATGTTGCATGAAGTCCGATAGCATGAATTATACATATTGATATTTATGTTTATGTGATTGTTTCTTTTTTTTTTCTGTACATGTGTAGATATAGATAGATGAGTTGTGTGAAGTTAGTTTTATATTTAGATCAAAGAGTGGGGTGTTGAAGATTCAATGATTGTTGAACTTTCTTTTATGTTTATTATTATTCTGG
Organism: Rotaria macrura; assembly: GCA_900239685.1. Lineage (NCBI taxonomy): Eukaryota > Metazoa > Rotifera > Eurotatoria > Philodinida > Philodinidae > Rotaria > Rotaria macrura. The sequence goes on from OENT01000032.1 coordinate 15,642, forward strand.
GTCGATGGATATTACCAAAAGGAAATATTTCTCATAGTGCTTTGTCTCAATTATTACTTGTTTATCTATCACTTGCTTCGGATATTCTTGATTTATTGACATTATTCAATGAACGAGAAATTCAAATCAGTTTGCCTATGGTTCATTTAGTTCTTATTGTTTTTTCTATATGTATGTTTCAATTTGCACTGAATTTAACAGCAACTCGTGGTCGATCATTTCATGCCGAATTCGATCAAACAGAAATCGAAATACATCAATTACCACCATCCGAACTGCCAACACCATTAGTTAGAAAGCATAAATCACGTCATCGGCAATTCATATCAAAATTTTTATCGCGATCAACATCATCATCAACAGCTAAACCGTTATCACCCAAAAACCAAGAGCCGATTCGTGACAGAAATAAACGAGTATCAACGATTCTTAGTCATGATCAATCGGATCTAAATTTCCAAGAAAAAAAGACAAGAAACACAAATGACACGTTTCTAAATCCGAATCGTACAGGTTTGCGAATGAATCTAAAAACCACTTTTTTTCCTTACTATGCGTCTTTCTTTGTTACTAGCTGATTCACCATTAAGTATGGGACGCTTGACAATTCATCCTTATCCATCGATTAGTTCTCTTCATTCATTACAAATACCATTATCGAGTTCACCGATTTTAAAACGATCACGTCCTAACAGATCCATACGTGGAAATGTGAAATTTTTTTTTCGTGATCGATCATCAAAATTTCTTCGCTCGGAAATGTGGTCTATTCTTGTTACACTATCATTACAGGATGGTCCGTTTTTTACTGTTCGTCTTATTGCCATTAATATTTATCGTGTCCGATCATTTTTAACTTATTTCTTTGCATTTAAAAATTTTCTTATTCTAGTTTTTCAAACATATCGTATAGTAGCGATATGTTTCGAAAAAGATGAATATGAACAAGAATTTCATGAAAAAGTTGCCAAAATGAAACGAATGACTATGACTGCAACGCAACTTGGTATACCGCTACACAGAAAAATTTAAATTATAGAAAAAACAAGTTATCTTTAATTTTTTTCCTTTTTGTTTCGAATTTCGTGTATTTGTGTTTATATTTGCAAAAGCTTTTTCTTTTCTAAATGTTGATGACTTTATTCATATGCATTTATTCACAAATGAACTTAATTTTGGCATGAATGAAGACATATATCTTGCTTTTTAATAAAGATATTTTCACTCTGTGTAGAAGATTTTTTTTTACTGTACTTGCATATCGATCAAATTTTATTCACATGTTCTTTGTTCACAAGATGATTATAACACATTGCTTAGTTTAATACGTTACTATTTCATGTGAAACGATGTCATAACTAGATTACTTTTATCAGGAACAGCGTCATTAATTGAAATGTTTGGTTTTATTTTCTTCGTGACAGTATAACTTAAACGATTATCTATCTATCAGATTCTTTTAGAATCAAGATTTTATCTAGAAGCAATCAACATGTTATAAAAGCATTGAATTTATATAAAGGAACTTGTAAATACTCAGTTTTGATGAACTTTATCAATAAAACGTAAATTTTGCATTTGTACTCGCTTATTTCATCGAATCCAACATGACTTCGGATGGAGGCAATACTCTATTGAAATGTGAATTTTGTTTTCTTTTACTAGTTTTGTTGGTTCTCAAGAGCTCTGTTAAGAACATCTTCATCACTAAGAAGATATTACAATCATCATTCAAGGAGTTTTGATAGTTCTTACTTTCATCTGTAGGAGATATAACACAAATAATTATATCTATCATCGACAGTGACTAACATGTGTTGAGAGTTTTCATCTCAACTGCTAAAAGGAGACCACTTCAATAGACAAGAACAAGACTTGGAAGTCAATAAATTTTCATCGTGATCTCTATATGTCATCTTGGGAAAAACAAGCGAAATTCGTGTTCAACACAATTTGTACTCTGCTTCTCATGACTTATGTATCTTCCGTCTAAGTTTGAATTTTTTTCTGATAAGTTGTGTTCTAGAAACTTCAGAAAGCAACAGTGAAAAACTTTGAGTAGAATCGAAATCATAAAATAAGATATCGAAAGACTTCTTTGTTTCTCAGATCCAATCAAGTAATCATGTAAAGTTCGTCAAATACTTGTTGTGTGCTTATCAAGATAAGAAGATTATTTGATGAACAGTTGACTATAGTAATTGACTATCAGTGTTTACCTAACCTTGTCAAGTAAATAGCTTTTCTCATCTTATTTCGTGTAAGCAGAATTTAAATATAAGCTTATATTCTGCAATACAAATACGTGTGATTTTTTTGTCAATTGATCATAAACATCTTGACTACAATTCCATGTCATAAAAACAAAAAAAAGTCAACGAAACAAAAAAGGAACATATTAATAGAAAGCGAAAGATGAAATCTACATACGAGTTTTATCGATAGTGCTTGATAACTTCTCACGATCGAATTGGCTAAAAAAATTCTTACAAATGATTAATCGTTCGTCGTGATAGTTGAACTAGAAATTTAAACTTCTCTGATAGAACTTACACAGTCATCAACTTTATATATGGTCAGCAGAACCCAATATTCAAGGTTATTCGTATACTTGGAATAAATTTATATGAGACTCACTTTAAGACTATGTTAAAATCTTTTATATAATGAAAATCTTTTCGTCCTATTACGTTGTTTTATTACATTCCATTAATATTCCGCATACTTACATCTTATCTGTATTGTAAGCTACATGTATCATTATTATCTACTCAAATTTGCTGGACGTACTCACTGAATCGTGAGACAATAGATAGTGAGTGTCAGGTGATTTCAAAATCAATGAAATTTTTCAAAGTTAGATGGCCAAAGAATTTTGAAAGATCTCTATAGAAATGTCAATGGAATTGTTCATAAATGAGTCTTTTTTCCCGCTGATCATCGATTCTGAGCTATAGCGCCATCTTCTACCACTTATTTCACTTGATTCGAAACGTCGGTGACAGAGAAATTGCAGATCAATCATTGCCTTGTACTCAACTCATGCATTAAACTCGATTGCGTAATTTCATTTGCGTTCCTACTTAGCAACGCCAATTGAGATTGTACTGCATTAAGGTGTATGTATCACCTATATAACGCAAAGAAACGTTATATGTCCTTCATATTTTTATTTATTTAACCTTTTTTCGGCTATGTTAAAAAACCAATTCTTATTATTTTGGCAATGTATCTGTGGTCCCAAACTTTATCAAACTTATCCTGCCGAACTAGTAGTACCTAGTCGAAGTGATCAATTGGTATATGTCAGATGAAAATTTTACGTAGAATCTTTTGAATGTATTTCATTCTAGCCAATTCATTTGTATGTAAAGAGTAGAATCGAAGCTCTTTGTGATAATATTTTTCTTGTTGTAAGATGTGTTTTATCTGATAATACTATCAAATCTATTTTGATTCCTATTCAGCTTAAAATATTTTATGGCCTCCTTCGATTCCTATGGCCAATATATCTACCGTATTTTTACTATCGAGGATCATTAACATATGCAAATGGTATAACACTTATATGGATTTCAATTTTTTTTGGCATTGTACCAATCTATTTTATAGTATTACGTGGTTGGTTGATGTTAATCTGTTCTAGTTTTGATCATTTTCATTTGTTACTTTCATTAGGAATTAGTCGTTTTGTAAATCCAACTTATAAACGATTCGCTTATGAACTTTTCAATGTTAAATTTAATCGAACGCAAGAAGCCCGTCAAGTAGTCACTCTTGCCAATACAGAATGTAGAATACATCGTTTTCTTTTGCAATCTGTGTTTTAGAAACTTTTAGCAACGTATGACTTTTCTCTGTCGCGCTGGAAACCTGATTATGAAATTCAATCATCTACTATTCGTAAACTACCCATCGAATCAAGAATAAAACCTACTTTGACTATTCAAAGTACGATGACATTAATTGAACGATTACATCATTATGTATCGCTTGTACTTGGCTACATTTGTGTTAATCTATTTGGTCGTCGTCTAATGTTTCCTGGTAGCTTACAAATTATGTGTCATATGATAAATCGTGCTTTACTCGATGGACGAGCAAGTTTAATTGTTTCTCACGACGGTAAACGTTGTGTATTACGTACAGCTGATGGAAATCACATTGATACAATATTTATTGATAGACGTTCCATAAATAATGAACAAATATTAGTTATTACTTGTGAAGGTAATGCAGGTTTTTATGAAGTAGGTTGTGCGATGACATCAATCGAAACGGGTTATTCAATACTTGGATGGAATAGGCCAGGATTTGCCGAGAGTTCGGTGAGTTAATTGGGAAAATATTTCACTTTCACTTTCATATATGAGATTCAACTGGAATGAACAGTGAAAGGGAGTTATCATCTAGAAACTTTGCTAAAGTCACGTATAGTTTCAAAGAAACATAATGAGTGTTAGTTGTGTGTTAAGATTTTTGAAACGACTCATTCACTACAGATTTGAATGACCAATAAAGAGCAATGGATGGGTTCAACAAGTTTATGATTGATATTCATTTCAATGTTTAGAAGAAAAAAAATAAATGTTTTATTAACGAGAAACAAAATTACGAGAAAAAAGAACAATATATTGAGCAAATGATAATCATTAAATCTAAATATAGAGCATACAACAGAAAAGCATCCGTGAGTTTATATTGTTTGTATTTCGTATTAGTAAATTGAAACTGACGTCTGCATATGACTTCTCCTATTCAGTCCCAACGGATCTCAATTAACAAGTTTTGTTTGACACAAAGCGCATATATATTAGACAAAACATATGGCTAGAAAATAAACGACCGAAGTGTCAATCTGCAACTTGTGTTTATATAAACATATTTATGTGCTTGAAATACTCTAATGACTCCTGTAAGAAGAAACGTCATCACTTTCTTGTCAAGATAACGGATGACGATTTAAGATCTATAATTTCGTTTCGTTTTTCATCATAATATCTCGAGGAAAGAAAAACATGTTCATCATGATTCAAATCTATAGATAGCATTCAAGAAGAAACTTTCAATTTTTTATAATTGTTTAAATAAACTTTTTTGGTTAGCTAGTGAGTGTTTCTTTTTTCAAAGTACAATTCTATTAACTTGATATCAACATTATCAAGCGAATGTTTCTACATATCATATATCCATAATGGATTTTTAGACTTATCAAAAAGAGTAATTCATCATCTCTAACTCAATCAGAAGAGTTTTGTAACCAATAAAAGTTTCTTTATTAGCATAGCTGTATCGATGTTTATTTTACCTTGAACAAAGGATAAGATTATTTTCTTTGGACTGTTTCAGGGTTATCCAGGTGATCTCTCAGAAATAAATTCAATCGATGCAGTTATTCGCTACGCTATTGATGAACTTCATTTTTCAGTTAAGAATATAGTAATATTTGCTTGGTCAATCGGTGGTTATTCAGCGTGTTGGGCAGGCGTAAATTATCCAGATATTCGTGGTCTGATACTTGATGCTATATTTGACGATGTTTTACCATTAGCACAGCGTCAAATGCCAGCATTTACATCGAAATTTGTTGAGAAAACTATACGTACTTATCTTGATTTAAATAATGTTAAATTACTTAAACTCTATAATGGACCATTCTATCTTATTCGTCGTACGCATGATGAAGTAATGAATACTATACCTGGTAAATCAGCAACGAATCGTGCAAATGAAATAGTATTTTCTATATTACCATATCGTTATCCATTTATCTATAATAACGATGAGATAATCGCACTTATGAAAAAATATACTACTTCAAGAAAAATAGAAAAACGAACATTGTTCGAAAAATATTGTTTCGATACAGATAGTTTACAAATGCTAGTCGATCAGTATCGTTTAGAAAATCCAATTGTATTATATCCTTCCAAATTTGGTTTGTATCTAAAATTCAAATATAAGATCATTTCGTTGAATTTTGTTTTTTTTTGTTGTTTTTTTTAAAGGTGAACACTTTCAATTCCATGATCGACAACGCTTTGCTATTTATTTGATTAATCAATATTTGATTGATTACGACTCACAACATTGTACACCACTACCACAAAGCTATTTTTATTTACCTCATCGATGTGTTTGATATTTTTTTACATAATAAATAAAAAAGCAAAGCCCTTCTCTTACGAGTATGCTCAGTCAAGTTTCCGATCGATAAATGACTGTTCAAAATCTATGATAAATGAATGTAATAGGAGTCAATAAAGAAAAGATCACAGATGGTTCTTTTTATTTCTTCAGTAATCGTTTTTCAATATAGCGTGGCAATACCTAATGATGGAAATTCAATAGGTGTTTTGTTTGTTGGAATAAGCGACATCTCACTTTACAGACATACCATAAAATATCTTCTTGAAGGTACTTGTGAAAAGTAAAAAAGTACCACACGACTTCTGATAAAAATACTTTTAAGAAGTGCTCTTGTTCTTTTTGAGTGACATCGACACTTTCATAATTCAGGCATAGACTATGTTAGTGGTGTAGTGAAAACGAATTGAGCTTGAGTTTAATGTAAAATTTACATTTTTAATAAACTTCACGAACAGCAGATTTTCATTATCAAGAGAAACATCGAATGATCAATGAATTCTTTTCGATCATCTCGTACAAAAAAATTATTAATATTGACATCAAGCAAAAATTGAAAAATCATTTTTTGTTAAAATAGAATTTATATATATATATATATATATTTCTGTATCGTAGCAATACAATTCTTGATAGAATACGGCAGATGAAATTAGTTTGCTCAGTAAAATGATACCTTCTTCGATGTTATAGACTCATGCAGAATCCTTTTCAGTGAAAGATAAGTATGTCGAAGCAAATATTATAATACACATTCGCAATAGAAAGTTGTTTTTCTTATAACAAGAAAATTATTGAGTCTTAACGATGGACTGTTCTCACGAGAGTGTGAGAACAAAATTACTAAAAAAAAATTTTGCGTTCTTCTTTGTAGGAGACGAAGAGAAATGATTTTTCATGTATCATTTATTTTCTAAGCAAGAAAACAGGTTAGTCATCAGTCTATTTTTTTTTTGACTTCAAATCAGTTGATTTAACCGATTATGAAGAATAGATGTTAATCTCAATGCCCCGTATCTATGCCTTCAACTGTTCTGATCGTCGGTAAAGAAAAAATTTTCTTCACAACTTTATATAGGCTGCTTTCAAACATCCATCATCTGCTCTAGTCCTTCATTGTAATACGATGGTTTGCACGAATAGTTTTTCTGAATCAGTCATTTTGATATAGACATTCATAAAAAATGTTGAATTTGCCAATAGACTATTAATCAACTTCAGAGTAGCTGACTAATATCTCGACAGCAATAGAAAACCAAATTCAACCAATTGTAGAGCCAATTCTTCAGCGTGTACTTCATCTATGATAGAGTTTTCAGTACCATTGAATTTCAAAGGACTTTATCTTGACAATTAACCTCACCGAAATCATATCAAGTTTTGAGCAAAAGAAGATTTGTTTTTCCATCATCTATAAGATCCATGGTAAACGTATTTAAAATTCACTTCGGGCTTTTCATTCACGAGGAAGACCAAATCAAGTTAATGAGTAGAGGACAAATGTTCAAAAACCTAATAGGCCTCTTATCAGATAGACATATCCGAAAAGAGATAGTTGTATGTAAAAAAGCCAATCCTATCATTTTCAGAAAATATTCCTACAATCGTAAATTTTATTTTTGTTTGGTATCATTTCCAAACGGCTTGTATTCAATCGATGCCGAGTAAAAAGAAATATTATGATATTATGATGAATTTCAATACTGATATATAAGTTTATACCATAGTGTTCGAATCTTTAACAAATCCTAAACAATACATTTTGTCCTTTACTTAGAGCTGCTTTTTTCGTGATTCAACCAACATGATGAACGTATAATTTCCTATGATAAAATGATACGCGCAACAGTACAAAACGAATACCGATGTATCTTTATGAGCTTGATCAAGTTCATAATATAAATTGGTTATAATCGATAAAGCCTAATTCCAATAGTATTTAATCATTATTCATACTATCACCACCACCATCACCACATACTAAATGCGTTTTTCATGACTTTTGATCATATTATGATAATCATAATATCCATGCTGAATTGCTAGTAACACACGACGATTAATCCTGTTACTAACTAGTAATCAGAAGAAAATCATTTTGCTTGTATTTGATGAAGAAATGTTATTTTTATCGTACAATTTTTCTATTCGGTCACATTTATCATCTTACACTGTGACGATCTAGATTCAAACGGAGAATGTAGCAAGTGCTGTAAAGACTTCAATATTGGATTCTTCTCAGTTTTCTATTATGTGCATAAACGTGACATAGGAACAATTGGTTTACTTCTGTGCCATTCGAAATTTTCATCAATCGATTGGTTCCTTATAATATATTGCATATTTTACTCGACAGTATACAACACCCGTAATAGCGATTGAGTCCTCTCTTTGTAAACAAAGACTTTTGGATATTGTATATCCATTATAATAGTAAATGAGAAGCATTGATTAGATGATGAAGTTAACTTTCAGAACGTATTGAATTTCATGTATTTTCAATAGTTAATATTGAAAGAACCAGTCGATTGCCATTAGTATTGAAATGTGCCACTGCATAGTCAATACAGAGAATTTCGTTCTCCGTTAAATACTCTCGATTTTCGATAGTCTCATTCTGTATTGCAGTCGTGTGGAAAAGTTGTTCTTTTATCTTTTGCTGTTGCAATTTTAGATGAATATCCGATCGAAATTTTGTTCTCAGTGGAAAACCATTGATGCGTGTGATAAATCATTTTTTATTCTTTCTTTTTCTTTAGATGACGTCGTGTGCTTGAATATAAAACAGGAACATAACTCTGAAGAAATTTCCTTCCAATTGTATATTGAAAGTAAGAGAATCGACTTTCAATTATATATTACTCGATAACCCTGTTTTTCGATTCAGAAATGTGTTACTATTTCTAAGGTGTTCATATCTAAGTAAGTTGTGTTCTTTTAATGTAAAATATCGATGCAATTCGAAAAAAGTGTATAAGATATTGTATGTATAAACTATGATAGAGCTAGAGAAATCTAACAATGGTAGTTAGGAAAAAAGTAGTTTTTTAATGCAATCGTGGAGAAATCTATTGCACATATTTCAACAAAAACAGATAGTCTTCAAGACTTTTGGAACTAACGTGAAGCGACATACTTTTCTATATTGATTTCGAAGGTACACGTTTTCCTATAGTTAGCAAGTTCAAATCTATCGGGTCGAAAATCTGCTGAAAAGCGAGAATCTTTGGCATTTACGAACATTTTGAATTACATTGAACTACGTGTTTTAGTCCCTAAAAATTTACACTTTCCACCCATAGTAACATCGAGTTGAGTTCTAAAAGGATTAGTCATTGGTTTATAATACAAAAAAATCAAAAGCAGTTTTCGGATCTTCATAGGAAGATAGTTTCGTGGGTAATATTTAGCATATCGCCTGTACAATATAATCTAATAAAATGAAATGAAAGAAAAGTAATTTGTCAAATTTTCATATGGAAGTCCATTGAGGAAAGAAAGAACTTCTATGTAGAATATAATTAAATATAAAAGAACCAAGAACAATGAAAGAGATTTTTCATATGAATATGACACATGTTAGCATTAAAACAATTGAATCATATCGAGTTTAGAGTTAGTCGTATGCAACTTGAATGAAATCTAAGCAGCAGTATTGAGTTACAATTGACTTCTGTTATCTTGGTTAACACTTCATGAGAGGAGAAAGCCAGTTTTGAGAAAACATGGATCTCATCATTTTTTATTCTTACCCATCTAAAATCAGGTGTATGGATCCTGATTATAGTCTTGTGTAGTTTGATTAGGAGTTATGTAGTAGAGAAATTCGATCAAAATAGTCGCATCAGATATTGTTTAAACATAAATTAGATAGTAGCATACTTAGAATTTTCGATATCAGTTGCTTAGAAGTTATTCTATTTTTAAATCGAATTAAACATTTTTAGTTAGATGAAGCAAATGTTTCCAGATTTCTACTGTTAATATCCATTTTTAAAAATTCTGCCGATAATAAACATAAGTAATCATTGGATACGTTTTTCTTGTTGTTTATCTTTAACAGCAGTTAGAAGATATTTTGTTTTTGAATTAAACATATGATTGTACTATATATTCTTACCTTCCATTCGAGCACTAAAACTCTTCTTTTTATGCTCGTTATTCATTTATTCTCTATTACTGGATTTATGTGACCTTTGATTTTCAATTACTGACGATTAATGATACAAAGTATTAAAAACAGGTAGATTAACGTTTCATCGACAAATGTTTTGATGAACGATATTCGAATATTAATCAAAAAGTGTTCTCTTGAAGAAAGAAATTGAGTAGATGGTAGTAGCACTATCCTACAGTTCTATAATGAATATTATCAAGAACATAAAGGGTCTATAAACAATTTCTATTAGTGAGCATGATTGTTCTCTCACAAATAAGATTATCATGTAGAATACACTAGGAGAAGCATAAGGTTTTTATTTCCATTTTGTTTTTCGTCTTCAAACGACAAATATAAATGCATGTGCTGTCTGTATAAAACATGCTTTCAGGTCGAAATGTGATCGATTACTGAAACTAATAAAAGTAGAAAATGTACATTACATGATGAATATCATTATCATCGTGAATGATTTCGCAACACTACTAGCCAGATTACTTTTCGTTAAATAAATACTGTTGAATAGGAAGTTTCGATGAAGTGCGACCAAACCATAAAAAACAGGCGAAGAACAAGCATTGAAAATTAATTATCAATACATACATCGATACTTGACAGTAACATGAGCAGAGAATATACAATACAAATTGGTCTCGTTTTTTATCAATAGTCAGAAACAGATTGCTTGGGGGTTTCTTCATAAAACGTGTACAGAGCAAATAGTGGATATTATCCCTCTTCTCATATCTACTTAGGTTAAAGGAAAGAATATCGAGAAAATATAAATAATCAGTAATAATGAAATGAAGAAAGAAAAAAAAACAAATACATTTTTCACATCACATATTTATTTTTCTTGTGCTTTCAGAAATTACAGCCGTATCAAGAAGTATTAAACACACACTTCATCTTTATCCATGAACAACGAGCAATTTCATACGACTACTGTTCTCAACCAACTGAAATCCGGTGCAGTTTTAATTAAAAGAAAAATTAATGGTAAAAAATATCGGCGTCGATTTTTCCTTCATGAACATGAGAACTACATAACCTACGAAAAATCAGGCAGATCGATTGGTCAACCACATAAATGTAAGAAAGAAAGAAAAATCATGAGAACCTATGGAAAATAATATTTTATATTTGCTCATTTGATCGTGATCTACATGGAATATGATAGTTTTATTTAGTGAAAAATCAAGCAAACGTGAACTATAGGGCAAGTTGTTGCGTGTAACAAATGGATTAAGAAGATTCATAATGACATAAGCACTAGTTTAATGAAAAATATAGACTGAAGATATTCTTAGAATACGTATCGAACAAAACAAAATCATTGTTTGATAGATTACTATTTCTAAACTTGATTCTTTTCCAATCTATAGTTTTTACATGTGAATCAGTTCGGAGATTAATCGACCTGCATGAAATACATTTAGGTTTTACGATATATCTTCAGTCAGTAAAACGAATGTTTGTCTTTCTTTCTATGTCTAAGAAACATTTTTAAGGCTAATCGATAAATATTCAAGGACTGAGAAGTGTTTGTAACAACAATTCAATCACCAGAAGTTACTTTCTTTCTGTTCGTTCATTTATCCAACACTAGATGAATGTCAATAGCATGATCTTCGTAACATCATAATACTTCATTCAAGCGATATTACCGTTCGATGACTTCTTCTTCTTCTGTCTTCATCGTTTCAATTCCTCCACTACCCCTTATTTAATCTACTATGGATGAGTAATTTCTACATTAGAATTGTCTTCACTACATGCCATTGTCAGTAAAACCTGACTAAATCTTCATCGTTGATTTGTAAAACAATGATTGCAACTTGTAGGGATATTTAGTAAATCAGGATAGACTGCGTTTCTTTTTAAAGGTTCGGTCATTATACAATGTACCCTCACCTGAAGACGTCACATTTGTGAAGTTAAATTACCTGTTTTAACATGACTTTGTATCCAAGGCCCGGCACTACTGCGTTGTTGTCGCATAATGCCGGGCAAGTTCTTAAAGTTTGAACATTTCGAATCGTTCATTTCATTGCATTCTGACCATGTAATGACTTGCACCTATTTGTTTTACTTCATTAATGTATCTAGATGAATAAAGATTTCCAAGTCGTTGATGAAGAGAAAATGTCACAAAGCGAACGTTCTATTCACAACGATGATTAGTATTCATAACACTAAGCCTATGTGAATCACGAATATAGCGCTAGACAGAATCATCCCTCGTTCGGTCTTAATTTAGAAGAAGTATAAATAAGAATAATCGTACTTAATTCTTTGATTGATATGAATCATAGGCACTTGACACTTTCGAATCTTTTCCATTCCACTTTCTATTCATCGGTATAATAGAAAGTACTTTATTTATTCGCATGATTGTCTTAAAAATATTCTTATCTAATGCATGATATCAATATTGACTCAATCTTACTGTCTTTCGAAGGAACTCAGTGCACTTTTAACATGCCGATCATGACGTCTATTATAGTTTCATACAACAAAGGATTATATTTCTTTTAAAATTAAATCATATATCTGTGGATTACGTTGACATCGATCCAATATAAGATTTGATGCACCGTCATTCTTCAATTGTATTCTATGCTTCTTAACTTGTTGTGAAAAACAATACTAAATTGTTTTTATTCTGAACACGGTATGTTTCATATGTATTTATGATTCGATTCAAAGAGGAAAACAATTATCTTAAAAGTAAAGAATCTCGAAAGCTACACAAATCGTCTTTCATTTTACGTCAACTAAATGCAACACAGCACAATATGAATACAAATAAGTTAGTGTTCAGGTTGCTTCAAAACAAGACAGATAGCTCCTTTTCAGTTATGTTTTGCTTTTGCCATCTACTTGTGTTCTAGTCTAATGAATATTATTATTTTTCTGTTGTATACTTAGTTTCTAAACTGAAACAAAGTCAGTGAGCGAGTTTAAATGTTGTTAACATTCATCTTTAAAAGATACAGATCTTCTCTAAATATTTACCTGATCAACAACAGTTGTTTTGATTATATTAGGATGCATGAAGAATTATGAAAGAAATTGGAAAGTGCCAAGTTCCTACAATTCATATATATCAAAGAATTCATTATGATTATTTTTCTTTGTGCTTCTTCTAGATTTAGATTGAATGAAGGATGATTCTGTCTAGTACTATATTCATAATTCCCATAGGCTTTGCTTTGCAATTACTAGTCATAGTTGTGAATAGAATGTTCGCTTCATGAAACTTTCCTATAAGCAACACCATGAAGATTCTTATTCATTTCGATGCATTACTGAAGTAAAAAGATGTATGTATACCACGCCATAGTCTGAATAGAATAAGATGGATGATTCGAAAAGTTCAAACACATTAAGGACACTTACTAGGCCTTATTCAACGACAGTGCAATATTACCGAGCCGTGAACACAAGGTCATATTAATATGACCCGTTTAGCTTCACAAGCGTGACGTCCTCGGATGATGGTAACATAAACATTGTAAGTCAATTATAATCTATCGTAAAATTCTACTGGACGAGAACTCAGCAAAAGTTACTCAGGAATAATATCAAGAAAATAAGACGGTAAAAATACAACCATCTGAGCTCTTACCTAAATATACCAACATTAATGGTTCAATCAAGATCAAATCGAGAAAAGAAATAACCAAGATGTATATAGAGTTGAACTGAAAAGTTTCTACACTGAACATAATACATGTGTTCGGGAAAATCCTTTAACTATCGTAGAACATGCTTGAAATACTCTAAATTCAGAATTTTAACAAATATAAACAAATTAAAACATAGTAAACTATGAATACAAAAAAATATTTAACTTTCCATAGATTGTTCCATTGAAAATTTATCTAGTATAATATCATGTGTCATATTCAATCAATTCACTCATTATCTGATTAGATTCTATCAAAGATATTGATGAGATTCGATCGGGTTTTCGTACTCAAACATTTGGTGAACTAGTGAAAAAAGGTTATATTAAACAAATCGATGTAAACATTTTTATTTCTTTGAATCAGAAAAATAGACTTAACTGTTCGTTATATTCATCCAGGAAAATCTTGCATTTACAATAATCTATAATAAGCACAAAAATGAACTTCATTTGATGGCACCAGATAACAATACTAGAGATGCATGGGTAACAGGCGTACAACATCTGATCGATCGAACTACGCAGAGAAGTCAACGTCATTTAATAAAAGAGAAAAAGTAGATAAACATTTGTTTTTCATTCTTTACTATATAAATTGGCATAATGACATTATTTTTCTACATTTATATTAGTTGGATTTTAAATTATTTTCGTGCAGCTGATAAAGACAAATCGAATACTTTATCAAAACGAGAATGTCGAAAATTGTTAAGCGATTCACTTCAAGTACAAATACCAGATGATGTATTTGAAAAACTTTTTCATGTAAAAGAATTGTATTTTTTAATTGTATATGTTTCTTATTATTTTTTCTTCTTATACTTTCCATATCCAGACAGCAGATGAAAATCAAGGAGGTGTATTAAGTCCAGAGGAATTTGTTGGCTTTTTTCATTTGTTAACTCAACGTCAAGATCTCTATCAAATTATGCAGAAGTAAGAGGAATTTAACAGGATTGAAAATTTACGATTCATGTAGGTATACTGAAAATGGATCGGCACAATCGATGGAAACTATTTACATGAATCCCAATGAATTATTATCGTTTCTAGAAACAATTCAGAATGTAAGAATTAGGTTTTCGTATTTGAATTGAATCAAAGATTTCACTCTCATGTAATCATATAGCAAAAAGTATTAAGAACTTCAATTACTAGCACTGATCAAAAGAAAATTAGACGTGAACATACCAACAAACTTGAACAAATAAAGAAATTAATTGATGAATTCGAATTGGATGAAGAATACCGAAATAAAGGCTTACTAAGTCTTGATGGTAAGTATTCAATCTTTTGTACTAGATGTAAAATCTACAATTTCAATTGATACTACACTTCTATATTTATCGAATGAGAAATGCATATGACATCACAAGTTTCGTTTGAATAGCAGGTTTATGAATAAAATGTGAATTTTCATGTACTATTAAACATTTACGAATAAGAAAAAGTGAACTTAATCTTACATCAGACTAAATATTTCAAGAGAAAGACGCAAAAATTTCATGTTGCTCGAGACAAACATTGCCGCTCATCGTTCAATTTTCGTTCAGACAGACTACACTACGAATTCAGTACAATAGCTTTTTGTTTGTAGAGATGAAACAAATATCCTCACATTAGATCAATCTTCTAGATGAATCATCGACAACATAAACTTAAATGTTTGTCAGAATGCATGTAGTTTGTTGAGTGTTCTCGACAAACCTTCAAAGATTTAACTACACTAGATACAAATTAGTCATTTTGTTTCCTTATGAAATAGGATTCGAAAGCATACTTGAGAAAAGATTGTATTTTATTTTGCTGCATGCAGGGGGGAAAAAGCAGATCCTGGATTCATGAGGATCCATCAAGATCCACCAGAATCCACCAAGAACTCCGGATCCGAGGATCTGATTTTCCCCCCTGCTCTTGATTTATAACTTAACTATCGGATACTACATAGTGTGGTAAGTATTCAGATAAACAAATTACCACTCACATCTAGATTCGAATAGAATACTTCTAGTTTTAGTTAAATTTCGATTTATTCAACTCAAGAGAAAAACTAGATGGTAGTCGAGCTGAAGCTCGAAACCGAAATCGGTGAGAAGCACTTACTTTCGAGCAAGAAACTTTAGTACTCCTCTACAAAGATTTGATAATTAATTGAAAAGATGTCATCAATAGTGCATCGATGCTAACTTTTTCTGCTAGCAATAATTAATGTCATACAATACACGTCGAATCTCGGTGTTTTGAGTCGCCCTATTGAAAAACAAATTTCATGGATTATATTAATATTCATGTTTTACTTTGGGCGAACGAAAGGTGATAGAGGAAATCGGACAAAATTTGTTAAAATTTCGAATCTCAATGATTCTGATGATGTTCGCTACACAGTACTTCGCACCCTAATGACAATGAAGTAACAACAGGGGGGAAAAGCAGATCCTGGATCCATGAGGATCCACGAGGATCCATCAAAATCCACCAGGAGCTCCGAATCCGAGGATCTGCTTTTTCCCCCATGGCTGCATGCTATACTATATTACTAATCATCATGTTCGCCTTGGCATCGTTGATTAAATTCACATCGTTTCGAAATATTTCTTGTCTACATTGTTACTCATGGGGGAAAAAGCAGATCCTCAGATCCGGAGCTCCTGGCGGATCCCATGGATCCTGGTGGATCCTGGTGGATCCAGGATCTGCTCCCCCCCCCTGATCAAGAGACATTGTATATCTATCTCACATGATATTCTTTATACCATATACTTTTTGATGGACGGTGTCTGATTAAAAATAACTTAGAATAAGCGCTCCGAACTATTTAGAATTGTATTTTGTTTCATCCAAAATTTTCTTTTTGTTACATTCTAGGATTTCGAAATTTGTTGTTATCCAATGATTACGACATAGTAAACCCGTCATGTTCTCGACAGATATATCAAAATATGACAAGGTGCGTCAATTCATGGATATGTATTTTATTTCAACAAAAATTTATTTTTCATCATCTAGACCATTATGTGATTACTATATCAATACTTCGCATAATACGTAAGACTTTGCGTTTTAATTGTAGGATACATTGCCGATGGAAGTAAATTCCTATGTTTTTCTAGATATTTATTATACAGTCAAGTATCCGGTGAGAGTAATCCGGAAGCTTATAATCGAGCATTATTAGCTGGATGCCGAGCTGTTGAACTCGATTGCTATGATGGTACTGATGGTCAACCGATAGTTACACATGGATTTACACTTGTAAAATCATGTTCATTCGAATCAATTATTCGTTATATGGAACCAAATCTTTTTAAAACATCACCGTAGGAAAACTATAATAATATCTTATGAGACGACTAGTATTAAAAAGAATCTTGTTTTCATTCTCTAGATATCCAGTTATTTTAAATATAGAGAATCATTGTTCGACTGAACAACAAAAAGAAATGGCTCGAATATTGAGAGAAATTCTTGGTGGTAAAATTGAAAATCTCTAGAATTAATATATAGATATAGAAAAACATATTCTCTTATTTTTTTCTCTTTATTTAAAGATCGATTATTAACAGAACGATTTTCCCATAAAGAAGCAACAGTTTTACCATCACCTGAAGATTTAAAATACAAAGTTCTCATACGTGTTAGTATTTCACCTGTCTTTTTAAAAAACAAAATCAAGCATCTCTTTTTATTTTTATTAGAGTAGAGTAAATACTAAAACTACAAGATCGAATACAATGATGCCATCCGAAGATGACGATGATCCCATGTTTGATCCATTGAGCAAAGTATGTTATTATCGATATAGTTCGATCGAAAATTTCGTTATTATCAATGTTGTGAATCTGACGAACATTATGTTGTTATTGTCATAGAACGTTTTAAACATGCCCTTACTTCTCGCAGTAAAAGATAGTTCTCATCAATGTTTTCTGGATATATGAGTATTATGAAAACCATTCAAATGTTTAGCACGTACTCCAACATCGTTCATGATCCTATTTATTCCTTGATTTTGTTTTATTTTCACCAAACATTACATTTGATGTCGTGACAATCAATTGAGAATAATACTACTCAAATCTATCCCGGCATATTCTACACAAAACTCACGATTTTCTTAAGATCACGATATCCAATCCATGTAATTTACGTTTTAGTTGTTCGATTTAGTTCGAGGCTTATGGTGTATGGAAAATGAGAATGAACAGCTAGTTATAGTTTCTTAATTCCTAATTGATATTTCAAATCAATTTTTTTTTCTACTCTGCTCATTTATACGCAATAAATTAATGTTACTCTTAATCCATGATGATTTTTCATGAAGTATTCTAAAATGTTGATAGTATGTTTTCTTTAGAAAAGTATCATTGTGAACAAAAGTTATTGAAATCTTCTGTATCAATTGATTTTCTCAATAGTCAATACATAATAAATCTTCTTATAGTGGAGCGAAGACCAACCATTCATTGATCAACAAATCGCTTGAGTTCCAATATTGATTTCTTTTTAAAGTAATAATTCTACTCAGATAAGCGAGATAAGTTTAATTCAACTAAGACACTTAAAATGTCACCCAAAAATAAATACACGTTGATAGGAATAATATAACTGTGTGCGAATAAGCATTTTGATTAGTTACATAGAATAGAGCATGTTAACTTTTAGTCGATAAATCTTCTCAGCAACATATCATATATCTTCAATGGCACCCCTAATTTGGCGATTACCAAACGAATCCATATAATTGCACTATTAATCAAACTGAATACGAAACATCCTTTTCTTTTACTTATTTGAAAGATAAGACAAGTCAAGTTCTGTCCTTAAAAACTAATATCATTAATATTGTAATAAGTATTACATTCGCGGGTAAAGCCAATAGTCATGCTATCTTTAATGTTGAAAGCAGTATAGGCCTAGTGTGTTAAAATTGTCTGTATGCTTCTCAATGCTAACTATGACTTTCCATTGATTCCAGTCTACATTCATCAATGATTACACACTTTATATACTATGAAGATCAGAAAGCAAGAAAGTCAGTTCTAATAAAAACGATCACTTAAACAATATTGCTGAGATTTTTAAAAGCTTGTTGATAAACAAGCAATATAGAAGTACATAAAGTTGCTTTGAACTACGGAAACAAAAACTGAAATGATGCTCACAATGCCAACATTACAATCCATTCGTTACGGATAGTTCAGAAATAAAAAGGATGATAGTAAACTCCCGACGCTTTCGTATGATATGAACACTTTTATGATCAGAGAATGTCTAAGAGAAAATATTCGATTTCAGAAGTATTTTTATGTCAACAAACATCTCGACTTATTCAAAATGAAAAAAACAGTATGAACGATGTCTTTTCATCTTTCAACACTCAATATTTCATTTTATAATTCAGTATTGAAAATCTAATATTTTAGGCTATTCAAAATGATCCAGATGAATTGTTTGTTTATTTACAAAATGTTCCGTATCGTGAAAATGAATATGCTATTCAAAATTGTAAGTTGTGAAAATTTTGCTTCAACTCTACATTATACTTTCTTTTAAACAAATAGATTCTCCATGGAGTTCATCGTCGTTAGTTGAAAATCGCTTAGAGAAAATTTCTCGTGATAATCCATCCAGTTTGATTTTACAAACAACATGGCGTATTATTCGAACTTATCCTGGCGGCTTTAGACAAGATTCTAGCAATCCTAACCCACTAGATTCTTGGAATTATGGTATACAAATGGCTGCTTTAAATTTTCAAAACAATGATGATATGATGCCATTGTGTTTTGGAAAATTTCTTGACAATGGTGGTTGTGGTTATATTCTTAAACCGAACTACTTAATAAATGCACATGAAACAAATTATAATCCATTAGATCCTGAACTTAATCTTGATTTTCCTGTAAAATTAACGTTAACAATCATAAGTGGACAGTTCTTATCACGAATAAATACAGCAACGTCGGATATACCAGATCCATATGTACTCGTATCCATACATGGTTTACCGTGTGATCAACAAACACGTAAAACAAAAGTCATTAACAATAATGGCTTAGATCCCATGTGGAATGAAAAGTTTTCCTTTCAAATAGAATATCCAAAAATGTCGCTTGTATATTTTTCCGTTTATGATCATGATGCATTTACACGTGATGATAAACTTTCACATTTCTGCTTACCATTAACAATGATGCAAACAGGTTGTTAGGCAAAAGAGATTTATTTTGAATTCTTTACTATGTTGATAAATGATTTAATATATTTTAATTTTTCAATAGGCTATCGTCATATTCATTTACGAGGTAGAACATATGATCTGACACATTCAACTCTATTCGTTCATGTTAATATTGAAGATGGCGAAGATAATCCCATTTGTACACGCTTGTAATATTCGAATATAAATAAATAAATAAAAGAATATTTATTTTTATTTCAATAAAACTTCCATGATATGTGATAAATCATGAACTGCATTTTTCTTTGTTTGATTTATGTTTTGCGCATACTATTCTACAAAAAAATAAGGTAGAGTGCACGCTGTTTTTTATTCAACAACGATACTAATAGAACAAGCAAAACGAAAAAAAAAGAGAAAATAAAGTCAAGCAAATATAGGTGTTGGAGTTTGAACGTGTCCTAGTCTTCTTTTAATATGTTCAACTTCACCACCATATTTGCAAACAGCAACTCGCATCATTGCAAGTATATTATGTGCAGCTGTATTATGATCATGGATACCGCCATAGAATGGAACAGTTGCATCTTTGCCAACGTAGCTTTTCATCAGAGCTCGACCACCAGGATGTGAATCAATAAAACGGCTAACATCATGAATAAAACCAGCAATTAAAATTAATTCACGACCATCGTTTTTCTTTGATAATGATTGATATTCTTCAAATGTAATTATAGGTAAATCAGAACCTCCTTTAGGCCATGTAATGGTTTGACCAAATTTATCCAATGCTTTGCATGCCATCGAAAAACGACCTTTTTGTATTTCATTCTGAGGAAATTCTTTAAGATTACTAGCGAGACCAATTTTCTTAGTAAATGCTATTAATAATTTTGTTGGATCATATTGAAACCATTTAAGTGCATTTCGATAATCCGATGGAAATTCATGATGAAAATTATGATAACCTTCACCGAGTGTCACAAGTGCTGTTATAAAATGATCTCGTGGTGTATGGCGATCATCGAATGGTGCATTACCGAGATAGTGTGCCAATGAATTAACACAGAATGTTGAATGATGTACAAAAACAAGACGCAGAACACCAGCAAAAAAATAACCACCACGGTAATCGCCCCATCCAAGTCCACATACAAGTGTAGGTAAAACGAAAGACATGAAAAATGCTAAACTTAGATAATTTCGATGTTGCCATTGAACACTTGGATCCCGTGTTAAATCTGTCACATCAGCAACACCAGGCCTTCGACGGGGTTTAAATAATAACCAACCAATATGAGAATAAAAAACGCCTTTATGCGCATTATATGGATCAAGATCCGTGTCTGTGTACCGATGATGTGCTCGATGACCTCGTGACCACCATTGAGCTGAACCTTGAACAGCACCAGCACCGAAAATAAGTAAAATGTAACGCAACAGTAATTTTGCTTCATAAGCTCGATGAGCAAATAAACGATGATAGCCAGCTGTGATGCCGAAACCGGTTAGGAAATACCATACAATTGTAAATGCAACCGTTTGCCACACAAAAGATGTCGTAAAAAGCCCGTACAATGCAATAAAAGGCTCAAGACACAGTAATGTTGCTTGAGGCCAATTAACTTCTTTGTACCAATTTGACCATGTAATAGGTGGTAAAGAAGATTCACTTAATAATGTTCGTGCTACATAATTATTTCTAATAAAATCTTCTTCTTCTTCTTCTTGTTCAGAATTCATTGTCGGTGATGATGGTTGTTCGACTGCAGTATTTTCTTCAGTAGTCAACATCGGTAAATCTAATGGTTCAGGTAAGTAGGTTAAGGACGTACCAGATGCATTTAATTCCTCAACAGCATACACCATTTTGATCTGAAAATGATTGAACGAACTATTTTATATATTATTATTTAGAATATGATGATGATGGATAGTATGAAGAATGTCTTTGAATGACTTTAGCAATGTGAATTGATGATCGCTTCAGCGTTTTTTTTTCTTCTGCACTATTGTGATGTACTCGATTGCTTTTTGCTTGTTCTACGCATCGAATTTTCTCCGGAATAGACGAGTAGGCAAAGAGAGAATGCGGTGATCACGCCATAGAGAACAAACACATCGAACACAATCATCTACTCTCTGCGTGATAAAGAATCAATAAGAATGACTTTTTGACACTGAAATATTCTTTGTTTAGTTTTTTTTTGTTCAATATTAATTATGATGATGATCTTTGAAATGATTATGAAGAGAGAACAGTTTATTTCTCGTATTCAAGATGTTACAAAAACTCGAAGTCAGTTTATTTTTTAATAATTGAACATTCATCGCATACTAATTACTAGTCTGCTTTTCATATGATCAATTAGTTAGAATTTGTTATAGATAGCCAATAGTCAAGTTTAGTGGAAGACAATTCTTTTTAAAAAAAGTGTTCAAAACTTAGAAGAATAAAAAATACAAACATGTTGTTTATTTAACATATTAATATCAAATAAAACAAAACGCACTTTTCGAACAGTGTTTTTGAGTGTATGGTAACTGTGAGCTTTATACGCAGATGTACAAATGCGTAAATTGAAGAAACGATAGAAGAAAAAGAATTTTTCATATAAAAAAATATTTGATTCAAAAAATGTTCCATTGAGTTAGCTATCACATGTGTAAAAATAATAACCACTACTAAACAAGAAAATATTTTCTACAATGGCGAATTACTCATTATATTTTAAAGTGACTTTTACGCCGTTTAACTCTTGAAAATGACTAAGTTTACCTGGCAACGCAAAATTAACTTTTTTTTATTTTTTCCAACATGTCACAATTTTGACCAATAAAACATTTTGTCAACTGTGCATGTTCTTTCAAACCCTGGAATCGTCTGCTTTAGCTGCGATTGGTTTATGCTTTCAATATTAAACTTATACTTACTTGTTTGTTTGTTTGTTTGTATTTCTGTCTTGTTTTCCTCTCGACATACGAAAGACAAAGTACCAGAAAAAAACCCTAAAATCCATTGTTATCATTTAGATTTAAAGAATTCGACAACATTTCTATCTAATCTGTAATTATAATGCATAATAATTTTAACAAGCAAATCTTTTTTCCATTACAAAAAGACATCAGGATGTTCAATGACTACTTATATCTGTTCGTGCTAAAACATAATTATCACTTTTCTTGAAAAAATATCAACTAATCATGTTCTCTTTCCAAATACGTCGCAAAATTTCATTCATCCATTTCGTAGGATGCGTGCAGAAATAATCTAATTGCATGGAATAACCAGATAAGATGACTTCATATTCCATCACAACATATATTTTAATCACGAAGAAAAGATATTTACGATTCTATTCGTATATATTGCATATAAAAATAAATGAAAATCTGTTTACGAAATCTTAAGGGAAATCTACGTAATATCTGTTTTAAATCTATACGAAAAAGACACATATTGTGAATAACAATGATCATATTCTCTGATATAAGTTTCAGTTATCCAATACTTGTACTGAAAAACTTCAAATCAACTAATCATTTTGTACGTTCATTGTTTATGTATATTTGATGCTCGCATTATTATAGCATGTTATACTTCAATCAAATATTTACACTAACTAAGATTCAAGTCAACATGAGAGTATGCTCTAATGAAGGATTCATTTGACTATTTACTCATTAAATATATACACTGAACTAATATATTAAAAACTCTTCTTTAATAAAACAGATGAACAATATTATTTTAATAAGTACAAAAAAATCAATTCATCAAAAGAAGGAAACATACCGACTTGTAAAAGAAAAGTGGGCTGATGGAAATATATTTATTCTTGAATATTTACTAGAAGAAACTGTTCAAGTATTTGCCAGTACTTCAGTATTGAACAAGATTTTTGTTGTTTCCGAAAGAATGATTTCCATTGCCGATGTTATGCGTTGTTTATTGGAAAAAAATACTTTTCGTTTGATCGAGCAAATATCAATTAAATCATCTTAGTCGTTCTTTTTGTTTTGTTTTTATTAAAAATTGATTCAATAATCATTTTTATGCTCGTCAAATAGAAATATTTTCAACAACGAATCTGAAATCTAGATGCAAAATTGACTAGTCAAACGATTTATTAGCTATAATTAATTCATACTAGATAAGTTTTCGATTCAATTTTAATTCAATCAACAAATATACATCGAATCCTTTTTTTCAAACGAAATGTGATAACTAATTAAATTCAATTTTTTAAACTCTCCTAATTGCAAATGTTGCGCATTATTGCATAAAATAAAGAAATAGATTTGTAATTATTCAGTTTATATGCTAACTCAAAGCTGTTTCTCAGTTCGCAACATACATCTACACTTTCTGATAATAAATCGAGTAATTAAATTTCTTAGCTTTTACAGCAGAAACTTATATTTTTCACTATTGGACAGCGGTCTCTATCGATTTGTTAATTATTCTTATTGGCGTTTATTTATTATATGGCAAACAAAGAGACAGATAAGATAGAAAATTTTACATTACGATATTCAGCAGCATGAATAAATTCAATCTTTTCTTCTTCAGATCTAGTTCATTGTTGTTGAATTTTGTAATACATTCTCTTTATTCAAATTTAACATGACCGATAATCTTTCAAAAAGTATTAAATCAACTGAACACGAATTATCTTGGGCTAATCGAGGTTTAAAAGGCAATTGTGCTGCTGATGGTAATCATCTAGTATTTATCAATAAAATTGTTGTAGTTTTATTTTTTTTGTTTTTTTCCCTTAACTATGAAATTTAGTCAAAGAATTATGTGATGAAATTAAAAAGTATGAATCCTTGAAAGCATTACGACTTGAAGGCAATACAATAAACGAAGACGCTGCAACAGCCATTGGAAAAGCTTTAGGAAAACACAATGAAATTGAAGTAGACATCACTGTTTATTCTTTGCTTACATTGATTTTTATTTGTTTTTGATTGATTTTTCAAGCGTTTAATATGGAATGATTTATTTACGACTCGACTTAAAACTGAAGTGCCACCTTCATTAGTAAGATTCTGTATTCTTATATTTGATATGGTAACAATATCTTTTATGTTTTCAATCAGATTAAATTAACTCAAGGTCTTTTAACAAATGGATGTCATATAGTGGAAATAAATCTAAGTGATAACGCTTTTGGTCCCATTGGTGTCAAAGGTCTTGAAACGTTTCTTTCATCATCAGCATGTTATACGCTCGAAGAACTGCGTTTAAACAATTGTGGTATGGGTAGTATGGGTGGAAAAGTAAATAGTTTTTTTATATTGACTGATTATTTTTAATAGATAGAAAAATAAATAAAATTCATCGGTATTTCTTTAGTTATTAGCTGAAGCTTTAATTACATGTCATAAGAATAGTGTTGCATCTGGTGGAAAACGATTCGCATTAAAACAATTTATTGCTGGTCGGAATCGTCTTGAAATTGAAGGTTCCCAAGCATTGGCAAAAGCATTTGAAGTAATTCAGGAGTTGATATTAATATTATTAAAATGAAACTGTTCTTCTTGTTAAATTAGATTATTGGTACATTAGAAGTGATTCGTATGCCACAGAATGGTATACGACCAACAGGTATCGAAGCATTGACTACAGCTTTCGTAAGAAATCGCAATTTACGCATCATCGATCTCAATGATAATACTATAACAACGGCAGCAGCTAAACTAGCATCAGCTATTGAAAAATTACCTAAATTAGAAATAATTAATCTTGAATCGTCACTCATTCGTACGAAAGGTGCTACGGCTATTGCTCGAGCTATTGTTTCACATAAAAATCTTCAAGTATAAAGATACTTTCTTTTTTTACGATAGTCTAGCATTTTAAAAAATTACAGCCATTTTATTTTCAAAGGAATTATATCTTGGATGTAATGATATGCACACTGAGGGTGGTATTGACGTTGCACGAGCTGTTAAAAATATGCCATCGTTGAAAGTATTAGATTTAAATGGTGAGTGAGTGTTGGGAAAAGTTTTGTTTGATTTATTTATTCTTTTAAACATCTTAGGAAATTGCTTTGGTCCTGATGGAATCGATGAAGTTCGTAATCTACTTGAAAATAAGAGTTTCATTAATCAGATGGCATTTAGGTAAATAAAAATCTATCATTGTTTTAGAAATAATGGCTTGATTTTGTTGAAAATAAAATAAAGCAGGCAAGGCTTTACGAAACTTAAAACTATATATATAAACGATCAAATGAAAAAGAAATACTGTGAATGAATATTGAAGGCAATATCTAGAAAAAGAATAGTCTAGAAAATCGATTCGAAAGACTATTTCTAGATTACTATCATAGAATTACTGATTGCCACTGTTTTTATGCTTAGAATAATTTGATTCATTATTTCATCAACAGGTACTTGTCTAGCTTTTAGACTTCACAAGTCTTCTGTCTATGGTCACCCTTTTGTGAATATATGTTAGTTAAGAGTTCACGAGAATATCATAATAATCCATTAATAGCTATTTTCATTCATGTTGACAGTATTCTAATAATCCCAGCCGAAAAAATTTGAATTCCAAATTAGTCTTTTAGTATGTTAATATGAAAATGCACTATTTCAGCAAAGAAGAAATATTCTTGAAGCTTTTGAAATGAAATTTTCAAGATATTCTGTTAGAGATCTATAATCATAATTTTAGTTAATGAATGCGAGCCTTTTGAAATACGTGCTAATCTTACTGAGACGTGTTTGTAAGATCCATATGAACTCAAATGATAAATATCAATTCCGATGTTTCTCTTCCGAGTAATTCAATTTTTCTTGTTTTTCCATTTTCTACCAGAAGAAAGCTCACTTACTAAACATCTGAGAGGCCACAAACATCGGCCATTTCCTTCTAGACATTCTTCTATTCATTCATAAATAAAATACCAATGTATGCCTTAACGAGAAACTTCAACGACACGATTACAATTGCTCAAATCATAGACTTTTGAGAAAATTTTTCATAAGTTTACCATCATTCAAATGTAAATCTATAAATATAAATAAATAAATGGGAATATACATATTTGAATTTTTCGTCCGCCTTCGCTATCATCTTTAAAATATATTTCCAAACCGAAGCGATTGGTTGTCAAATATTCGACCATGTTCAGTACTAAGATTGACTTTTATTTCTTGTTTTTGTTTCATTAGTGATGATGAAGGTAGTGATGAAGATGAAGAGGATGAAGACGATGAATATGTTGATGAAGATGATGATGAAAGTGCAAATGAAAGCGACGATGAAGAAGAAGATGATGAAGATTATCAAGAAGTAGAGGAAGAGCAACAACAATCAGAAAACGAACCTCCATCTTACTCCTTTGGTATTAATGCTACTCAGAAACCAGCGGGTTTTCAATTCGGTAGTATACCATCGAAACCGGAACCTGTCAGCGCTTTATCCAATGCGATAGCTAAATTTGATTTTAATATAAGTAGTTCATCATTTAATTTTGGTTTACAACCAGCAACTGAAGTATTTCAAGTGAAGCTTTGCATTGTTATCCGATAATCGTTCATTCTTATTTAGACTAAAGATAACAAATGGACAACGTTCAATAATATTGATAAAATAAAAGAATTTATCAAAGTGAGGAAAATTTATGGACAAAAAAAGTCGATTGTCAGAAACTATAAAAGAGAAATAATGATATTTTTCAATAGAATGATGAACAATCAATCGAACGTGCTGTAAAATTACTTGACGATGTATGGAATGATATATCGCTCGAACAACTTGATATATCTTCTATTTCTAGTATGATCGACATGTTCATTTTGATTTTGTTCAATAGATTGAATATTAATTGTATTCATAGGAAAAATTCTGAACTCATTAACATGGACACCTTCAAGTGAACGTAGTTTTAACGACCGCTTACTTGTCGTATTAGGTTTTGTTAAAGTAATAAGAGAGTTACATTTTAAATTGTCGTTAAAATATCTGAACTCAATTATTATCTAGGACGAAAAAACAGGACGTCAACGTCGTACAAATGATCAACGTGATAAATTCTATCAAACACTTATTGATGTCAGTCGAGCATTGCCTAAATCAACAAAAAATCTACTGTGTATTTTTCTTCAAAATACAACGTGCGTATTTTTCCTGTGATTCTGTCTTTCGTATAACAAGGAATTTAATTATATTTTTCTTCTTCTCTAAATAGAACGGATCAAAAGCCAACGGCATTTGACTTGAAACAAAAACTAATCGGAGCAATAAAAGGATGACATAATTTTTTGTGCTTGTATACTGTGTCTATTATTTTGTTATAAAATTAAACGAGATTAGTATAAATAGCTTTTGTTCACTATTATGTTTTTTTGTTTGTGGCATACACGATAAACAAGTCGTATTTGAATTCAGTATCTCTTGAAATAGAACCATAGGACGAAAATAAGGTTTAGGAATTTGTAAGCATTTTAAGAATGGAATTAGAATCTGGATAATTAGATTTTCATCGGTACAGATCTAGAATGTGAAAGATACAGCTCCAAACTACTTTGATGTTCTTTGTCATCTGAAAATAGAATCTATATTCGATGCATCAGAAGGCCGAACAGGCCATGAGGCCTGCTCTCCTACTTGACTATAGCTGGTATCCATGATAGTTCTAAGGTCTGATATATGACTGGCAACTTAGGTGAAAGACATCAGAGAACAGATGAAGACAAATAGGTTCGTTTGGAACTCGGCGATACATCATGTTTATAATTTATTACGGCCACATATGCAAGAACACGGTCATTTTAAATAATTTAACGATGACACTGGTAAAATGAAGTACGAGTCTTTCCGATTGAAGATTCGATTTAAGAAGTCAAATTTGTCAAAATAATTCAATAAGTTTCGGTAAAAAATATCACGTAGACATATTAAACAAAGAATTTCCCAATTCTTCTACTATGACCACTATGAAAAATTCTTTTTGGTTTAGTTAATTTGCAATTGAATAACATAATCGCGTAAGTTGCTTTTTTCATATTTTATATGAAAACTTTATTTCAATGAATTAGAATTGAACAGTAAAACGTGTTGTCTTTTCCTGATTTCGATGTACACAACTGAAGGTCACTGATTTTTTTCTTAATTGTATTGTTCCTATTGTTGTATAGATGGTTCGTTTTTACTGACACTGAAATAGAATGGATATTTTTGATTAACGATCTGCAGCAATGTTTCAGACCAATCAAAAATCATTGATTCAATATGTTCATTATTTCAAATTTCAGACTAAATAATAGAACTTAGTTAACTTTTTGTCGTAGATACAAAAAATTTAGATAAAACTAGTTAAAGTGTAATTTTTCAGGCGATACTTGATTACGATCTATCTAGCATTTTTTTTCTTAACGATTCCATATTCATACAAATGTTTATAGATTTAAGAGAAAATTGAGTCGTGAATTATTATTTTAAAAGTTAAATTTATGATGATGGTGAGAAAATATTCGAATTAATTTGTATTCAACCACATTGACTATCAATATCAGTTAAAATTATCGAATGTTTTTCGGTTGCCACAGACGCGTGATATAGACTTTTTTCTTCTATTTTTGTTTACGATATTGCATGCTCTTTAATTGTTCGGCAGTTCTTCAATTCGCTCATATTGAAAATCATAAAAATGCTTCGTATGTTTTAAATGAAGAATTAATTATAAGTAAGTCGACATTTTTTCCACGTTTTCATACAGCATGAGTAAATAATCTTATATATGTAGATAAAATGTTTGATGAACATGTCATGCAATGATAATAATCTCATATGATTACCTAGATACACGCTTCAAATGACGAAGCAAGAAATAACAATATGATAGGATCAATGTGATTAACCCGCTCACCTCCTCAGCAGCATTGTTTTTAACCGTTTAGAAAAGGTCTAATTCGTTTGTTAAGTGGTGTCATGTCAATATACATATTTCTTCGTTGTTTCTTTTCTAATGGATATCAATCATTAGAGAAATTTAAACAAAATTCACACTACAACGGTTGACTATTATTGAACGACTATCAACAATTCTCTCTATTTTGTGTTTAAAATTTCTCTGATTCCAAAAACATCAAAACTAAACCAGTTTCGACGAAAATGAATGGTTTGCTCGTCTCATGATCTACGACACGATATGCATATGTGTCCTGATTGCTTCAAAACTTTTCATACAGAGATGAACTATTACTGACTTTTAAGAACGGAACTGAAATTTCTCTGTAAAACAATAAAAATCATATATTTTAGCGTTGCTTTAAAAAAACTTTGATTTTCACAAAAGAAAACGTCGAGAGCCAAAGGGTTAAAAAACCTCCTATTTTAAACTTGCGCTTGTACAAATATAGGAATCAATAAGAAAATATAAATCAAAAGGGACGCCGTTCTCAATCAGAAATGTTATTTTATAAAAAACATAACAAGATGAATAATTAGTTGGTACTCAGTTTGTTTTTCTTCCTCCTACTCAATGGATAGGTAAATGCTGTAGAAAAAATGGTGAATTTATGGTTGAATTACTTTTTTTTCATCAAAACGTATTTAGAGGATAAATTTGAATGATAGTACAAGTCAATAATGATGTATCATATTTTTATCTCATAGACCAACAACGAAAATTCTATTAATTATCAAATATTTAGTTTGAAATAAATGGCAGATACGAATAGCACTTTTTCAACGGTGACCTTTTTTTTCTGTTTTCTATTGTCAATCGAATGAATCAACCTACAGCTGTTTCTATTGATTTTTTTGCTCACCGTTTTCCCGACCTTCAGCACAAGATATACTGAATCGCTGATAAAAATAAGGTAATATATTTTCATCTTCGTATCAATGAAATTCATCACCAACTTCAATAATATACTAATGATTGACTATTTGAACTACTTAATTCGAACTGATTGCAATCATTTTGCATTCAGATTTATTGTTTCATACTGGTGATCGGTCTTTTCTTAGACATGTAAAATGACTTCAAGTTTCCATAGAATATTCATACAATATAGTAATAAGATTGTAATGTTGAATATAATCTATGTATTTCAGGATATTTCAAATCTACGAATGTCTACAATAAGATCAAAACCAACCCATGACATTGTAGAGCTTTCATTATCAATTTTAGTTTTACAAGTTTAGACAGAAAAGTAACAAGAAAGCATTTTTAAATCGCATAAAACGTTAAAAAACACAGTTACGATAACGAAGTAACAATATAATTATCGGGAATATTTTAATAAAAACTTTGATTGCTCTACAAATCGGATATTTTGTAAAAGATAGATAAAACCAATTGAATATGAGAAAATTGCAATATAAATATTGCATCGTAAAGTTTAGCAAATTTCTAGTTTTAAGTTTTAAGAGTAATACTATCCTTCAGTTTTACTTTTTAGAAACAAAAATCTTCCTCGATTGAGTAAATGGTGAGATGACTGTAATAGTATCAGCTACGTTTTAACTGGCTTCAAACAACTAAGATAAACAACATTCATTTATGCTTGAGTATCTTCCTTCTATTATACTATATAATATTATAAGCATTTCCTACATTAGTTAGTTATAATAACGTTCGCATGCTGTAATTAGGTTTAACTATGCATAATAGTTTGGGAAATTGACTTGGCGAAAAGAGTAATGAATAGCGAACATGAACAGGCTTTCATCAGATGAACATGAAAGCATAATTCATTAAATATAATGATGCGTTAGTTTTAGCTGCAGTAAATAGATATTGATAATACTTTTCCCTCGTAATTGCGTTACTATTTTTAAAAATCAACAACAGATCGGATTGACCGTTGTTGTAACTATCAAAGGTTAAGAAGACTACAGCCCGATGTTTAATTAATAGATACATCAATACATAAGTAGAATATGGATGAATTATTTGAAATTATAGCTTCAATTCTCGATTTATTTTTCTCTCGTTTTATTTCTAATAGTTAAAAAAGTAAACTTTGTTTCTATCGACAGTGTCATTCAAAAGTAAAACTCATTTAAAATAACGTTCTCTCGACAAATTTTCTTTTTCTTTGTAATAAATAAGTAAACAGAAACCAATTTTACGTTTGAAAAAAAAAACTCAAATTTAAAATAATGTGCATTTTCAATAGATTAAAATACAAAAACACAAGTGTGCATGAATTTTGTTTACTTGACAGGTTCCAAATGATTTCGATCTCAAGTACTCTTGTGAAATATAGTGCATTGCATCGGATACTTTATCATTCAAAGAGAAAATTTTCATTTGAGATTAAAATGAATAAATAAATGATATTCTCATATGCAAACAACTACCGAATAAATTGATTCAACTACTACTACCACATATTTTCCCATTGAAACAGTTATTATTCGATATATTTTTGTTCATTCTGATTCTTCAGTAAGATTTTCGTTTGAAGATGGTACAATTTAAAGAGATTTTGACTAAAATTTAACATTTGTTGATGAATTTTTTTTCAAGCATCACATATGACTAAAGCCAGTCGTACGTTGAATATCCTCAGCGGCTATTTATCATGTAAATATTTAGATGAAATTTATTTGCAATGAAATGTACGCCATGCTTTTTTCTATATTCAACATAAAAAGGACAAATCATTTTTATGTTTGCCATCGTCAAGTCAACAAAAAACCACAATATCATGTTAGAATACTCGTATAAATTAAGATCAGCTTTAGTAAACGATGCTTGATTTTCATACTCTTATAAACGTTTATGAATGTCGTTAAAATGTACTATCTTTAAATCATAGAAGAAAATCATCATAAAATGAAAGTTATTCGTTAGGAGCTTATCTTTTTCTTCTATTCCTTTCTTACGTTTTTAAGAATCTACGCTCAAAAACACTTTTTCTTTTTCTTATTTTATTCTTCGCCAATATTTTATTGACGTCGCCTTCTGTTGTGGTGTACGTAAAAGTGAGTTACAAAATAACGAGACCGGAGAAGGAGAGTCATTCGTCTATTCCATTCAATAATACATAAGTAAAATCGGAACAAAGTCATAATTTGACGAAAGCAGAGTACACTCATATTGTTTCGTTGTTGTTAAAAGAAAAGAAGAAGCTCATTGTAATATGGATGAAACGCAATGGAAAAGGTTTGAATTTAATTTTTTATAAATTTCTACATTGTATTAGATTATTCTTTGTTTCAAAATTTGATTCCTTAGAATTATGGATAATGATCCAACAAACGTAGTATCTACACAGCAAACAAATGCTGTTAATGTTCTTAAACGGCGAACAACATTCATTAAATATAAAAACAATGGTCGCACATATTCACGTTTATATTTTTTAGTTTTATCTGAAGATTCTATACACTATTATGGTTCAAAACATAAATCCAAACGTCAAGCATGTATGATTAAAGATATCGGTCAAATTCGGCAAGGTTTTACAACAGCCGTCTGGAGAAAATGTTTAAAAAATGGAAAAGTTTCAAGTGATAAAACTGATCTTGCCTTTTCGATTCTCTATAATAATAATCGTCAATCACTTGACTTACTTGCTGAAACTGAAGATATTCGTTCACAATGGGTCAAAGGTTTAGAATTGTTAATCAAACGTTATCAATCACATATACGTACACATCGTGAAATAACTGATAAATGGATATGGCAGTTATTTTCAGAGGCTGACACTGATCAATCTGGTCAACTAAATCGTCATGAAATTATAGATCTTCTAAATTCACTTAATATTCAATTGAACGATAATGAAATTGATTTCTATTTCAATCAAGCCAATGTAAATAGAGAAAATAAGCAACAATTATTGAATTTAGATAAAGATGAATTCTTGACATTTTATAAATATGTTTCACAGCGTCCAGAATTATTGAAAATTATTTGTCAGTAAGTATTGATACAAAAAATGCATACCATTAGAATAGACTAAAGCACGACTATAGTTTTGTTAAGGCATCTATAGTGAATGTATAGATACATGAAGGACATTAATTTTTTTACATTGTTAAAGAATGTGGCACGATATGATATAATACATAGTATGTATATCATTGCTTTTTTTCCGTCTTACTTGAATTCTAATTTTTCAAAATTGAAAAGACTTTATAACGAATGGAAAGCTATGTATTATTTAAAAACCTAGTCATACAATAATTGATAAGGGCAGATGTGATGTAGATACCTTCCAAACTTCGTGAAAGAGAACAATGCCATAGGATCGTAGTCATAATCTCACATATAATGTCATCAAATCTTACAGTAAGAAATGTTTTTTACATCGTATCAATTACGTTCGAAAGGATGATGAAAAATAAGTTTCTCAACGACGTTTCTTTGAGTAACTATCTTTTAATCATAGATTCGAACAT
This sequence comes from Rotaria macrura, assembly GCA_900239685.1. Lineage (NCBI taxonomy): Eukaryota > Metazoa > Rotifera > Eurotatoria > Philodinida > Philodinidae > Rotaria > Rotaria macrura. The sequence continues at coordinate 50,209 of OENT01000032.1, forward strand.
CTATTAATCATTTATGATTCGAGTCTTGTTTCTTTGCTTGACACATGATTTGCAAAAGAAAATATGTGAATTTTCGATGCCATGCATAATGAACTCATGAATAACATCATCCTTTTAACCACGTAGGTACGTATGTAGACCTTCATATTTGATCACTAGAGGTAATGATCCGAATAAAAAACTCAATGTTCCATTTAAAAATTGTTGATTGTTGTTGTGTTTCTCCCGATGATTTTTTGTAAAAATGAGTATATATATATGTATGTGTCATGCATTTATTTTTATACTTGTAGCTTTTCAAGTGAATTTACAGAATACTAGGCTTAGAGGAAATTTAATATTTTTCACACAGTATGTATTGTCTGTAATAAAAATGAAAAATAATATCGATTGTTGTCGTAAATATTGAAAAAATAGTCACCATCAGGGACTTCATTATAACACTGATTATAGTAGAAAAACGTGTATACACAAGTAATATTCTCGTCTTATCAGTGGACTTAAGTGACGAATTTTTACAGTTGTACAAAACATATGGTAGAATTTAATTTACCTTTAGATTTAATGGTTGTTCGAATGGAGAAATGGCTGAAGCACTATCTCAATATAGTATCATAAATAAATTACCTCGTGTATCATTTCACCACAGTACACGAGGTAATTCTCATTCGTTAAGTTTTCGAAAAGCGAAAAGCTCCAAAAATACAACTCTTACATCAAGTTTCCGTCAAAATTCATCATCGAGGACATCTGAAAATTTGACATCATCGAATGCGACTGGAAAAAATAATTTTTTAACAATTCAACAATTCAAATATTTTCTACAAAAAGAACAACATATCAATGCTTTATCGATTGAAGATTGTTCAAGATTAATTGCTCGATTTGAACCATCGAATGAAGGACGTCAATGCGAAGAAATAGGTGTCGATGGTTTTCGTTTACTGTTACTACATGATGAATTTTGTATTATGAATCCAGATAAAATGCATCGTATATATCATGATATGACACGACCGATTACAGATTATTTTATTGCAACATCACATAATACGTCAGTGAATAGAAATACAACGCTAAAGAAATTATTCGAAAAAGAAAACAATTTATTTTTATGTTTTAGTTATATTCAAGATTCTCAAGTTCATGGTGATTGTACTGCTGAAACTTACATACATGCATTGAGAACAGGCTGTCGTGCGGTCGAAAGTAAGTAGCTATGTTTGTCTTTGTCATCCTTCAATTCACTTCAATTTATCTTTCTTGACAATTAGTTGACTGCTATGATGGTGATGATATGGAGCCGGTTGTTTATCATGGATATACACTTACCAAACCAATTAAACTTGAAGAAATCTTATTAGCCATTGAAAGTCAAGCATTTACTGCATCGTTGTAGGTTGATTCAATTTAAATTTAGACATTCATGGGATGTGTTTTTTTTTCTATTAGTTATCCTTTATTTTTAAACATTGAAAATCATTGTTCATATCAACAACAAGGTGTCATGGCACGTCTATTTAAAACTATTTTCAAAGGTAAACAGAATGGCTAACATATTTTAAAGTTAATAATAATCACTGTACGATTGCGTTTTTTTCTAATGGTAGATCATCTATTAGTTAAACCATTGGTTGAAGACTTTCAAACGTTGCCATCGCCCGAGCAATTGAAATATAAAGTTTTAATTAGAGTAATAACGAAAATATTATTTTGGCTTATATAATTAATCACATTTATCTGAATAACATAGAGTCGTTGTTCAAAAGTAAAAGCAACTGCTGATTCGAAAATGAAATCACCCAACAATGATGTTGAACACAACCATAATGTAAAATGAAATCAGTTGTGTATTTCTTGCTTTTTCCATTCAAATTTTTAGGATTTTCATCCGGATCTCGCTAGTTTAATTATTTATTCTCAGAATGTGCCTTTCACTAGTGTATCACAAATATTAGCCAATCGTATGTAGTTAATATGTGATCAGTGAATCATTTAATTTTGTTATTGTTTCTTCTTTCATAGAAAAATTTTATCATTCAATGTCATTGAAAGAGTCAACAGCTAATAGTTTAACTGCTGCTGAATCACCGCATCATCTTGATTTTATTAAACTAACTCAACATCATTTAGTACGTGTTTATCCTGGATCAATTCGACAGGATTCAAGTAATTTGAATCCAATATTTTATTGGTCTTACGGTAAGGAACCTTTGTTTTTTATTCTGTTTGTTGAAAAAGAGACAAAGAACATAAATATTCTTTACGTGTGCAGGTGTTCAAATGGTTGCACTTAATTATCAAACGAACGATGAATCAATGTATCTTCAACATGGATTCTTTAGTGACAATGGTAGATGTGGTTATCTTCTAAAGCCACCATGTTTATTAAGTAATGATCAATCATATGATCCAAAAGAAAAAGTTTATGAGAAAGGAAAACGCTTACAAATTCACGTGATTAGTGGACAACATTTAAAAAAAGAGTATGATTCGATGATACTTCGTGATATAACAGATCCATTTGTTAAAATTCGTACATATGGTCTCGAATGTGATGATATGGAACATCGTACACCAGCCATACGTAATAACGGTTTAAATCCGATATGGGATTATAAGATGACAACAGATATTTATTGTCCAGAATTATGTCTTGTCATGTTTCAAGTACGTGATCATGATCATTTAGGACATTCAGCATTTATTGGACAAGCTTGTATACCATTTAACGCTCTTCAGTTAGGTTATAGACATATTAAATTAAAAGCCAAAAATGGAGATTATATTCACGGAACAATATTTGTACACGTTAAAATTGATGATATTTAAACTTGACTTGTTGTGTACTTTGTTTTCATAGTTAGTCAGATATGTTTGATTAGTTCTTCTTTTCGTGTGACTTGTTTTTTCAGCACTTATGGTACCTTTTTTAATTAATTATTATAACAGTACTCCAATCATTATGTTTCATGAACTACGTGTATAGTTTTCTACGAATGAAAATTCTTTCATCATTAACGATCATTCATATTGATAAAAACGGAACGAAACTTTTGGAAAAAGTGAACTTTATCCTATTCATCTATTGCTTGAGTGTTCGGTCAGTCTTTTGAGGCTACACGAAACTATCATTGTACGATGTAAAACAATTACTTATGATACAATCCAAGTTTTATATGGTTCAAGAATATCAGGATGTGGAAGAACTGTCAATGCTACGCAGAACAGTGTGCATAGCTTTCACTTCTATGGAGTCCATATTTTAGTTAATGATGAAATAATCTAATTTCGTATTCATAGAGACATCTGTTGATTTTTTAATAGAATTGCTACTCTATAGTATATGAGTGATGATACTCAAAAGTCCTGTTGAATTCTAAGCTTCACTATTCAACAATCGAAGACTAGAAGTAAATGAAGAAAAATATCATGTTCATGACGAAAAGCAGCTCATATTATAAAAAGAATACATTAAAGATCAATTTTGACTAGTACACATGTCAAAGTACTAGAGCTAAGCAACAAGTGATTTAGATAATATTTCATGGATAAATACTCGGATATAACTTAAAACAATAATTAAATAATTCTAGGGAATATTTGTTTTAGTTACTTATTATTGTCGGTCTTTCAAAATTAAAATATTGTAATCATGTGTATTTCAACTCGATTCTTTGTTATGAAAAATACTTAAAATGAAGAGTTTCTCACAGACATTAATTGCTTCTCAAGGATAACCGATTGTAACAAAAATAATTTTACCGATTTATTTCTAAATTTAGAATATGGATGTTGTTTGTTTTTGCTGACACGTCGATTTTTATCGGCGTTGTTACCTTCAACTCGTTCTGTATTTTCTCCGATTTTTTAATGATTTACGACGACTATTTCATTCCTATTCAAGTGATTGATTCAATCGATGAATCAGAATGTTCGAATCGTGTCATTGATCTAAAACAGATCTCTGCTTAGAACATTCGATGAAAAACCAACAATACCTATTAAAATGTGAAGACAGACTGAAACATGTACGACTAGAACAAGTGTATTCTAGTTATGTATATCATGAAAAACGTTTTAATGACTTTACTATTCTCTGACATTGTGACGAGAAGATTCGTATTCGATGACCTTCAATAACGATTGTTCAGAAGTTGGGAGAAGTAGAAAGGTCTGACATCTTGAACTTATAATGTACTTGAGTTCAGCACTGTTGAAGAAAAGTGATGCAGCGTTCAAAATCTTTATCAAATCGTTTACGTTTCTATGAGATCATTTTCATTGAATAAATTCAACAAATTGTAGATTCTTAAAAACCAAAAAAAGAATTTTTTTTAATACTCACCAATATCATAATAGATTATATCGAATAATTTATACAGCTGCCAATACTGACACATCTTTGTCCACTCGAAATATTTCTGTTTTATCGTAAAATCAGATTGATATCAAGTGCAAACGTAAATTAGTATTGATTTCTATTAAAAAACTGTAATGATGATGATGATGATGCTTACATGTAAAACTCCAAACCAAGAAATAGTATTATCTCCCATTTAACTAGATTATGCTTATTTGTATAGTTTAGCTTATTCTTTTCTTTTTCATTTTATTGAATATCATCACTATTTCTACTCGTATTTGATGTCACCGATGGAAAAATAACAAGTGATACAAAACCTTGTCCTATCACATATGTAAAACGTACAAGAACAATAATAAGTAAACATTTACAAACAAATAATAAAGTTAAACCAAACTTAATATAAAATCCAATAAGAAATACAAGAAATAGAAATATCCATAAAATCGGTTTCTTTATGCTAAGGAGAAGTGGTAGAAATTTAAAGATAATGAAAATTGGTAGTTGACTGTTGAACGCTAAATCGATCCAAGAATCAATATTTCCTACTTCAATCAAAGCATATAATGGTATAGCTAAACCAATCCATGAACAAAGAAAAAATCCTGGTATACCAAAATGAATAGTAATAAGAACAACAAGTTTAATACAATTTATGACAATAAAAGATAAGAGAAAAATAAATGTTCCTGGTGTTGTTAAATACATGTGTATGGCTGAAATAATTTTAATATAGATAAACGCTAAAAGTCTAATGGGCAATGAAAGAAAAGGTAATGGTGATGCTGCTATTTGACCATAACGAATAAACATAACTATAATTTCAACTAATGTCAATAACCAACACATGCATGGTACAACAAAAAACAGAGCAAGTAAAATTAAAATAGTTATGTAAATCCAGTTGTAATCATTCTTATGATGTCGTACTGAGTTTTGACGATTTCGATGTTTCACATATGATAATAAAACAGTTATAAAAAGAATGATTATTATAATGCCAAGGTAATTCCATAAATTACTTGCATTACAAAATGAATAATCGAGTACAATTTTAGCATGAGTATTTTTTATTGAACTTCCTGACGACATATTTTTAAATAGGCACTAAATACTTCATGTGTCTAGTGTTAAATTTATTCAAGTTTAAAATTTCTATATTCCTGTTTACTAGTTATGCACATAGTACACAGCTCATGTGCATGCCAAACAGTATTCGTTGAAAAAGAAAGAAAACAAGAAAAATGTATTTAGATGTCGTCAGTGATCGCTTTTTTTCTCTTTCATATTTTCATTAATCACTTTCTTTCCTTCAAAATCTATTCAATAAAGCCACAAAAGTAAGTAATATAGTGAAGATCATATTACCAATGCAAAATCATGGTACAGAACTTGATCCCTTATCATTATTATTTATGATGGCATAACTCTCAATATATATATATATATATATCCATATACTATACTAACAGCAGACGAGCACAATTCGGTAAAGATACTACGGCATGCATTTGAACTACTGCTATAGAATATGTGATGTGTCATATTGCTATTGATTTGTGTTACTGCATCAGGAATAAAATGGAAAATGATAATCATCAATGTCATTGATATAGGGGGCAACATATAAAATCTAGAAAGTAATTGTTCAGTCAACCGAACAAATATATTAATGATAATTCACTATGTAAAGTCGGCTATTGTATCAGTAAGAAGAGAAACTATGTAATTTTGTTCTTACATTTGAAAATGTATCAGTACGGAGAGTAAAACATAGAAATATTGTTTTGACTAGATAATCAATTATAGAATACTGAAAGCGAGAAAAATCATCAACGTTGATATTTTATTTTAATCATGACAATTATTATCTTGTATATGTGAAATGTTTTTCACCAAGTATTATAATTGAAAAATGTTGATCTTAGAGTATATGTTTAAAACGATGTTGTTGAAATTTGTTTTTCTCCACTTACACTAGACGTATCAGTATCACTAGTTGCCTGCTTTAGTTGTTGACGATAACGGTACACAATGAGATAAAAGAAGATTCCAATCATTATTGTAAGAGCAACAACAATCGATGTAATGACGATACCGACGATACTGGTTAGATCATCCATTTCATTACGTCGATGAGAATGCGAATTTCAAGGCGCCTTCGACTTGAATACTAAAGATAATAGAGTATTCTTCTGACATGATTTATTTGTCATGAATCTTTTTAGCACTTAAGAACTAGAGCTGATTGACAATTTATAGACTGTTGTGAACTAAAATAACACGAGCATGAGTCTCCATGGTAATTTATATTCGTAACGATGAATTCCCAATGCAAATTTGACATTCGCTCTATCATGACATTAAAGACATTAATAAAAGAAATGTGATAGAACTGTAAATTAAATTCTCTATATAAGAAAATTAAACTTAACCAATAACTCTACATCATTCGAATGATTATTAGTTCTACTGAATCCTCTCACAAATATTTTTGATAAGAATACGTTTTTTCTTTTTCTTATTCATTCAGTATCGGGCATATTGATTAGTGTAAGGTTAGTGTATTGCATGAGTGGAAAGTACAATGTATGACCGACCGTTTAGTCACATGATAATTGATTCAATGAAAAAATCATTCACAAAACTTTAGAATATACAATATAATCATACGTGAACTATTTGAACAGAATCTCGTGCTACTTTTGCTTCGATATGGAAAACTGTCATTATATCTAAGACTATATCATGTATACTCTAATTTGAAATTTTTGGTAAAATCGTCAACCTTTTCTTTACTTGTTTCAGATAGTCTTAATAGTGAAAATTTTTCGAATCTTTTGCAGGTATAATGATCCTTGATACGTAAGATTGTCTATCATGAATTCAGTGAATATGATTTTAGATATGCTTATTTTAATACTTATTATATGAATTTTTATTTGCGCGAGATTATCAATTAATGAAATGTTTTAATGATGTGTCCTAGCATTAATCCATTAGTCATGACATTACTTAAAGTAATTTATAATACTATAGTAGAAGACTTCTTGACAAACAAAAGATGTTCGAATTTAATTACAATTGATATTATAATTTCTATTCATGATATTAAAATCAAATCTTTCTATCAAATTCGTATATTAATCACAAACCATCAATTGTTCATTTCTGAGAATCATGACCTGCAATTAACACTTTCTAGAAAGCTATACTTAAGTCTAACGCAATGGAGAAAAAGCGATACTTCAGGAGTGCGTACTTCCACCATGCCCTCTTGTATGCATGCAACTATTTCAATTCAAATCCCACTTTTTGGGTTACAATTGGCTTGAGTTGGAATCGACCGAAACCGACTAGGATTTGACAAGGAATTGACGGGGTTCGGTTTTTGAATAAGGAAACGATTTTTCGACAAAATAATCATTTTTTTTATAAGACTTGAGACTGCCCAACATTTCATTGAAAATCAAGTTTTTCGAAAAAATATGAAAATTGACTTTTTGTTATAGGAAGATGCACTGAAGCTTCCTATTCTAGTAGATGTCTTTGGTATCTGAAACTAAGTGGGTTTGGGTTGCTTTTACTGTGGAAGATCACCAACCGTTCAATCACTTTCGGGTTGAAATTATTGCATTATTCAACTCGAAAATAGTGATGAATGCTCTGAAAATACTGTTAGCAGCTAGCTTCTTGTTATGACTATATACCATTTTAAATGTGGAATTTTTAATGAATCCTTTGGTCTTCCTCAAGAACATCAGAATAATTGATTTTTAAATTCCGAATTTCGACTTGAAACTATGCACAGACAGAGATCTTGATGGAGAATAACATTTTATGAAAGTTTTTGGTCTCTTGATTTGCTTGTTTCATCAAGTATGCTATTCTACCTGAACGATATAGAATACATATTTTCACAATAGCTGCGTCTAGCATTCGGAATGACATCAAGACCTGAAACTTTCCTAAAATATTATTCCCATCAAGATCTGTTTCTGTGTTAAGTTTCAAGTGGAAAATCTATTATTCTAATGCCCTTGAGGGACCACAGGATTCAATAAAAGACACATCCTAAAATGGTATAGTGTAATAACGTTAAACTAGCTGCCAACAGTTTTTTCAAATTATTCAAAACTCTTTTGAAGCTAAACAATGCGAATAGTTTCAGCACAACATTGATTGAACAGTTGGTGGTGAGCTTTCGCTGTTCGTCATATATTTTGTGACTATCCAGCTGTTTTCAAGGGTTTCTTGAGACATTCTCGATTTTCTCATTTATTCCAGAAAACTGATAGTACTATCCTGTTTAGCGCATCAAATTACGTATGAATCCAAAGTTTCACATGGAAATAGAGTCCCTGCACTGAGTTATCAAGGTTTTTCGGTCTATATTGGTACTTATAGAGACATGTACCTCAGTGATTAAAAACCGTGCTTCCTGCTTATTCAACTACCGAAAATTCTAAAATTTTGAGTATTCAAGTTTCTCTGTACGCTTGGTATGATGGTAATGCAAGATTTCTAGAAAACCTCTAGGATAATTTGTTTTCTCCATTTAGTGTTTACCAATGTTTTTCAACTTGTTTATCAATTTTCCCAAAGTTCATTTTTATTACATGGATCGATCTCCGAACAAATTCTTTTTATATGATTCATCCTAAATAGCTACATGCCTTTTCAACCAATGGATACGTCCAGTGCTTCAAATAAGGAAAAAGGTTCTTCTATTTAATCGCGAAAGTCAGAGGAATTCAGGATTTTCAAAATAATGTCTGATAGAATTTCGAAGGTTTTTTGCCTTTGAACGACCCTAAATTGACGAGAGAAAAATTTTTTAAATCCCATTTATTTATGTGAATGCCAATACACTACTCCTGCAAATATAACAATCCCTAGTTCTACATCCAGAAGTATAGTGAGAAAAAAAAATAAGCACGTGTCGAGGGTCCATTTTTATTGTTGATCTCTAGAAAACTCGGGAAAGCAGAGGTTTAGGGCAGTAAAACAATTTTCGTAAGTTTCCTTCTACGGACCGAACATTTATGAAAAATTTATGAAATATCCCCTTTAGCGTGTCGAAAATAGATTTTTCAGACTGCGGGGGGGGGGGGGCGGGGTGCAGCCTTACCCAAAGGTAATTGACGAGGAGAAATCTGAATCCAAAGTGGTTGTCTCGAAACGTTGGACCTGATTCCTTGGTCAAGTAAACTGATTCGACTCATCAATGGTCAAACTTGAGAGAAAGTCGTTATTTTATCTAAACCTCTTCTTTACTGAAAAGGATGTGTTAAAAATTTTCAGAAAACAACTTCACATTCGAATTCCGCGATCCCGTTTTCCTGTCGTCAACCTTTATCACAAGTAGTTATTTTCTCTTAAACCTCTTTCTCACTGAGAAAATCAACTCCAGTCGATTCCAGGCATTATGATAGACAGGAATTGGGATTGTTGTATGTCTAATTCATCGTTCAAGATGTTTCATAGTACTTCACTTGGTCTTTCATTGCGCTTCCTTTTACATCCATCGTACTTCCTTGTACTTCAAAATATTTTCGAAGTAGATGAAGTATCGCTTTTCTCCTTGTTATAACGTCACTCACTAAACAGCGATGACAGAAAAGAATGATTCTAGTGACCGATTAGCTTTCCGTACATAGAAAGGATCATGCTTGCTTGACACAGAGAGAAATCTCAAATGGTTTCTGGTAATCATAATATCGAAATACTTCCAATAATGGATGCATCTGACAATATAACATTTGACAGTGTTACTCATCAGATTATATCAAGATATAACCGATCAGTTGTCATGTATATGTTATTTCTTTGTTTCAAATCAAGCATTCAAAATCCAAGAATGTACATGAATGTTTCATGATTGTTAGATATGTAGAAAAAAGAAATTAATGGTAGGAAAATTATTTCCTCATGGAATTCCAATGAAATGGTACAACCTTCCTAATACTTGTTTAGAAACTTCTGAAAGAGATCTTTTGATTGAGTAGCTGTTAGAAAAATCGAAAACGTTTTTCACCACACTCAAATGTATTACCAATAAGCAAGTCTTTTTTAAAATTTTTCATTGATGTTTTGTTTGTTGAGTAAATTGATTTCACTTTCGTTCTTTTTTTCCGGCTAATGTTCAAGTGAACAAGTGAGTGTATGGATTTGGAGCCGTTCGTTGTTATTATACAGAATTTTCTGAGCCGGATACAATTTTGTAATCACATAGTTAAAGGTAAAACAAATCTGAAAATTACTTCCTACTGTTTCACTCGATAGATATATCGATAATGGAAATAGAAAAATTTCAAATAATTCGTGTTAATTATACTCAAAATCATTTCCTTTACTTGTTTACTAAGATAGAATGTTTTATTATTCATATTGATGGAGAATATTTTTAGATAAAAATAAAAATTTCATGACTTACGTTAAATTCAAGAAAATAAATGTAGTAAATGAAAATTCTCAAAATACATCGTAAATCCGATGCCCTTGTTTCTGATAAAATTAGAGGGAAAATTTGCAACGAAAAATTATTCACTACTAAACTTAATGAAAAGCTATCATAGCTGTAGTCGAAACCATGATTTAGCTTTACTCTGTACATAACGTCCTAAATCTTTAGCATCAATATTTGATTCTTCCATCGTATCTTTTTCTTCTTTGATAATATCATTTAAAATCCATTTTATAAATGTTCCAATATTCTTCATTTGAATCGTTAATTGTTGTTCACGTAAATAATCAAGTCCTTGTTTCATTCGATTTTCTGTACACGCATATTCAATGAATGCTTGTATGTTTTCTAATTTTTCTGTATCTACTGGTGCTAACGTTTTTACTTTGCTGACTGAATGTTGTTCCCCTTTTACTTTAAATGTTAAACCACCGTGTGTTAATGCCCATTCAGTCCATACAACACCTTCACCAATACCAATTTTATTAAAATAGGTACCAACAGGACATTGACGTTCAACTTCTTCAGTAATTTTGATTAGTTCATTTTGTACTAGTGTTGGCTCTTGAAAATTAATATCTATTTCGTATGTTTGAAAATCGTAAATGTTATAGATTGATTTTTCATGCCATTTTATATTTGACCATTCTTTTGAATCGATCCAATACGCACGTTGATCGACGGTCATTTTATTATTATCATTTCCATTTTCATCTTCTACTGTTTTTATTTTTTTGTCAACAATGCGCACTTTAAATATGACAAACATTTTCGGTAGATCAGTTATGGCAACATTCTTTTGAATATTCCCTCCACACCATTCACCAAAAATTACGATCTTACGACCTTGTTCATATAGTTCACGAATTACAGGACTTTGAGGAAGAACATAGTCATTGAAGAATTGATCCGCTTTTGAATCCATAAACTGTGCAAAGCCAACATTGTCTTTTTGTGGTGTAATAATATTGTTTCGTGATTGACACCAATGTCCCAAATCCTTTTGATAACCAAGAGCGGAATTGGTTCCATGTAATTTAACGGTACCAATAAATTTCAATGTTGGTAATTCTTTACCTTGATCTTCTTCTGTTTGGTGCCAGTGTTTTGTGACACTAACGATGGCATGCCGGAATTGTTCAGTTTCTGGATATGAAATCATAACGAATGCTTTTTAAAAAAATAGTTGATTTACAAAGTTTCTAACGATGCCTTAAATTTATGTGTTTTGCTCTCAGTTTTTCATTCTGCAATTACACTTGATGTTGCAATAACGAATAAAATCATCACACATATGATGAAAGCGTATGAATCATACTCATTTCATCAAGACATTGCATAATGTATTTATTTTTCAAAAAAAAAGAAAGCAAATAAAAATATATTTATTCAGTTCCACTATTAATAGGAAGATCAGACGGCATTTGAGGTAGTTTTTCACTGTAAAATAAGAACAGAAATATTTGTAAGGAAAAAAATAACTTTTTTTTCGTTCGAGAAATTCAACTTACATTTCCTCAGTTAGTTTTTGTAGCTAGAAAAATAAAAAACAAATAGACTTAAGTCAAAAAGAAAGAAAACTCTTTTTATGCCGTTTACTTTCTGCATCAGACAAGACATATTTTCATTTGCTTTTTTTTGACATTCGTCTGATTCGATACTAGAATAAATGAAAACTTATTTTATGTTGTAAAACAGAATCTAATATTTATGTTAGGCAATAAAGTTCAAGACTCAACTGACACTCTTACGAACACACGATTGGCAAGATGAGTAATGGAAACTTTCTATTGACATTCAACTTTTGTGCGTTCAGTGACTCTATCGAGCCCATCGCTAGTCAACAATGTTAGAAAAATCGTAAATATTGTTTCCTATACAAGCATATTTTTATAGTGCATCTTAATGAGTGAAATTTTACGCACTCGATCAGAAATAAATTTTCGAAAAACTCCAACTGAGAATTTAAAGTTTGATTTCATCATTCAAAGCTAATTGTAGTACTGAATATGCGAGTACAGACATATTTCAGAAGAATCCTACTGTGTTTATCATAATAAGAACAAACTTAGTCGACTGATAATTTAGATAAATGATCAAAGAATACAAATTCTTAGAGCTCGACAGAATCAGTATGAGCACACAGTCTCGTTTTGGCTTATTAATCTGATTTCAACTGCATTCTTATTTTTTTTCACACAATATTGAAAAATCTGCTAATAAACACAACGACAATTGTCTGTCACCATATTTGACGAGAACATAAGAAATAAAATTTTATTGTATTTTGAAACTTTTAATTTAATATTTAAGCAGTTATAAATGATCAGTTAAAGTATAGCATGCGATCTGTAGGAGACAAACGATTCATGTGACTTCTGAAATTCTAACAAAACTATTTTTCGCTCTACAAACATACGAAAGAATTCGATTTTATCTCTATGTAGTCAACATGTTATTTAAAATAAAAACGAACCAATCGTGACGAATGGCATAGAGAAAACGTCATCATTGAATTTTTAAACTTTTCTTCAAGAAAAAAAAGTTGATTTTCAGAGAAGAATAATATGTCATAGTTAATTTTACATGTTCAATCTACTGATTTCGTAGTATCATGGACTTCATAACGAACTGTCTATCGAACAACATCTTCTCTTCGGAAACAATCATTCGAGTACTGCAGCTACAGAAGTGAGTTTCAACACAACTATAAAGTGCGTTAGTTGAATATAGGAAGGTCGTCAAAAACTTCCATAGACTCCTTCACAAAACTCTCTATTATATTAGCATAAGAAATATTCTTCATACTTTATATTTGATAGGTCTTTGTCCAACGAAAAATGTAATCTTGCTAATTGCTCTTGAGTTTCTCGAATCGTATCCATTTTTGTGCAAGTAAATTGTGGACCTATGTTTTATTTAAATGAATATAGAAAATAAGACAACGACAGTTCTTACTAAATGCAAGTAGTGTTCCTTCACGAAATCTTTGTAATAAATCTGTAAGATCATTTTCTAATTCTTTCATTGTTGTAACATCGGAAAAAAACGCATGTTCATTTGGACGAATACTACCGACTGCAAAATCCAGTGGATTTTCCGATGTATAATCATCAACTTTAAATAGACTAATTCAAAATAAGCAAACAAAAATCTGTCTTTGGTACTAAATCTTACATCGATCATCATTTTCAGTCGTTTGATCGACTATAGCTCCAGACGTATTTCTTGTAGGCGTTTTAGCCATATTCTCTTTCTCTGTAATCTACAAGTAAAGAAAAAGGAATAAACCAACGGAACTAATGTAATATATTTCGTAGCAAACTAAAAGTAAACTAAACATGTATCACAGTTGACAAACAATAAAAGAAAAGAAAAGCGAAATCACAATGGTTATCTTCCTGAAGAACAATGAAACACAGGTGGATGTAAATATTATTTCTTTGTTAATGTTAATCGATTTGGTCTAATAAATAAACCATGATTTTGTTTACATTGGAAATAAACTTGCCCATTAACGCATCCATCATTTTTACCAACTGCCCGTGATGCAAACTCAATACCAATCCAAATGCCTTCGGCAAATGCTGTTCTACCAATGAAACGAACGATAGCTATATAGAAAAACAATTCTATTTATGCGAGTAAACAAAATATGGCAATAATAATAGTTTACCGAGATGATTGTTATAATAGACTTTGTCACCTATGCGAAATGTAATACTATGGAAACTAAACATGAACGTTTCAATCGATGACTATGTAAATAAAACTAGAAATGAACCTACTTGGATTCCATGGATTTACTAATTGGATCGTCCTCAATAATACTTGAAGCCATTACTAGAAAATAAAATAATTTAATTGTAAGGATATCATAAGAAACCTATTCCAACAGAATAGATTATACGTCGTACTTAGAATATGGCTGATCGTTTTCTTCTATGAATCTCGATTGCTCACAAAAGTTATTTCTCTATGTCATTGAGAATCTAGAAAGACTCTTGTTGCTTTAGTGATCATAATCCAGAAAGAATTTCTTTCTTAATGAATTTTTTAACAAACAGAATCAAGATCGTAGAGTTTTCATGATTTAATCTATATGTAAGAATTCGGAATGTCATGATAAACAAACGATCTTTCATTTATCAAAGCAACAATACATTTGCATTCTTTGTCTTAATACAATGCTTATATTGAGTCATTATAAATTTAAATTAAAAAGAAATGCTCTCATACTCTTACTACCTAGAACTTCTTTACTAAATTGTTGGGGAAGTCCAAAACCAAAATTTATATGTTGAAGAAGAATGAATTTTTATTGTACTAGCTACATAGTTCATTGATTTAGAATGTGCAACCCATCAAGAATAATGCTCTCATAATTAGTCGACGAACAGCGAATTCGATAGAGATCCATACTGGTAATTCACTCTCGTATAATGACCAACATCTAAGCATCAGTTTGTGAAATACTTTACTGATCTTGCTTTGAAATTTGTTGTATGAATTCTAACAAATTGAATTACATCTCTGAAATACATTGACCGTTCCCTCTATTCAAGCTGAAATATCGTCGTTTTCATCTCATAAATAAGTAGTTTCACTCTCTTACCACTAGAACTCTGTCAAAGCTATCTATAAGTAATAACAACAATTCTGTATGAAGTGAACGATCTGTAAATTAAAAATCGTATAAAATCTCATTTTATTCATAGAGAGATGGTACCTCTTTACAGGACTAACTAGTGCAGCACGATGAAATTAAGTTATCCACTAGAGAACAGACATCGATACGAAAATAACAGCCATTGTTACATTATCTTATATTCTCAATAACATATTGTCAAAAAATTATAGTTCTTATTCTGTAACGCTCTCTAGTTTTTTACAGTGAAAATTAAGTAAGAAAAACAAGATAGCAAATCATAGAACCAATTTTCTTGCCATTTTCAATGCACGAAATAAACATCGATAGTACGATGATTTAACTGAAATAAAATCACGGCTTGTATCATAATAAATAATTTGAAATAAAACTACAAGTATTAATTCTAAAGGAATTCTACTAGATTAATATTGAGAAGTTACAGAGTTCAACTAGCTCAATTCAATGTCAAACGAACTATTCTAGACTTGACACAAGCAATCTAATTAAACACTTACTCTTTGTATCATAATCCGAAGTGGTCATGCGTGAATTTCGTTTTATTTGACGATCTAATGAATGCGATAACGAATGTGTCAATCGATCGCTATTATTCAATCTAGCAGAAAATAGAATACAATGAACAACACGAAAGATTCACACATTGAACTCGTGTATACTTTTTTAAATTTTGAAGTCGTACGAATATACCATGTTGTGGTTTACATTGAAAATAACGTTGTCCATCGACACTTAGCAGTCCATCGTGTAAACCATCAGGTGAATCCAATTCAATGCCATACCATACTCCTTAATATATGAAAACACATCAACACATATCAATACCATCTCATATATCATTTTACCGGCTCCTAATGATGTTGAACCAATATATTTTATAGATCCACACCGATTTTTCGATAGATATACTCGATCATTTATATAAAACTGTTCTGTTGCTCGTCCATCTGCTGAATTGTCTCGTTTTAAACCTTAAATGAAACATAATAATTAGATCTTAATAATACTAAAAATATCTTTACCAGTATCAACACGACTTGTTATTACACTAGTATCGACTGTAGGAAAATTAATTGGACGAAATCGCCGTTCTCGATCAGGTGAATACGGTACCGGTGTTAGTTTTTGTACAGATGATGGTTGTACGAAGATACCTGATCAATAATGTTACGATGAGAAAGGATCATGTTGCATCCCATAAATTATTCATAATCGAGAAAGTCATTTTTCATAAATTGTAAAGCACATCACAAGACACATCGAATAATATACAGAACAAAAATGATTCTGATTAAAGGCGTAGCCGTAAAAAATTTTTACAGGCTTTTCGATGATTCATCATCATTGTTCATTGATGATGAGTCGCCACCTTTTCAACAGCGGAAGGTACGAACACACGTGATATCATTGAAATTACGTCTGATATCTTTTATTATGAAGTGATTCTACACTATGAATGTACAATACCCTCAATAACTATGTATAGGGACGTCTTAATCAATTATTTTACTTTTGATTAGAAAAAAATTGATTCCAATACGAAATAAATATGATTACAAATTACAGTGTATGGTAAAACATAGCTAGTACAATATGTTATCGAATGTTTACTTATTTTTATTATTATGTTTAATTTGTAGAAGAATTCATGTTTGATATTCTGCATATAGGGATCAAATGTAAAAAAAAACTGGATGAAATTTTCTGAAAAATGTCAAAATAATATTTCGGATTGTAAGTAAGATTTAAGGTGTTATCCCATCTAGTTGCACCCTCTATTATTAGTAGTGACAATGGTTACTGATGAAAAAGGTACAGCAATAGACCATGGAAAAATCACTTACTTTTCTATACAGCAAAAGAAACAGGAAAGTTGGAGTTTTCTTATAAATGAGCTGTTAGTCAGTGAAATTTCGACAAAATTTTGCACGAAAAACTTGTTGTCCCTTGAGAAACATTGTCGTATCGTAAAATCAAAGAGCGGAATGATCAGTAACTAGGTGATGATGCATCACGTACAAACTCATCAAGAAGTTAATTGTTTCTAGCTCGTTGAAAAATTTGAGCAAATAAGGTTTATTTAAAACTATTCGATATGTGTCATAGATCTCAATCAGATTGTACATTGACTTTTTTCGGTCTGATTATTTTCACGTCATCCCACAGAGTCCTTTTAAAATTGAATAATTTACCTCTGTTTGGTGGACAAGTAAAATAACGCTTTCCTCCTATACAACCATCATGTTTACCAGTAGGTTCATCCAGTTCAATACCATACCAAAGATTGACGCCAAATGGAACATTACCAAAATATTTTATTGTTCCACTCTATATCAATAATCAAATGTAAAGAAATTAATGAACAGAAACAATGTTTCTATACTTTATTATTCGTTAGTTGAACACGTTCACCCATCTGAAATTGTGTAATAATTTGATTATCTGAATCTAAGTCAAATTAAACAATTGCATCATTTTCAAATGAATCGATTATTTCTTACTACTTATCATTGAATCGATTAAAGGTGATTGATGTTGTTGCTCGGATTTGTGTTCATATTGTTCTACGTATTTTTGTTCGTGAAGGAAAGCTCGTACTATTTCAGCGATGTCTTTTTGCTCTTGAGTATTCGTTTCTGGAATGCAATCTAATCGAAGAAAATTCTATTTTTCAGATGTCACATGAAATACAAAATCTTACCTTCAGGCGTTCGCTTTTGATCATCAAGTATCTGTTTATTAGCTCCAGCTTGTAGAAGAACTGGCACTGTTGATTGAGATAAAGTTATACAAGCTAGATGAAGTGGAGTTTCATTTTTGAATGAAGCGCAAGGTTGATTTAATACTAAACAGATAAAACGAAGACGATGATTCGGATAAAACTTCGCTTTTCATCATTCTTACGTAATAAAACTTTCGATTGTTTTAGAAGAAGCTCACAAACGGATGGAGAGTCAAAAAAAGCACAATAGTGAAGACAGTTCATTTGTACCCATAAGCATTGAGAACTAAGATTGATACCTGAAAATAAATCAAAATTTCATTTAAAAATTAGAAAATATAAACTAAAATGAAAAATGATGGCTCGTGTCAGAATTAAATCTTATGAGAGAATAAAAATTCTCAAAATTATTATTCTAAATTTTCATCGTTGGTAGAAGATTTTCTGTACGTTAAATTAGATATGCAAGAAAGCATGAGTTTGAAATCATTGAATAACGATAAAAGATGATGAACGTGAGAATTGAATTCTTTTTTTCGCAAAGGAAAAAACGATGTCGAAAAAGTCGAAGGCTAACAGTTTCAACTTGAAGTTTAACATTCATAAAGATACATTCTCTCTATAAAGTATTGCTTAAAATTTTGAATGAAAATGAATTCATTTCTCAAGTTAGGCACTGTTCGAAATCGATTTAACTATTGTACGGTTCGGAACTTATGAGAACACATCATGAACAACAATCTGATATATTTATATGAAGCAAATTCTAGACAAACATAAAAAACGTCGATCACTCTCAATTGAAATAAAAATAAGTCTTAGTTCCAAAAATTACTCTGTCCATAGTTGTGAAGTATACGATAAACAATATTGTTATTTTTCAGTGTATCGACAGAACGTTGGATTGATCATCGAGTTTGATGATAGAGAATGAATCTTATCCCATAATGAGTGAATATTTTTTCGTGTCAAGATTTTTATATTAAAGTTAATCACCAATGAATACCTTTTTCGATGAGGACTTTTATCATTTTTACGGCTTCTTTTTCATATCCAAGTTGTTTTGCTCCATATTTACATGTAAAATGAAGTAAATTCATTCCTGTTACAACGTCATAGTCATTGATATTAATCTCATTTTCCAATGTCTAAAACAAACAGAATAATATTATTGTTCTTCCATGAATTGTTTTATTTTATTCTATATACCAGAATAATGAGTTCATTAAAATTTTTATGTACAGTACTATTCCATCGTCTTAGAAGAGCAAATAATTTTGGTAATGTTATCGGATTATCATTTTTGTTACAAGTTAACTCATCCAAATTTATCGAATCATCAAATGATGAATAATCAATTAAGTGATTCGCTTTACTTAATGATAGATGATGCTGCATTTGTTAAGCATCTAAATTTAAATATTCGAAAAAAATATCTATTCTCTCTTGTTTTTAAAATTCTTCTTAAAAAAAAGTGATATAAAAAATAATCGAGAAAGGAATAGAGTTCTTTTTTTTTGTTTATCTTAAATTCTCATGAATATTTAACAAAAAAAAGGAAACTATTTAGGATAAATCTGATAATAATGCATGTTGCCATAATTCACCGAGTTTTGAAAGAGCTTTACATCGACGTCGTCGAATGGCATGTGTGCACGATGAGTCACTGAGTACTCGATCACAAACATCTCGTTCAATACATTCAATTTCTAATTTCGTTCCACGCCAAAGTGCTTCCATTGATCTTGTTGCTGTGTCCATTTCGATTTGACGTTTTTCTTCATCTGTTAATGATACCATGGATTGTGTTGTTGATGATGGGGATTTATGTTTTTCTTTATTTTTCTTCAGGGGTTTCGAATTTCCATTTGATTCGAAGGATGAAGCTGAATTAGTGGACTCGGATGGAACAAATCCACTATATTCTAAATGACCGGAATGATGTTGAAATGGCTGTTGAGAACTATCTGTGTCTTCATCAGTTATATTAGCTAATTTTGACATAGATTGCTGCCATTGAATAGCAGATTTAACTGTTTTAACAGCTTCTTTCACAACATGGATGCGATCTTTCCAACATGTTTGTACATGTTTACCATAACCTATTATACGTTTACCAATATGACCTTCTTGTGAATCCATTTTAGTTAACCAAAAACGTGCCTTAGATGAATAAATATAACCAATTGAATGTAGTAAACGTTCACCATAGGGTGCTTGTAATAAATTGGGAATATCTGAACGAATTTTTTCAATAAATTGATTTAAAGCTACCGTATATTGATTGTCATTACTATCTGATAGAGGTGTATCAGTAAAAGTCGATAATGTTGAAATCAAATTATCCGATAAGGTTTTAATACGTTCTTCATGTGCTTGTTTACGTTCTTCAGAATAAATTAAATGTCTACTTTGTTCATCATCGGTTTGTTCATTCTCATTGAATATTTCAGTGAGAGCATATTTAAATGATTTAGCTAATTCGAAATCACCAATAATACTATGAAATTGCTCACCACCAAACATGAAACGAAAGAATTCTTCAGCATCGAAATCAGCCAATGATAATCCATTGGAATCCTGTGCTATAAGGCGTTCATCTTTTCCATATCTAAAGAAAATATTTTATTTAATCAACGAATGTTCATGAATTCAAAGTAATCAATATAATAATTTCATTCAAGCCTTACAACTTTGTTTCGTTGTAAGCCATCGACACATTAGAAGACCTCCTGCGGTAGTCGATTATGATTTCAGTTATTTTTCTTGTTTAATGATTTCTTTTCACGCTTGCATAAACATATATCATTGTGTAACTTCAACACGAACTATTTTGTTTCTACGGTCCTAGAACTATGCTAGTTTCTCATTATAGAAAAAGTTTCCATGAAACGAAAAATATACTAAAAATATGCTTCACTAGAAATGCATTTTTTCAGCGTGTTGAAGTACTTTTTCTGAAGCATGATTCGAAGCACATCTATAGGTTTTCTTAAAGAAAAACAGCCGTCAGACATAATTAAGACGATGTACATCGAAGTACATTACAAACAAAGAAATCTTTCGTAACAAGCGATAGATTTATCAAAATCATGTGTCTTGTTTTTCAAAACGTATTTGATCTAGATGATTTTCTTCTAAAAATTCAATTGAAAACGTAATCATAATTTTCATCACATACACGAAAGTTTGGTTCATGTCTTCGAAGATTTATGTTTGAGAACTTGAGTTTTTCTTTGTACAAAAAGATGGAATACTGTTTATAATCAATGAAATCGACCTTGAGAATATTTTCTATGTAGATTCGATCGTTTTTTTCCACAACTTATTTCTCTCTAAGCTGGAAGCATATTTGATTTGAACGGATTCTATCAACTATGACAAGCAAAGACTTTTTATTGATTAAAACAAAAATCATTTTTGCTTCGATTTTTCTTTATTATTTTCCAGCAAACGAAATGATCAATGTTGCAAGCAGTTGGTTGCATTGCTAAGTAAAAATACTACAATTGATTCTATTGAGGTTTTATAGACTGATTGTACGTATGGTTTCGAACACATTTTCCTTATTTTTAATACGTTTTCTTTCTGTATAAAAAGACTATAGATAAATTTTGGTGACTATTCCATATGAAAATAGGTCTAGATAGAAAATTTTCTCGAAGGGGGTGAAGGGTGTCTAGTGACACATGACGATCGAGCAAATTTTTCACGCCCACATGAACCTCATGAAAGTTTGAATCCTCGGAAGATTTCACTCGAAGAAGATGTGTCCTACTTTAGATAGCTACTGAATGGATACCAACATTATAATATATTGATAGCAGAAGATTAAAAAATCGATATACAAAAGACACTCACTATTGGCAAAGCATTAACTCTACCAATGGATCACACTATAGAAACATACAAACATTAGACACAAGATCGATAATTCATTTCATCAGAAATAAGATTTTATTCTTTCGAACTTTTTTGAAAATTTAAACTGCATCTCTTAAATTCTTTCAGCAAGAAAAATAATATCGAATAGCTCTTAAGCAATGCGCATGATTCCGATTTGATTCTAATCAATTTCAAACACAACATGAATCCTACCTATTATAAAGTGTTCGTTTTTCTGGATCACTTAGAATAGCTAAACAAAACAATAATACATATAAAATTAATATTTCTTTTTTCTTACTCTTACTATATGCTTGAGATATGCATTTAAATCGTTCGGCATATTCACGTCGTGTTAATTCATCAAGGTTTTGTGTTCGATCTGGATGGTATTGAAGTGAAAATGTGTAATAAGCTCGTTTGATCTCGGTTGCATTTGCCGTTGGTGATACATTGAGAATATTATAATAAGTTTTATCAATTGGTGCTTCGTCTGTGCCCGTTTTACCAAGAAAGTTTGATCGGATACTATTATTATTATTATCCTTAGAAGATGATTTTGTTTTTCCACTATGATCATTGGATGATGCTGAAGCCATTAATGTTGCTTTCTTTTTCAATCTAGAAAAGAAAGCAAAAGTATGACAATGTGAAACTGAAAATCTGACTAAAAACTCGTGCAAATCACTCAAAAAACTGTAGTAAAAAATAAAAAATATTATATATTTTCAAGCTGTTCAATAATAACATTAAGTACGGATTTATCACGATTAATATGTGCCCCTTGTAATTGTTCATCATATAAAACTAATTGTCGAAGAAAGCCATTATTCGGTTGAATTATATGACGGCGTGAACGTATTTGTGCTAATGCTTGTTCAACAGTCATCGAATGGTGTTTCATTAAATACGCACAGCATAATGTTGTTGAACGAGATACACCACATACACAATGGACTAGTACACAACCTTTTGATTGACGCGCTTCTTCAATAAATTCACATGCTTGTTCAAAATACTGTCTAATATCAAATCCTACATTATCATCAGCTTTTAGAAAAAGATGCTTGATATGCGTTGGAATCAGATTCTTAGCTGGTGGAATAAACACGACAGAAAGAATGTGAGTTATTTTGAGACGTGTCAGCCGAACCTGATTACATGATAGCAAGGCTAAAAATGATAATGAAAAAATCAAAGTTACAAAACTCACTCGATTACTGAGGGACTTCAAACCACCTAAATAAAGAAATGAATCAAATACCAATGATGGTTCATTGGGCATCTGTGATGATCGTCGTGTTGTATGTAGAAGATGAAGGCGAATACCAATAAGACGTTTTTCGACTGGATCAATATCTCTTCCGTTTCTAATTTTATTTGTTGTTGATGTGCTTCGTGATGGTAATTGTGGAGGATTTAACTGTTTTATTTTGAGTGTTGGTAAAGGACGACGTGTCTTTGTAGCCATGCAGGCAAGAAATATCGAAGAGAAAGAAGATTGATTTTACTCACAGAATATATTCTCGTTCGTTCTGATTTACTTCATCGATCAGCTTGACAATCTATGACGAATGACTCAAGAAATCGTAAATAGTTCTTTTCTCAATGGTCTCGATAGTGAGTAATAGAAAACATTTAAGACAGATGTCTATATGAGTCATATTCAATAAAGAAGTTGAAGAAGACCTATAGAGATAAAAATTCAAAAATATTAGAAATATTCAAAGTGATGCATTTAAATAAACTTCAAGCGAAAGCATCTATTGATTTAATGTATATATTGTGTATTACTAGAGAACAACATTGAAGTTACATTTTGTTTCAGTTCTCTAAAAATGCAATATTATGTTGAAAATGGATGATTTTTTTCTACTTTGCAATTTTTTTTACAAAATTCACGTGTGTTCGAGATTTAATACATTTATCTCTCAAAGCAGATACATCCAACATAAGCTCAGGCTCCTATTTTTGAGAATCAATTAAGAAAAATAGAAAAAATCTGTATTCGAAATTTTATTCAGAAAAAAGAAATAAGAATAACGGGAATAAAACCAGGAAGAAAAACAACAGAGATCTAGAGAATACACACACACTCAACGATTCCTGACTCAACATTCGGTGAATTTCCAGTAGAGATCCGGTGACTGTATCTGATTGCTGGTTTTGTTAGGTTCCCAGTATTTTTTTATGCTTTCTGGTGAAATCCTCAGTATTTCCCAGCCTGGGGGTACATTAAATGTTGCAGTTATAATTGATTGTTGGAAATTTTGTCAACTAGTACAAAATAAATATTTTTTTTATATAAAGAATTGAAAGCAACGTCCATCGATTTTGTCAAGAATTAATTAAGTAATTAAATGACTATGATGAAATGCTCATTATTCGTAACAAAAGTGTACAAGACTATTAACCGATACACCAAGCTCAAGTTTTCATGCAATTAATATACTAAATGATTGGCTATGGAGTTAAATGATGAAGTAGCATTTTCTACCGTGGTAACCTCAGTTTCATCAAGATACAAAACATCAAACTGTATCGACAACAAATAAAGCCCTCGGTTAAAATTTATCTAGACATACATTATTATGGCTATGCTGCCATTAATCTTTGTTGATTTCAAATAACACTTATTTCAACGAGTTAGAAATCAAGAAATCCATAAACACATATACAACATAATAGACACAGAAATAATCAATACAGATGAATATAAATACATAGAGGTGCTTCATTCATAGATTTTTACTTCATATAAACACCAAAATAACCTTATATACCATTTTTGTGTAGGAAGTACCAGAGATGGGATCGGTTCGGTTCAAAATTTTCGAAAAACTAAAAATGATTCGATTCGGTTCGAACACGATGAAACTATTTATTATTTTCATTCAGTACACATTTTGAATCTTGAGGAAAACACGAAAGGATTGATCATATATTTCACGATTACATGTCGTTTAGTGTGTAGGGTATGCCTTTAAAATTATTCTGAGTGACAATCTGGATCATCGAATATAAAACTGTAAAAGTAAACAAAATGGCAGTGCAGGTTAAATGCTTTTCTTTATTTTAAGTGTGAACTTTGTTCTCTATTTTAACCAATTGTATTTCTACTCTTAAATAATATAAATTTCTTTTTTTTTATTAAAGACATCTATAAAAATATCGACACTTATCAGCAAGGGATATGGTGATGTAAAAATATACCAATCTACATTCCCAAGACTTATAGCATTGTTTTCATTATGTAAGTTTTATAGCTATATGTTTACTCAATCTAGACAAAAAATAGATACGGCATGAGTCATAATGATTACGACAGTCAGTATTTTGCAAGAATCTCTGCAGAAATTAGCCGTGTAATCTCGATCTTTTCTTTAACAGATAAGCCCCATAATCTTTTACTAAAACTGTATGAACACATCCTTGCTGACTTTCCAGGTCGATCATCCACGGTCGTAAACGGCCGTATACTTATTTCTTACGGCGCAAAACGGCGAACGTATTTTGTGACCGTTTACTATCCTCATAAACGACGTCTTACGATGAATTACGATCGCCGTAAACAGTGATCGCGAAAAATCCACGTAAACGTTCGCCGTAAATACACGGTAACTGTAAACGATAGGCGGATATCACCGTAAATGATATGATACGATGACTGTAAACGATTTAGAAAACGACTGCTGTTTTTGTACCGCATTCGTTCGTAAACGGTCGTTTACGACAACATCTATTCCATTGCACAATTTCGGAAGAAGGACACAGTGGATCTTTTGAAAATTTTTAATCAAACAAATGAAAAAATCAGATGCTTCTAATATACCCCGCACAGCAAGAGCAGGGCAGAAGCATCGGACTTTGTCTCATCTCGCCAATCCTAAACTAATTTCCCACCGTGCTCCAAGACCTTTATGAACCAACGAGAACTTCTGAGAAAAACCCAAAAGCAGGATTTTGCAGATTATCAGACGTTATGTGTACGGGCGGAGAAGGTGTCGTGCCCATCATCTTCCAATTTTCTAAGTCCAGAGTCAGATCCTTTGTGCTACTCTTACCCCTGCAGCTTGTTCAAGATATCCCGTATATGTCAGTGTTCATTTCAATCCGTAAGTGGAATTTCCTAGTAGATCAAGCATACCTACAGCAAAGTTCTTTGTTACACGTCGCCTTTTTCTAAAAAGATTAGCCCGGCATCACCTTCTCCTATTATATTTGAATCATAAAAACATGCAGTATTCGATAATTGAACTGCCGATTTCACAGCCAATGGGAGGATAGAAGGATCGGCCTTCGTCTCACCTGCTCGCTGGTAAACTGAATTCACACTATCCTCTATCTTCCACGTAAAGAAACAAGAATTTCTGGAAAAAAATTCAAAAGCAGGATTTTGCGCCCTTTGAAACGTTTTGTGTAAGGACAGAAGGGGTGACCCGCGCTTCGTCTTCCAACTTATTAAGTCCAAGGTAGAATGCTCGCTGCTATAGCTGCTAGAACTACTTGTTCAAGATTCTCAATTTCCTTCTGTGATCATTCAGACAAGTAAGTACACTCTCTTAATACATTCTGCGTATCTACCTGCCACTTCTTTCTCTCACCTGGTCTTTGTCTCAAGACATCAGCAGAGCATCATCATCTACTGTGATATTTTAATCCCACAAAAACGCTATTAATCAATGCTTGAATTACATGACATTCGACAACGAAAGGAAGAATGCAAGCGATAGCTTCTGTCAGAATTAGTATCTTCTGACCGAATTTTATACTATCCTCTTTGTCCACTTTGACGTGACAACAAATTCTGAAAGAGAATCCAATTGCAGAATTTCTTTGATGCTTTTCAGCGCCGAATAGTTTTTATACGGGTATGCGATGATTTCAATAGGGTGAGGAAGTGGATTCTCCTGTTTTTCAGTGCGCATAATTTCGGGATTGCGGGTTGGTTTAGGATTTTTGTATTGCTACGATTTGAGCTGGATTTTTATGTTGTGGGATCTTTGATCTTGGGCAGACAGGAAGGAATAGATTTTCTTTCTCATGGAAATACCATCGTTTATGGTCGCTAACGATGTATTTATGTCCGCAAACGTCATCGTGTTGGGTCGTTAACGTCGGTCGTTACGGCCGTAATACGACAGGGTGGCAGTGGTATACTGTCGCTCCTGGCTACCGTATACGGTACGGTGATATACGGCCGTGATATGTTACATACCAAAACGTTAAAATACCGCGCGTATACGGTCGTAAACGTTCATCGTAATGCACGTCCTGGGACTGTTTGTTTATTATTTCAAAATCATTCAAAAGTAAAATACACAAAATGATACAAATTCTAATGATAAATAAAAACACGTCGACATCATAAATGTAGTCTAACTGCTTCCTTTATCTTCATAAAGTAGTCGCTAGACTTAATGAGTGAAGATCTTTCAAAAACATACAAACATATACGCCTACCACTCAGGATCAGGTTGCACATAACTTAGGAGAAAAATAAGCATCACCTGTTATAACCGCTTTCGCTTATCAAGCATAGAATCATGATGAAATCTGTATTTTTTTCCAATATTTGAGACCCACTAAGCCTCCCCAGATTTTTTTTAGGGGAGGCTCGAGCCCCTCCTACACAAAGGGCTCCGCCGCCTATGTTTCTGACATCTTTTTTGTCAAAAAGAAGACAAAAATTAACTTAAGCAATAATGTTGTTAATGATTTTTTATTTTTAAGAAACTTTCGAAATATTTAGAAATCTTGTATTTGATTTTCGTTGAAAAATCAATAAAATATGCTGAAACTTATTGAAGAAAAACTTCATGCTGATTTTTCCTTGAACTTGAAACTCAAAGAGTATGATAGGTTGTAAGATGACAAATCTCTGTGATAGGACAGGTTATGGTTACGGAGTCTATAGGTTAGGGTAGGACTAGGGTACGCAGTTATTCAGTAGGTTAGGTTTAGGGTACAAAAAAGTCGTAACCTGCAGGACTCTACACTATGGTTAGGCTCAAGGCATATTTACTGTTGCCAGAATGAGGGTAGCTGTTGATTTTAGTCTGGTTCTAGTTGTGCAACTTTCTCCTGATAGGTGAACATTCGCACCCACATCCTCTAGTATATCAGATGAAGATAATATATCAGTCAAGGTCAAGAAAATAGAGTTCGTATTTTAATTGTAAGAAAAAAAAGAATAAATAGATTTAGACTTGAAACGCTATCGATATTTTAAAATGAAGATGCTGATCAATACACATGGTTGGCTGATTAAGAAAGAAAGAACTTGTCATGTGTTCATTGGAAACCGTCTTTCATGAATTAGAACTGTATGTTTATTGGACATGACACCATCGTTGTGTCGGTTGTTGACCAGACGCATTGACAGATTTTGCCTGAAAGAAAATAGAGCTTAATATAATAATATTCGTATCCCTTGGCTGATTCGACTCACGAAGAAAAGAAAATTGTAGTAAAACAGTAAATTAGTGGAGTTAATTCTCTACTCTTCCATTAGAAATATCTTAGTCTTTGTGCTTGTTGTTTCCTACAGACGTTCGGGAAACAACCATGTCTAAAAATCGATTCGTCTGTTAGCCTATATATATTCTATTCTATATCATTCAGTATGACGTCTTCCCAAGTTTTGTTTCGTAGGAGAGATGATTTTAGTGCAATGTAATTTGCGAGAAACACATTATATTTGATTAGTCTCTTTGATCTTCAATCAGTGAGTGTAGGAATGACTAATGCTGATACCTTTGAATGATCTCGCAAAATGTTTACCTTAAAGTGACTGCACCATAATCGATGGTTACTTTTGCCTTCACGAGAAATGATTCTGTAATCAGCTTGACATTCCCAACAAAACTTGTATTGACAGCGACGACATGTCATCTCATTGCAACCTGCATTCTTCTCAATATACCATCGACATTGTGGACATCTTTTTGTGTTCAGTTCTAACCATGAACAAGTGCCATCATCAGGTAAGTGACTTAGTTGAATATCATACTCGGTACATGTCATACCCGCATGCCAAATGGTACGATGTGTGAAACATGTTCGCTGTTGACATTTTATACACTTGACTTCAGGACTCAAAGATCCTTCGATATCATGCAATTGACCAGATCCACACTCATGTGCACACCAAATGAATTCAGTCATATCCTCAAGACGTTTATCGATTAAGTTTTTGTCATATTTGTCGAATAATATGTGACTTTGGTCAGCTATGAGAAGAATATCTCTAATTGTGTAAAAGTCAAAATTTGCATTGCAATTTTGTTCGGGACATATAAGTTGTGTATTGTAGACACTCGAATTTTCGACTAGAAATTTCGTATTTTCATACACACATGAATCGCACACAGTTCGTTCAATATGAAGACAACCATCACTGTATTTTTTTGCGAATTCATTATATGGTTTGTCGATTGCACATACCGCACATTGACGAGTTCGTTGCGGTGTTAAAGTTCCATTATTAAGCTGGTCGTTATTCAGTTGTAAAATTTTCGACTCAGGTGTTGCTGATGACAAGTTAAGCGCCTGCTGACATATTTTGTTTGACTGTGATATACATTCACTAACACTGTTGGTTGTAATAGCTTGTTTTAGTTCTGTTATGGACTCAAGTGGTGTTAAGTGTTGCAAAGACACGTTTGAAAATGTGCTAACTATAGAAGAAGAACATGAGTACAATTTGTGTGCAAATTTTCAATTTAGATGGATCATTCTCAGTTGAAATCAACCCAGAAAATGAATAACAGTAAGATCCTCTGACATGTCTACTTCAACTCAACTCGGCTTTATGAACTAGGCATTGATTTAGTATCATGCGGTTAAATTAAAGTTCTCTATAATGAATGCGTCACCGTAGGGAAGTTAGCTGTTAAAAACACTGACACAGTATGACATATTAATATTATCATTATTTTTTCTCTTGCTATATTGGATTCATATAGTCGAACAATATACGAGCAAACCATAAAGACCATGCATCGAAGGTTAGATACTAGAAGGACATTAGCTTTCTATTTGAAGTTTCTCTTTCCTACTGAAATTCAATAACCATTGTTGCATTGAGACTTCGCACAGTCCTATATAATAATCAAACTTTATCACAACTCACTTTGGCAAGATTGCTTGACATCAGCAGTATGATTCGATTGTTGATATAGCAATGGAAAATTGTCGAAATTTTCAGTGAATGAAAATTGTCGCTGGCACTTTTGCGTTTCCATTATTTGAGTAAACTATTGAATTGACCTTATTTCTATTCTGCGATGATGAGATATACTTTATATACTGTTCAAAACGAAACAATCTACGTATGTACATGATTCATATTGCCTGAATAGTATTCTTTTCATTCAGTTTCTCTGCTGAAATAAAAGTGACCTTTTTGACATTGGCATCATTCATAAGAATGAATCACGGAATAAATGAGTCAGTCTCTGTCAGATTCAAGACTGAAAAATAATAGAACAGGATAAATCATTTTTTAATTTGAAATCATTTTTCTATAAAATTACCTGTGTTGCACAAAACCCAGGGAGGATTTCCAAGATGTGAAACAGTTCAAGCCAGAATGCACACGATTCTAAAGCCCTTGAATGTTCTAGAATGTGACAGATGCAACGGTTCCCCCAGCCTCTACCTACCAACGTACATTTCGATACAACTAAATGCATTATATGAAGTCACTACGGCATTCATGTTGCCTTTCTATCCATCGGTCATTGCCATATCTAAAAGCAAGCCAAAGAAAATATCAAATATCATGCACTTTGATCTAAAAAGAAATAAGGCAAACGATTCATTTTTCTTTATAGAATAGTGACTGGATACATTGTAGATTAATTGAAGCATAAAGTAAGAAAAGAACAAAAAATAAGATTTCTTGTCATTTTAATGAAGAAAACTTACTTGAACGATTCGATTTGTTTGGATCTACATAGAAAGCAAAACAGACGCTCAGTTTTTCTGAATTTCTGAAATGACACTTACTTTTCCCTGGATTATTGGGTTATCTTAATATCAGGAAAAGAAACAATCCGTTCAGAGAAATTATAAGTAATTTACAATTAAAGACATGATTGAAGAGCTTGTTTGATTCCATTTTAATGTAACTTTGCATGCAAAAAATTCATTTCAACACTAATCATACTTATTATTATTTTCGTTATGTATTCAAAAATTAAAATTGTTAAAACGTGTAAAGCTAAAAAAGCATCACCTCAGAAGATTCGAAATATTTCTGATTTCGATGGAAATGGATGCGTACAAATAACAAATATATAATTAAATGAGTTATAAGGAAAAGAAAAGCAGGTTTTAGTTTACTAATACTCCCTAACTTTGATTGAAAGTAAAGATCGAAAACAAAATTTTCAACACTATACGTGCTATTCTAAAAATGCTCCGGATCTGATAATAATCATTTCAGAAAATATACAAAAACAATTGTTCAATTTTGAAGAAACCAACTTTGTTTTCACATGATACTTTTTTGAAATTCAAAGCCTTCTAAAACCCTTTCTGTTTCTGATAAAAAAAACTTTCGAATCCAAATAGGTATTTTCGTGCACTCTTCCCGATAACAACTCAAATTTTCCGGAAAATTTACTGTCTGATACTATTGAATCGAATGTCGAAAATATTTTAAATGTGTTCAAATCAGTATTTACGGAAAACCTCTCGTGAACCTGAAAGGGCTTGTGAAGCGATATTAGTTTTCTAGAAAACGATTTGTTTTTAGAGAGGAACGAAACACTTGAAGATAATGTGAATACTATTGTAGAAATATTCTGCTGCATAAATTCGTGATGTTGTTCAATAAATTTACTATTGATATATTTAGTGTACGTCATACTTGAAGAAATAAATCTGGTTCAGCAAACATTGTACTACTTACCACTTATATTTGTTTATCTTCTGCATCGTTTATGACATGCCCAAAGAAATTGTAGATCTTCCCATAAGAAATGAAACAGTGATGAAGGACTCGTGTCGATTCATCCTAGTGTTATCAATTAGTATGATTAAAAAAGGTTTCTATCAAAGAAAAAACAATAGAATACATGGACTGAAATACAATTTACAAGTTTATTTCTTGACGCTTCAACCATAGTATCTAGCAAGCATCGAACGAATTCTGAATTGTTTGTATATTCTGTATTGTTATAAACTAAATGATTCATGACCAAAGGGTTTAGAGGAAAAAAAAGACAATACACAGAGCTAAAACAAAATTCATAGGTGTAATCTAGTGCATGAAGTGTGAATGTGGATTGTCCCATTAGTTCTTTGTTAAGATTTACTGATACGCACATCGACAGCCTTAAATCTAACAAGTGAAAACAAATATAATTTTGAATATTGAAAACAGAAAAAGTAGGCAAATTCACATAAGATACTGATCTTTCTGAATAGAGTATTTTATTTGTTTCACTCGTTACAAACAAACAGAAAGTTATACAAGTATTGGTACTGGGGCAATCCGTCGTGTAGAATTCATTGCAATGATATAACCTAACCATTGTTTGTATATGTTTTTAATAATCCAGCGATTTAGTTAATTAGTTTTGAAACGTGTATTAAAATGATTATAAAAAGATCATTGAAAAAAACTGATAATGATAAAACATTGATTTTAGATCTCAGCGTGTGTTACTATAAAAAGGCCTACTAAAAAGGAATCGAACCCTTTTCTTGCTGCATGATTAAAGTGAACGCAGCGAGAAAAACCTTCGGTCACTAGACAGTCCAAAATATATTTGTAAGATTGTATGAATCATCTATTGAATGTGTCTGGTTAGCAATAAATACATAAATAACGGATCATACTTCTTAAAATATCAGAATATACACGTCAAATAGGAAGATTTACAATAAAAGATTCATTAAAAGCTGTTTTCTAAGATGACTTCAAATTTGTTCTTCTTCAGTAATTTCTATATTTTGCTAATCCGTTGATTGACATGTTTCCATCGTAGGGCTTTGATTGCACCGAGAAATTCCAAGAATAACGCAGTGTCACTGTAACTTTTTCAGGTAAACTTTCACCGCTTTTCTGGTTCAAATAAACCAGCTTTTCGTTGGATCAAGATCAAATATCGACGTGTAGTCAGAATGAATGCTCCTAATCATTTTTAAAATCATTTTATTACAAATTTCAAACTTCATTAACTAAGAGGCTTGATTGTTAAAAGATATATATAAACTATGATTGGATTATATGATTGCAACGAATTGTCGGCGAGACAAATTTCCAGTCACCCCAAGTATTATCAATAAACGTATTTTTCTTATGATTACAATTGCTTTAATATTGTTCATTAGACGATAAATATGTAACACCAATCGTTTTTTACTCATGCTAATGTTGATTAATTAAATTACGAACGAATTTTATACTTAAAATAATTTTAATGATACTAGTTAAAGATTAAGAACACATGATTCATTTTTTGTAGCACATTTGATTATTGAGAAACACTATGCTTGTTAATTTTGAAGACATGTTATGATTCATGTGGTACATATTGAGTTGTTTCTGTTGTTTCAGCTTATCAGTTTGAAGGATGAAGTGTATTTCAAGTAAGTTGACCATCGGCATGTGCAGCTAATGAAATTAAGTTTCATTCCGAAACCAAAATAAATTATTATTTTAGTAAAATAAACCTTGTACATCGAGATATATTTTATTTCTAAGTAAATCATTTATCGTTGATTTCCCATATAGTAATGCACAATCAACTAAAAGGTATAACAACGCTTGAAAGTGCCAAATAAAAAAACTGTGTATGTAATCCTCGTATGGTGATTGAGGGTAATTAACATATTTTACTTTGATGGTCAAATTTAACGTTAAATAAAAAACAACGAAGTGTATGACAAAGGATTCTTTTGACTATTTTTAAAAGTAAACCTAGAGAAAGTTTGTTGTTGATTTAAGTTGTCATACAAATGTACGATGCCAATGTAATTGAGAACTAATAGTAAATTATATGACTAGAACAAATATCAAGCCGCTCTTATTGTATCTTGATGTTGTTCAGTTGAAGAAACATCTCTTCAGTAAAATAAAATTTTATTAATGATTGACAAATTGTATAACAATGCATTTACACGATACTTCAATAAAGATCATTCAGGATTAAACTCAATTTGATGTTCTTTTTATATGGAGCAACTTGCAAATTTTTTGAGTGCGACAGTCGATAGTACAAAGTTCACTCAATTACTGAGGGACTTCAAACCACCTAAATAAAGAAATGAATCAACTATACCAATGATGATTCACTGGGCATCTATGATCGATCAGTTGTATTTAGTAGAAGATGAAGACGAATATACCAATACGATGTTTTTCAACTGGGTCAATATCTCTTCCATTTCTAATTTGATTTGTTGTTGATGTGCCTCATGATGGTAATTGTGAAGGATTTAACTGTTTTACTTTGAGTATTGATAAAGGATGACGTGTCTTTTTAGTCATGCAGGCAAGAAACAGCGAAGAAAAAAAAAAGATCGATTTTATTCACAGAATATATTCTCGTTCGTTCTGATTTACTTCATCGATCAGGCTGACAATCTATGATGAATGACTCAAGAATCGTAAATAATTCTTTTCTCAATGGTCTCGATAGTAAGTAATAGAGAATTTTTAAGACAGATGTCTATATGAGTCAAATTCAACATATTACAATTGAAAAAGACCTATGGAGAGCAAAATGAAGCATTGAAATCAACTTCAAACGAAAGTATCTATTGATTTAATGTATACATTGTGTCATATGAGAGAACAACATTGAAGTTACATTTTGTTTCACTTCTGGGAAGTGCCAAATTACGTTGAAAATGGATGAATTTTTTTCTGCTTTGCAATTTATTTTGTACAAAATTCATATATTTTCGAAAGTTTCTTAGCATTATTTGACTGATATTCCCCTCTGTATTCGAAATTTTATTTAGAAAAAAAAATAAGAATAACGGGTATAAAGCACGGAGAAAAACAACAGAGATCGAGCGAATACACACACACACGCACACAAATGCCATATGAGCAAAACCAAAGTAAGAGGGCTAGTGATAATAATAGTGCCAGGGAATAGAATGATTTATTTTCCGTTCTATTTCTTTTTGTTATAGAAAAAATATGGCTTATGTTCTGTTTTTTTTCGTGGAGCAGTCTTGTTCAAACTGTGCAATTTTTGAGCGAATTAAATAAGGAAAGAAAAACAACAAACAAAGTTATATTGATCATATAAGACTAGATTCTATTTCGCCAACAGTAAGTTTCTTAAAAATTTTCTTCTACATTGCTCGTCTATAACAAAGAAAGATAGGTGAAAAATTGAAGCTAATGGAATCATACGTACGAATATTCGTTTTCTATTCTATAATAGTTGCCGTTTCCAATGGACGTTCATGAGAAGAATCAGGATTCGTTGGAGACGATAAACTTTAACGAGAGAATATACAAGAGTTTATATACTCTAAATTTCATTGAATTCTGATTTACGCTGAATCACTGTGACCATTAATAATATTATTTATTCCAGAATCTTGTTGATCAAAATCATCGTTATCTGATAAATCACTTCGAGTTTCTGATTGAACGGCTGTGGTTTCTTCATCAGCCATAGATTCATCCATCTGTGATGTTGTCATTTCCGATTGTATGAAATTATCTGCTGATTTTGGATTTCGAGCTTTATTAAGAAGATTTTGTATTAATGGAGATTTAAATCTAAAGAGTTCGAAAATTTTTTATACCGATTGAAATAATGAGATGAACAAGAAAAAATGTACTTGGATGTTTCAGGTGTTGTTGAATCATTATTGTTAAGGAAATTATCATTTGATGATGAAATTGGAAAGCGACTATCAGAAATGGAATGAGTCAATGGTGATTCGTGTTTATCGTGTCCGTTTATTTCGTCAATATTAGTTTTACTAATACTGTTTTCCGGCTAGGGCAAATAATAAACGCTTAATTAATATAAAATATGACTTGAGATGATTTACTTTCAAATTCGGTGACTCTTGTCTTGTACGTCTCATAATTAAATCTAAACGTTTTTTTCTTTCATTTCTTTCTTCTTCCTCTTTTTTGGCTCGTTCTTGTCTTTCACGATTAAGACGTTCAGTTTCTTCAACTTGTTTTCTTTCTAATTCTTCACGCTGTTGTTGCAAACGTTGTTCTTCTTGACGTTTAAGTTCATTTTCACGTTCACGTTCTTCAATAGCACGTTGTAGACGTTCTTTTTCAGCAAGACGTTGTTCTTCAACGAGACGAATTTGTTCTTGTTCACGTTCGTATTCTTCTAATTCTAATTGACGTTGCCGCTCTTCTTCACGTTGCCGTTCAAGTTCTAAACGTTGTTGAGCTTCACGAATTTTCTGACTTAATTTACGTTGATATTCTTGTTCATCATTGTTTTGCTGCTTCGAATTCACTGCTGATGCTGTTGCTGTTGTTGAGTTGATTATTTCAGTAACTGTATCAATATCAATAGGTTCAATAAGCGATATAGTTGGCTCGACATCAGCAAGACTTAGTTCTTGTTCTTGTTCTTGTTGTTGATTATCTTCGTGCATGGATAAAGTTTCTTCTTCATCATCTTTGGTTAATAATTGACTATCATTTTTTTCAACAACCACAACTGGTTCTATTTTAGGCTTCTGTTTGGTTGGTGTTGTAGCATCGGGACCTATACGACGTATATGTTTTTTATTCGTTGTTGACATCGTTGATGATATCGCAGATGATGAAAGTGATGTCGTCATTAAAGAACGTTGTACGGGTGGTTTTGAACGTTGTGTTGATGATGATGTAGGAGGTTTCGAAGAAGGTGGTAACGGAAGTTTTGGATGAGTACCAGTGCGATGTGATGATTGGCGCATTGATGAAGAGATGGTTTGGTGTTCGATTGTCGATTCAATATTTGGTGATGCTCGAGAATCAGTACTTGCAGTATTTAGCTGAGGCGAAGCAGTCATGGGACGAGAATGCACATTCTAAAATATAAATTGATAGATAAAAATCATTATTTAAGGCGCCCCCCCCCCCCTCATAAGTCGATTTTCGTCAAAGAAAGTCCAAATAGACTGAAATTTTGCGGATATGTTAGGAGTGGAGCGGCTAGCCTACGATAAAAATTTCAGCCCGAAATATGCAAGTTTAAGGAAGTTATCAAGTGAACACTGGTTAAAAACGACCCATTTTCCATCCCAGTTATTTTGCCTTCAACTATGTTTTTTCGAAAATGTTTTTTTACCATTCGATAGAGCATGCAAAGACGCAGGGCATCTCGTGCTCCGATTTTTGAAAAAGCTTTTTTCATGCGCAAAAAGGTTTCCACAACTCAAAGTCCTTGAAACAAGGCAAAAAAACTGCAAGTGAATTTTGTAGACGATCTTTTTTGCGCATAAAAAAAGCTTTTTCAAAAATCGGAGCACGAGATGCCCTGCGTCTTTGCATGCTCTATCGAATGGTAAAAAAACATTTTCGAAAAAACATAGTTGAAGGCAAAATAACTAGGATGGAAAATGGAAAAACATGATTTTGAGAGAAACATAAAAACATTTTTTCGAAAATTTTTTACTGTTTTTTTAAATTTTCTCAATTTTCACGCGGTTTTTGAAGAAACTGACTTATCTAGTTCTACGTAACTTTTAATTCTGTACACGCTGAGCGCTCAATTCATTGTTAATTAATTAATCAGTAATTAGAGATCAAAGACCTAATTTTTAAAAAAATCGTTTTTGACATAGAGGACCTCTCAAAGATCACTAAGAATCTCGGTCAAAAAATGGTCTTTGGAAAAAAAACTATAGTGATTCTGAAAGAGCAGAACACGGGCTATCACCTCATGGTGTTATCTTAATTTTCATTTTCTTGACGAAAATCGACTGTTTTTGAGGAGGGGGGGGGCCTTAACTTTAGACTTACCCTTCGAGTTAGATGATTAGTTGTAGTAGCAGGTGGCGTAGATACACGAAATTGATAACTGGATAGTGATGTAGATATAGAACTGGCAGTCGTACCATTGTTAACTGAGTGAGATATTGGAATCGTTTTTGGCTTTGATAGTCTACTTATGGTTTCATTTAAATGTGCTCTATTAATACTTTGTATTCGACGTTGTGA
The DNA here is from genome assembly GCA_900239685.1 of Rotaria macrura. Classification (NCBI taxonomy): domain Eukaryota; kingdom Metazoa; phylum Rotifera; class Eurotatoria; order Philodinida; family Philodinidae; genus Rotaria; species Rotaria macrura. The sequence continues at coordinate 88,479 of OENT01000032.1, forward strand.
TTCACCATTGGTTGTTGATGTCGTATTATTGAGTATATCATCATGAACTAGAAAACGAAAAATCAAAGAAATATTAGATTGAGATCAATGTTATTTTTGTCAATGATTAAATCATTCGTTTTTTAGCAAAGCAGTAAGCACTGACAGACACACACACACACACATTGAAAAGACATAAAGAACCCATGCGCATGTATATATATATATATGTTATAAACAAGCTGTGAAAATATAGACGATAATACCTCTACAAGCTCGAGGACATCGTTCAACACTTCGACTGAGACGTGATCGGCACGTAGCCGCATATGTTAAACGCATAAAATTGGCATTTGCGTGATTATTATTGTCACCGGTATTTAACCAATATGTATAGGATGTCGGCATAGGTCGTGATCGACTGTTTGCCGATGTACGAGGTGTACCTGATAATGAATTATCTTCATTCGGCACTGATGCATCATAGGAACGACGTGATCGATGATGATTTCGATGTTCATCAATCGGATTAAGTCGATGAGTATTGTTGACAGCTACAATGTGTAGAGAGGGGAAAAGAAGAAATGACGTTTTCTATAGATAAACATATTTCCATGGATGTTGATAGATACAGTCTCTGACGAAACAACACGAAGAAAAACAACTGAATAAACTTACGTGATGAATTATCACCAGTATCTTGAGATATTGTTGTAATTGGTGAATCGTTTGATCCTCGTCGATTTGTCATATCTGATTGATTAAATTTGAAGACATCTGATTTTGAACAAAAGGAAACAAACAATTACCTTGATAATGTGTACGTATGCGTGGTGCTGATATTGCTCGTCGAGATGAAACTAAATCTGTAGACATACTCATAATAGAATCAGGTCTATGAGAAACATTTCCTCTAAAATAATAATCGGATTTCACTTGATATTTATTGATAAATCTATATAAATTCTATTTTGATTTTGCTACCTTGGATTGACTTTTATGTGTGTATTAGTTCGTTGTTCGCGTTCTTTTTCTCGACGTAATATTTCCTCAATTTTAACCTTGGTATAAAAAAAAAAGGTTTGATGATACATAAAAACAAAATGAAAGGTGTCAGATGGCATACTTTTGTTTCTTCTTCACGCTTCTTTCGTCGTTCCTCAACTTGTGATCGATGATCAATATCACGATTACGTAATTGCAACCACTTTTTAACTTTTTCCAAATGTTGCTGCTTCCTAGAAATATACAAACAACAGCCTTGATGTAAAGAAAAAAGAAATACAAATAATATTCTGTATGGAGTTCATTAGCTAGCGTGTGCATTTGGATTTTTTTCTTCTTTTTTTCTTTTTCTGTCATTTGCATATTAACGATATACAGTGTTTCCCTGACTGGCGCATTTTTTTTCTATTTAGTCGACATCGATCATTGAAAAAAAAATAAGACAGCAATGTTTTTCTTTTTTTTTGCCAGCTGACTCTACCTACCCAAAATAAGAAAAGAAAAAGAGTCTCTATCTCACACATAGCATACATGCATTTCATTATCGTCACTCTCTCTCTTTTCCTATCATTCTTTTTCTTTCCTCAAACGTCTGGTTGTACATGCCTAAAAGATGCAAGAGAGTATAGCTTTCGTGTTATTGTCTGAGAGTCCAAGAAAAAGAAATGTCAAGCTTGTATTAATATCCACAATAAGTAAAACATATTATCGATGAGTAAGCTCTTGCTAGGAAAGAACAGATTGTGCGCAGAAGGAATCAATCATAAGAGGAGCAAGAAAAATAATCACAACAATAATATGGAAGAAAGAAAACAACTGCGTCAAGTGTGTATCGTTTATAACCTACGCAAAATAAATGATTGGTATTTTTTTTTACTCTATTTCTTTTTTCTCTCAGTCTCACTCTCGTTTTCTTTTCTTGTTCTTTCTGTTGAGTCATTCAAACAGAATCATTCGATTAATTGACATCTCATGTGTCAGAGAGCTAGCGTTTGTATTTGTTAGTAATACTTACCATTTTTGTTCTTTGTTATGAAGTTGTTGTTGGAATCGCTGTACGCGTAACACATCAGCTTCTTCCTTTTTCTGTTTTACCAATTTAATATGTTCATTAATATTAATTGGCCGAACACCTAAAACATTAATGAATCGATTTCATCATATTTTATTGGATCAATTCATATTCTTTTTTTTTTTGAATTGAACTTGCCAACTGTTGATGATTTTAATTTACTATTCATACTCGAATGAACCATTACGGTTGAAGAAATTTGTTGAACTTTGTCATTGTCATCTTCTTCGTGATCAATCAATGAATCTTGAGACATACTGTCTATATGAAAAACACAAGAAAAACCTGTAATTATCAATTTATTGTGCGATTATATTACCAATAATAATAATCACGCCTTTAAATATAAACACACAAAAGAATCTCCTGATACAATCTATTCGCTTCGAAAGAAAAGCGTGAAGAAAACAAAAGTAAGAATGAACGAGGAAAACGAAAAGGCAATAAAAAAATTTCTTTTAATTTTCAGCAAGTATCAACTCCACTATAACGTTCGTATTGAGTTATATAAATAGATCCTTCTAGTCGATCATCTTCTTCATCACCACCCACGGTATAAATTGATTTTTCACAATCACCAATACCACCACCACCACCACCGCCACCATCATAATCATAGATACTTTCCGCCGTACGATAATTATTTCCTTCTTCGTTCATATAATACACACTTGATCGATAGTCAACATTTGGTATTGATAGTGATTGTCGATGACGTGTACTTGTACTTGTTGGCGAACTTGATGATGGATTGGTATTAGTTGATGAAGAAAATAATAGCTTCGTAGCTTCACAACAGAATAGTAATGCAACATTGATATTAACTTTCATACGGTGAATTATACCTGATTGTTTTACTTTGAAACAGTATAGAGAAAGAATGAAAATTAAAGTCGTAATCATAATAACGCACATAATGAGAAATTTATTTTTCGATATCTTATATCGATATTTTTGTTCATTTGCTAGTTCGAAAACTTGTACTGAATTCATATACGATTCATTATTGAATGAAAAAAGATGTTCGGATGGCGATAACGATTCGATACCGGATATTGATAACATGTTTGACCATTCTTCATTATCATTATTTGACAAGGATAGTGCAGCCATTGCAGTTGATTCAATAGATATTTTCGTAGATGTTTTTTCATTTTTTCGTTTTTTCTTTGCTTTCGAAGATTTTATTATACTACTTGTAGTTATCATGTTGTCGTTATCCATATCAATATCATCTTCGTTACTGATTACTGTTGTCTCTATTTCATTGTTATTTTCAATTGCCATTGTGTTTGTATGTTCATCCATGTCATGATCATTTAGTTCATTTTCTGACATTGTCGGATGTCGAATAAGATCAATACGACTTAATTTTAGTCCCTGTGACATATTAATTGTAGTTAATTTACGTTTACGTATTGGCATAGGTAATGTTGTACGAAGTGTTGTTGTACGTCTAGCCCAATTACAAATAATTTGTACATAATGATCGCTTTTTACAGGACTTGCTTTCAATTCGAAATAGAAGAAAAGCTCAGAAAACGGATCATTTCTAACATAATTTAACGTAAAATTATGTGATCCCGAACCAAATAGTGCATTACCATTCGGTGGTAAATTATCCATACATTTACGTTCGGATCGATCAGTTGTAATTTCTAGATATGTTGTACTTTTACAGTCAGTATTGGAAACTTTCGAAGATCTTAAATCTGTTAAACTTGCAAATTGTCTATTGATTTCTCTTGCATGAAGTAAAACTTGTCCATTTGATAATGATGAACGTACTTTACATTGACATGTATTGTATTGTTTTTCTTTAGAACGTGTATGACTTAAATGAATAACTGCTCCTTCTTCTTTCCAACTATCGCATATATCTTTAGCATCAATGACACAACCAAAATTAACTTGTACATAATTAAAATCTTGACAAACAGGTACACCATGTGTGGTTATCGTTGTTGAAAGTATTTCATTTTTAGTTAAATCAATAAAACATGTTTGTTTGCCATTGCATGAAAGAATATTTTGACTTGCACCTTCTTGTATACAATCGTATATACTGAATTGACATTGATTTATTGTTCGTTGTTTGGAATAACCATAGATAACACGAATAATTTCAATATGTTCATAGAGTGAACAACGTAGACGTAATTGAACTACATCAGATTCTTGGAGACAGACACTTTCAAAATGCAATGTTTCTACATGAGCATTTATTAATTGAACTAGATAAAGAAAAACTATCTGATTGTACATAGGTACAACTATTGTTGAATAATAGTTGTATCTATATAAGTTAAGGTAGACAACGACAACAAGTAACGTTTGCCGATAGCCGAAAATGACGAGACTAGATCGGTCTATTGACAAATAGATGAGCATCAGTACAAGTAGACAACGGCTAGTTAATCGCGAATAACAATACAGCCAAAACAATAGGAAAAAAAACAAAGAGTAACAAGAAAATCACTCTTGATGACGACGATAGTTACATCAGAACATATTATATGAAATACCATATATTATTTCATTAAAAAGAAAACTTAAAAGGGTTTGTCCCTAATAAATCTGCATCTCAAGTAGTTCTGTTAAGCTTATGTTTTACTTACGATTTAATTCACCTTGGTCATCATCTTGTATAACATTAATATCGGTTAAAGACGTAACATCGGTTGTCGATTCATTGTCTGAGATTGGATATGTGTCTGTACATTGGAATCAAACAAATGAAATAAATATAATATTCAAGGTAAATATAAGTTAACCTCCTTCTACAATTTTGGTTGCCGATGACATCAATTCTTCTTGTTCATCATCTAACAAAAATAAATTGGCCAATAGAAGAAGAATAAAACAGAGAACATGAAAGTTTTAGACTTTTTTACTTGAATAATTATTGTTTATTGAAGTAGCTTTATTAAAGAAAAGAAAAACAACAAACATTGCCTAATAAAAATATTCTTTATTTGATTTACCTTGATTATCCATCTTTTCAGTAATTGAGTTTTATGTTCATTAGTACATCAAAGTTGGCATTTCTTTTATTTTTTATGCTTCAGTCGTTCTATTCTTTATCTTGTGTTCAACTTTGGAAGAAAAGTGTGTCTTTTTTGTCTAACCTATTTATAATCTACAATTACAAAAAAAAAAGAAGAAAAAAGAAGAAAGAACGAATAAAAGGGAAACGAACATTGACATCCACGACTCAATGTGCTTCAGCGTCGTTTTTGTATGACTTTGGAGAGAAGAAGGAAAAAAGAAGAAAAAAAAACGATTCCATCTCCATAGTCCTCATACTATCAAGAGTGTGGCACCATGAGAACAGAAAGAGGTAAAAAAAAGTGCTAACAATGATCGTAGACACTCAAATCTAAACTCAATGTACATACAGTGTTATTGTTATAAGCGACAGAAAATCAATTAGAATGAATTTTTTTTCACACGTGTCTCACAATGACCATTGGTTATAAATGTCTGGCTTTTGTCTTCAAATGTCTTTAATAGACGACATCAAGAGAGCTTAATGCATGCGCATTATGGCAAAGATCATATATACGTAAATTAAAGTGCCTTAATGATATTTTTTTTTCTATGATGAAAAAAAGAATTCACAATAGACATAGGACTTATTCGATTATGCTAATCCTGTAGTGCTGAAGTCTATGTCACGGCAATAAATTTCAGATTCTTTTTCTATTCAATTTTATCAAAAACACAATTATTGTCAATTGTTTATGTCAATGAAATTTTCGAATTACTAAATAACTATTTATCGAACGAATAGTCACTCCTACACTAAAAAGACACCGATTATGATTAGACATGTCAAATAAAATAACTATTCGTTTATTGACTGCTCCTTAGTGAATACGTGGAAACAGTAGACTTGGCAATTCAGAATCATTGAAAAAAATGTTCCATTGTCTTCCATTATGTAATATCAGAAATCAGAATAGTTCGCTTTACTTATTCAAGGAGAATATCAACTGCTATGTCACTATGCTCAGTAACGACACATCAAGAATATCGGACTAAACAAACACAAATAAAAATGAATAGTTTCTTTACATATCAGATTAACTTTTCAAGATTTGAATAATGCATTAGAAAAAAAAGTTGCACACTTCAAAAATTTATTTTCTTAAAAAAAAAATTGCAATCAAAATCACTTATGCATACGATGAAATGAGATTGCTGCCAATAACCACAATAAATCGTGCATATATGAGAAAAAGACCTTCATTCAATACTCTCTTTTTACTATCGAAGAATAGAATTGTGTTTTTCTGTTTCTTTCTTGTACGCGATTAAAGAACAAGTAAAGAATCGTCCTTTAAATTTGGTGTTTGTTTTCATCTGTTCTATCGAAAATAAAATCACACAAACTCTATTTTAATCAGTCTGATAGAAAACTTCTATATGTCTTTTATTTTACCGTCAACAAGAATCAACCGGAATCAAATTAACTGCATAAAATCAATGCTTGAAAAAAATTTGTTACACATCGTTTCATTTCTATATACAATGCGTCGCATGAATTTTGAAGTCTAGACTTGAATAACGCTATGATCGATTACAATAGTATTGTACGTTGTTTTTTTTCGATACTTCACCATGAACAAACTTGTTTCGAAATGATGCATCGATAATAAATTGCTATCTAACTACGGTTTCTATTGTGTTGATTACTGGATGAAATGAAAAAGAGAATTATAAATCAACAGTTAACTTCCATCAAATTTGCAATCTCAGAGAGAGATTTTCAAGATTCTTTTACAATTGAATAGTGAGCAAAAAAAAAAGAAAACTGCATGAATTCACAATCAATCATTCTCAACGTATAAGAGACAAAAAAAATAATATCGAAATTCCCATAACAGGTGTACTCCCTCGTGAACATTGTTTCACCATATAAGATTACAATAAGTGTAAGATAGAAGATTTTTCATCATGGGAAACTTAAGCTATTATGTTACCGCTGTTACACCTGCTATAGAAACGCTGAAAATGCCAACCAAACATTCAATACATACCATATACATAAATATATATAATAATTTCTTTTGATTATGCTAATAATTACGAGTCTTAACCGTAAGCAAACAAAAAGTGTCACTTTTTATTAGAATTAATTATCTAATATTGCAATAATACTTCTTCTAAGTGATCTAAATGTATATAGATGAGAATTAGTAATTATTGTCTCAAATTTTGTATTTATCAACAATGATTCTGCTTCCATCTCAAGAATATCATTTGATTGGTGTTGATCAATTGACAAATAAAAAGCAAGCTTATGTTCTTTTCTTTCTTACTAACTAATATTTTCGAAAGAAAGTAAATCGTCGCTATTTCTAATATCCATTTAGTTCGTATTTGAAATGGCTAATCGAACTGTTAAAGAAGCACCAACTATCAGAGGTACTAATCCACAATATTTAATAGAAAAAATTATTCGTTCTCGAATATATGATTGTCGCTATTGGAAAGAAGATTGCTTTGCACTGACAGGTAAGCAGAGATCATGTTTTATTTTTTCGTTGTTTTTAATAAAAATTTCTGTTCGTTCTAGCTGAATTAGTGGTCGATAAGGCCGTTGAATTGAAACATATTGGTGGCGTGTCTGGTGGAAATGTTCGTCCATCACCATTTTTATGTTTAGTTCTTAAAATGTTACAAATTTGTCCCGAGAAAGATATTATCGTAGAATTTATTAAAAATGAAGAATTCAAGTAAGTATTAACAAAATATTTGTTATTTTTTCTTTTCATGTTCATTTAACTTCGTTTGATAAACAAAACTTGATTCGGCAAGGCTGTAATCTAAATTTTTTTGGTTAGTTTTATAAATCTGCTCGTACTCTTTTAACCGATTGACAAATGTTGGTGTCAGCCGAGGTTCTAGTCTATCAAGGAAATTTTCTCAAATAGGCAATTGATTTTGTTTCTTTTAATATAGCTTACAACGTATTAACTTTTTATGCAAATCTCATCGTTTTATGGCGCAAGAGTATCAATAGAATCTTTCGGAAATTTTACTTCGAACTAATATATTGTCATCAAGAGTAATTTAATATACACGAGAACATTGGTATATTTCTCGAATGAAACATCATCTTTCTATTCTAACATAAGATTTCTAGTTAAAGTAGCATCTACCCATTGGCAAAATTGAAAGTAAAACTATTATGACTTGCAATTATTTCACACACACTATGCTAATAAATCAAAGGTTCAGTAAAAAAACCTATGACTTTATATCAATCACCTAAAGATTCATAATATTCTATTATATAAGCATTGTTCAAACTTGACAATATCTTCTAAATTTGAACCACATAAGACATCGATGAGATTCCTTGATGACATGCCAATTTTGAAAAAAGGGAACAGCAGAGAATTTGTTTTTTTATTTTGGTTCAAAACTAATTTCATATCTAACTTAGTATAACACAGAGCATCATATTTGAAAAAATAACGTTTGACATCCGTTGTTTTCTTCTATGCAAGCATCATCATAATCATTTTGAACTTTTTAAACATGAAAAAACTTATTGAAAATATTCGTTTGAAATTTTTATTTCTTCTCTAGAATATAGAATAATATCTTGTCTTATTATTTAGATATGTTCGTGCACTTGGTGCATTCTACATGCGATTAGTTGGTACATCAGTTGAAATATACAAATATTTAGAGCCACTCTATAATGATTATCGAAAAATGAAAATGTTCAATAAAGACGAAAGTATGAGTTGATTTTTCTTTTCGAAAGAAGTTTTTCTCGTATGTTTACATTACTTTCTAGAATTTGAGATGATATATATGGACGAATTTATCGATCAATTACTACGTGAAGAACGTGTCTTAGATATTCAATTACCTCGTTTACAAAGGCGCAACGTATTAGAAGAAAATAATCAGTTAGAGCCTCGTCAATCTGTACTCGATGAAGATATTGATGATAATGAAACGAGCGATGAAAGTGATGACGAAGATGAAAAGAAAACAAGAAAGAAGGAAATAATAGTAGAAAAACCAAAGAAAAAATGGAAAGATATGGATAAACCAGAACGCTCACCATCACCACGGTATGCCCGATCAATGTCGCCACGTGAAAAGAGTTCGAAAAAACGACGGTAAGATAAAACCTTTATTTTTATGTTAATTCATTTGAATTTTTATTTTCCATCTTTTTAGACGTTCAAGAAGTCGATCGAAATCACGTTCACCTGCGCGTGACAGTCGAAAAAAGCATTCAAGTCGTCATGAACATCGTGATAAAAAAGATCGCGATCGAGACCGTGATCGTGACCGTGATCGAGAAAAAGACAAGCGTCGACGAGACTAAATGTTTTGATTGTTCTATTATTGTATACTTTCATAAATAATAAAAAAAAGTGTTTGTCGTTTCACATAGGATTGAGTTCTCGATGTTAAAATGAATGAACAAACGCTGTCCTTTCATAGTTATATTTCAACCAGGAATTGAAATCCTTCGATAAAACTTCAGTTTCAATAGCAACCAACCTAGAAATTATATTGAACGAGGAAATACCGTCTTAGTAGATAGATATTCGGAATGTCTACTACTTTAAAATTTTCTAAATTCTAAGAGTTCGATTTCGTCGACATGGATACGATGAAAATAATTCTTTATGCAATTGACAATTTTCCTAGTTTTATTCTGTTTGACAAAGGTAATTTGTTAGATAATAATAATGAAGGAATCTTTTATTTGATTTGGCATCATCCAAAGAAAAAATGAACCAAGAAGAAATGACTTTGCATGATGTCTTCTATTCGTAACAAGTAAAACATTCATATGTGGTTTGTATGAAAAGTGTCAATTGTTTACCAAAAACTAATCATTGCTGTTCCAGATCCATGTACTTGTAGACTAGTCACCTTTCAAAGGGTTGTATGAATTAAGGATATATCATTTTAATTTTTCATATATTTTCTCTTGTATTGCAAATATGAACATGAGCAGTGTATAAGCTATTGAATCAAGTGCTATTTCATTATGCTTTTTAACTGTTCATAACTGACGACAACTTCATTTGAACAGAACAACTCGAAATCAAGCAATTACGTAGTTATATTGATGTATAGCAAAAAAATATGCTTCACTGCTCTCCTGACAAATAGAATTCTTATCTGTACAAAGTCAAAAGATTTACTCTATAAATGAGAAAAATATTATTTTTCCTAACTCAAAACTTCAATGAAATCAAAAGAAAGATACTCCTTTGATAAGTAGAACATCATTGTGTAAGAAAGTTATTTAATATATATGTATACAGTGGATTGTTGTCACCTGGTTTTTTTTCATCATGGTTTAAAAATTTTTTTCAAATGTTATTTACTCGTATCTATTATATAAATATAAGATATCTCGAAAAAGTAAATACGCATTTAGATAAAAATTTCATTTCGATGATGCTTACTATCACTAGTATTTTTTTTCTAACACAAATTTTTGTTACATTTGGTTCACCACCAGTAGTTCTATGGCACGGCATGGGTGATAGTTGTTGTAATCCATTGAGTCTTGGATCAATAATAAAATTGATTGAAAATGAAATCGCACCGACGCCCTATGTTCATTCATTACGTATCGGATCGAATGTTGAAGAAGATACAGTGAATGGATTTTTTATGAATGTCAATCATCAAATCGATTATGCATGCCAATTATTGAATGCTGACAAAAACCTTTCGAAAGGTTATCATGCTATTGGGTAAAGTGAATCAATTTTATATACGATAATTTTGTAAAAGTTTTATTTTCTATTAGATTCTCTCAAGGTGGACAATTTCTTCGTGCTGTTGCTCAACGTTGTCCTAGTCCACCGATGTTGAATTTAATTTCTGTTGGAGGTCAACATCAAGGTGTTTTTGGATTTCCTCGATGCCCAGGAGATAATATTACTATATGTAATTATATTCGAGAATTATTACGCTTTGGTGTGTACGAATCATTTGTACAAGATCATCTTGTTCAAGCACAATATTGGCAAGATCGTATGTATATTTTAGTCGATTCTAGTCGTCCAAATCAGCTTTCTACTAGAATACAATTTAAACATAGAACAATACTATAATACAAAAGATGATTTTCTCTAGAATGTATTACAATCCAAGACATACTTTGCGTAGTTGATAGAACTATTGAATTAGCATATTTCGTGAACTCAATGACTGATCTTTAGATTTGGGGAAAAGGGCGATAATTACTCATTAGTAACAGTAAACTATGTTATGAGAAACGATTCATTTGAATTGTCTTGTCTTCTTTATTGTCTCAAAAGCTACGATTCGATTCAAAAATGTTTTCAATAAAAACAATATTGACATTTTTCATATCGTTTTTCTCAATATTTTTGTTTTTCAACAATGTCTCCAACTGAAGGAGGTACAATCGCAACAGGATACAATTACCGGATGTTAGCTTTTGAGATTCTACGATTTTCCTAATCGGAAGCACTGTCCTACTTGCGAGTTCCCGTTGAAAATTCAAAAAATGCGGAAGTCTTTAATATCGACCTAGTCGAAAAAATGACCTCAAGAATACATTAACTAATTCTTCGTTAGATATCAAAACGTAGAGAATAAAAAAGAAAATATATTCACACAAATAAATCAATGATTCATTTGATTTTAGCTCATCAAGAGGCAATATATCGTCAAGTAAGTGTATTTTTAGCCGATATCAATCAAGAACGTACATTCAATGAACAATATAAAACGAATTTATTAAAAATTCGTAATTTAGTTCTCGTAAAATTCTTACGTGATACAATGGTATATCCTCATGAAAGTGAACATTTCGGTTTCTATGCTGAAAATAATACATCAAAAGTAATACCATTACGTGAAAGTTCATTATATATTAATGATCTGTTGGGTTTAAAAATAATGGATCAGCAATCACGTATTCAATTTCTGGAATCAGATACAGATCATTTACGATTTACTGATCAATGGTTTATTGATAATATAATTCCATTTTTAAAAGACTAAAACAATAAAACGAACAAAGAAAAGGAAATCATTTATTTTTGGTCTCTTTATTCTTCATACACAATAAAAAATGCTAAACATTATATAACATATATCCAGAAAATGTTGAATATGAATAACCATATACTTGAGAATTGAAATTTTCATTTGAACGATAAGCAGCCATTGTTGCTATTTGATCACCTACTTGACATTGTATGAGACAATCTATTGAACCACTTGCCCAACCCCATGCTAATGTTTCATTAGCATATGTCGCTACTGATTCGACCCAAACAGTTCGTACACGTTCACTATTGCGAGTGATATAAACCGATGCCTGAAACACAATAATTATTTAGTATTGAGTTTGTTTTACTATTCATAAAAACAAAAGTTACGTTTTTTTTCTAACCTTCGCTTTCGAAACTGATATTGTCAGAAAAAAATGATAAATACCACTTGTAGGAACAGTAAATATGCCAGTTTCTTGGGAAAAATAAAATAACGCATCGGGTGGATTTATTGCTTCGCTTAATATCCATGGTCGGAGTATGCTATCATTATTTTTCGTAACAAACAAACGTCGTAATTCAGCATAGAACGAAGGAGGCCGTTCAATAAAACCATCACGACCTAAATACGACTGACTAGAATAATATGAAATTCAATAAACTTATACGTACCAGGTGGTCCTATAAAACCTTGTGGACCAATCGGCCCTGGTGCACCTGAAAATGAAAAACACTGTTAATAAAAAAAACAAACTAAACAATCGATATTGCAATGTTTACCGGCTGTTCCGGCTGGTCCTCGTAAACCTGGAAGACCTTGAACTGAAATCGATAGATTTTCCGATTTTTCTATTAGAATAGAACGAAAAACATCGATAAACATAAATTCAAATCATTGAATCTTATCTCACCTCCACATTTCAATTGTGCGAAACATCCACGTGTACGTTTACTAGGATTAGCGATCACTACTAACTCGGCATAAACGAGTATTAGAAAAATGCTAAAAATTAATGTATTCCATGCCATCACGCACATTTATTACTTGTAATCAATACTATTTGCAAAAAAAAAGAAGGCAGTTTTACTTTTTTTTTTCCCTACGTCCCACTCAATTTGAGTTAAGTGGAGCTTTTTCCGTTTTATGCCTACTAAGGTATCTATACGGGAGAAAAAAGAACGGAAATGATCCAATTGAGATATTGAGCATGATATGATGTCATGGGTGAGAAAAAAAATCAATTGCAAAAATAGTTTCATAACAACAATAGTTCGTTGATTCTGTGTTTCAGTCCTTCGTTTTTTTTATGCTAGGCAATCTTGTTGCCTTTTGACAAAAAAGATGATAAAAGAAAAAGATGAATGAGAATAAATGTTCACGTTCACTACTAGTTGTAATCATTGTACACTTGATTAGTGTTTCTAGTTCGATCATAATCTATGTAGAAGAAAATAAATAAATTTTCATTGCAAATAAACACATACTCGGGTCGTTATGATCATTATGTGTTTTCTGTGATTGATTTTTTTCATGTTGTTCATTAGGATCCATTGATCTGTAAGATTGATCTCCTGCTGATTCATCCGTTTGATATCTTACTTGCACTTTGGCGTATTCAAGAGCCTTTAAAGTAGAATACAATATGCTTATGTATCATAATAGTTTTGAAAATTGTTTTTATACTCGATCTCTTTTTGATAGTTTCTCAGGATCATGCGAAATACTATTACTTAAATGCCATGGTTCTCGTTGGGACATTTCACGTGTTGGTATATGTCGTATTGTTGTATTATCTACCATTTGTCTTTCAATGGATTCTCCATATTCTTGACGTTTTTTCGCACGTTCTTTCTAATTGCATAATTAAATTAATATGAAAATCAGAAAAGAAAAACGAAAATTCTACTCGATCAATAATAGTTTCGTTCACATCAGCAAATGGATTTTGATTATTATATTTTTGTAAATCTTTATAATCTTTCAGTGTATATTTTTTATATGGAAAATAATACCCTTGTGAATCGCGTAATGCACGTCGTCGTTGACTTTCAACATAACTGTCTATAAGAAAAATAAACAAGGAATATTCATTGATTTTATGTAATAAATAATTGAATTTCCATTAAACCTGCTTTCATCCATTGCTGAGAATAGAGAACATCATGAATGCTTGGTTTAAATTTTCTTTTCAAATAATCATTACGTTCTTGACGCCAAATCTCGAGCATATCGCGACCATTATAAATATTATTTGAAAAATATCCTGGTGGCCAATTTATGGGTACATTTTCTTCCATTCTGAGATGACTCTTTCGACCATGATGATCGTGATTAGTAGTTTTAGTTCGACTTTTTCGTGATACATGACTTTTAGCACCATCTTCACGTTCTGTGTCATAGCCTGCCATACCACCGTGATGTTCGTCATGACCACTATGATTTTCACTTCTATCTGTAAGTCGTTTTGATTTAGATCTTCGTTTGTCATAATCGAAATAAGAATCGTAAGCATCATGATAACCTGGAAGGTACGGTGGAATATCATCAGCTTCTCCTGAACCATGATGGATACCGAACAGACCATAATGTGATCCATTTAATGCAGGATTTTCATAAAATGGATGATGCCATCTAGTTGGATGATGTCCGGGATGAGGTGGATGATGTTCGGGATGAGTTGAATGATGTCCAGGATGAGGTGGATGATGTTCGGGATGAGTTGAATGATGTTCGGGATGAGTTGAATGATGTCCGGGATGAGTTGAATGATGTCCGGGATGAGGTGGATGATGTTCGGGATGAGTTGAGTGATGCCCAGGATGAGTTGGATGATGCCCGGGATGAGTTGGATAATGCTCGGGATGAGTTGGATGATGTCCGGAATAAGTCGAATGTTCAACGAAGGAATCATGCAAGTGTGGTGTTATACCATGATGAAGGGGTGGAAAATGTGAATGTGCGTCACTATGAAAATCAGATACTGTTGCACGTTTTCTAGATTTACTTCGATGAGGAGTATGATGATAATCATCTTCATCTGAACTTCGATTGTCGTTCGTACGATATCCATCACGACGACTTATATGTTCTCTTGCTAATGAATGAGTTAGTCTTCTGTTCGGATGCTTTCTGTCTTTGCTACTTTTTTCGAAATCATCGGTAGGACTTTCATTATATAATTTCGATTTTGAGAATGAACTTGCATTTTGTGTTGACGGAAAATAACGATCTTGACGTTTTTTTTCAAGAGTTTTTTCTCTCTTATTAATAGCCACAGCCCGCATCGTACTCAATTTCGTTTGTCTCAAATCCGGTAGATGACCATGTCGTTTAAATGATACTTCGGATACATATGGGTTCTCCTCATTGGATGAAGAATGCTGAAGCATTGTAGGTGATTCATAGGATTTCGACGTTTGTTGCTCAGATTGCTTAGGGCGTGATCGTGGCGGTGGCTGAGATTGGTGCTGTCGTTTTCCCTTAGATGGACGATTTGATATATGATGCTCAGATCGCATTAGTTGTGATTGAGGTTGTTGCTGATACTCTTTATTGGCTGGCATGGTGGGACGCGCTTGACCAACGTCAGAGTATGAACCCTAATCACATAAATTATATGATATAGAGTTTTGAACAACGAGAAAAGAAGATATCATGTTTGAAAGATTTAAACTACGCCAACTTACAGATCTTTTTCTTGTCGTAAAATATAAGCTTAGCAATATGATACATAATTTACTACAACGAAATAAGTCAATTAGATATAGTTTAACTGTAGTATTTTTTTCAATAGAATTTCTCAAAATATACAATAGTTTCATGAAATTTTATGATTTTAAAGACAGATTTATCTGTTTATACGCTGTTACTCATAATAGTACTAGCACTTCATTTTATGTTCGTTCACTTAACTTATTTTGTTTTTCATGAGATCATGATCCTACTTTTTTGAATCTTAGGAAATAAGTTGAGTGTACTCAACATATTTCGATCGATCTAGAAAGTTTCTATATGAAAAATATCCTTGACATCATATCTCGGTATTTTGATTTCACTACAATCATACGAAAATATGTTGCTATGCATCATCAATAAGCGTCATAGACGAAGTAGCAGATTGAACAGTAGTTATATCTTGATAAGATCTCGTTTTCTCTCGTACATATAGGTCCGATTGAACGTCGGATCAACTTGATAATTACAGCTATCTTAAGAGCTGTTATCGAGATCGTATCTAACTCTGAATCATACCGATTTTCGATCAAAATATATAGATAGTAATAATTGTAGGTAGAATATTTAAATAATGAAGAAAATGCGAAACAACACTTCACATCACACAATTAAAGTATCCTTCCGTCATCTATTGTTTCATCGAGCTTTAGATTAAAAAGAGTATAAATGAAAAATCGACTATACTTTTTTTGAATACCATGCTACAGATTGAAATCCATAGAAAACGATAAAAGCTTTCTATTATCTATGTTGTTGTTGTTTTAATACTATTTACTATTAATACTGCTACTACTTTGTCAATATATATCATAGATTTATCTAATATTTGAAACAGTTCATTCTTTTATAGAAAAAATTCTGATCTTTCTTTCTATTAACTATTCTTGATCATTCAGTGTGATGCAAAATGCTTATATTAGATTATTCAAATGTACAAGTTCATCTACGTAAAAATGAAGCACTTCAAAGTCATTATTAGTTGTGGAAATTTTTTTATTTTTTTTCAAACGTTTTCCTCTACGAAAAATTTACTTGTTTTTTGTTCTTAAGTTCAATTCGTTCATTATCTACATTATTTTTGTTATGTATTTGCATAGTATTCGTCGTACCATAATTTCCAATATTAGGATTATTCTGATTTGTATCCATCGATCGATCAATAGGTACAGCTACTTGTGAATTAGGGTAACTATTCGACTTGAATTGTTGATTATCGGCAGGATATGATCCATAATTATTTGTTTCATATTGATATGGATGTGAAGTTAATAATCCCAAACCTGAGTCTTGTGTACCTTGAAAAATAATCGAATGATTAAAAATCTAAACAAACATGATAGTAAAATCTTACCATGATTATTTACATGATTTGTATCTTGTTTGGGTCCATAACTAGCATGTGCATTAGTCGGTAATGTTGAATAAGATGTAGCAGCCATTAGTATTCAAATAGAATGACAAATAACAAAATTAAAGCGTATGATGATGCCATTTGGTTAGAAAAACAGAAGTGGTTGTGAATGTAACAAAAAAAAGTGTATTTTAAATCATCTCAACAACGAAAAAAACAGACGAAAAAAAAAAGATGACGACGATAGAAAAGTAATTGTAATGGCTTGCTTTGTACATCAATCTTTATTGGTAAGAGTGAACAAAGATATAGGCATGGTAATGGCAAAAAAACAGAAAAAAAGAAGCAGTCTTGTCCAAAGTAAAGTAAATAGAAAATAAAATAAAATTTCATTATAAACTGTTTTGTTTGAATTTATTCAATTGATTTTTATTGTATAAAACTTTCTTGACATTCACTAGAAGAACTTAACAAAGAACAACAGCATGGCATTAAATATATCAATTAGTACCTATGTAGTTGTTGTGTTTTTGAAAACTTTAATTCATGCCCAGACATTTAACAGCATACCAAAGCGATGTCTGTTACATTTAAACTTAGTTGGTTTCTGTTGACAGTTACTCTTAAAAAATTGACGATTATGGACAATGTAAAGAAATAGTTTCTTAAGCGATTAATGTATAACCAATAAATTTTTATCAACATGAATATGTCACATCAATTAGATGTTACTAGGGAAACTACTGATTTAGCAAGAACACACACACACACACACACACATACATAGTGAAAGAAATCTCGTTAAAATGTTGTATCTGATAGAAAATCAAAGTTTGCATTGTCAATATAGAATTTAGTTGAATATGGGAAATCACATGTAAAAAAATCAGTTTTAATAATCAAAAAATCGATTTTAATCATACACCTTTAATCAATATTTTTAGCTGTAATAATTACAACAAAATCAGATGATAATCGGTTATTTCAAATATCATCTGATTTTGTTGTGATTATTACAGCTAAAAATATTGATTAAAGGTGTATGATTAAAATCGATTTTTTTATTATTTTTTCTTACATGGGATAAATACAGTAGGAATTACTTTTGTTTTGATTCTTCATCAGAATTGAGAACTATTCTATTGAATCCGGATCAATGTGTCAGTTGATTAAAACCATGCATTGCATTTCTATTTCATAGATAAATAAAAGTAATGTTTGCATTAATTGTTATTGTTCGTTCTTTGGAGAATAGTATTGTTTTCATGTTGTCGAAAACTCAGATTTTTCTTCCCATTAACTGTTTGTTTATATTCAAGTTTTCACTCGACTATTAAACACAAACAAACAATAAAGATTATCAATACTGACTTTTTCTCATGATTGGTAGCTAACTGAAAAACATATTTTGATAACAATATTCTTCCTTTACGTGTTAAAACAATCACATTGGGAAAGATTCAACGTAGATATTGATCTTCGGGGACACAATGTTGACACTTCTATGTTTCGTCTCATCGACAACTGAAGGAAGAAGAAATAAAAAAATTCTATTTTGAAGTTCTAAAAATTTCATGAAGTTTATCAATACGAATGAAGCTTCACATATCCTTGACTTCAGCTAGTCTTTCCTTGTACTCACACAGATGCTCCAATATCATGAGAGTATTGGTCTATTGTGTAACCGCATTTGAATGCAAACCAAAGAATATTTATATGGTCAAGAAAAAATTTTTATTCGATCGAAATATTAAAGAGAACATTTGGGTAGTCAATAAGAAACTGCTTTGCCAGTGCTTGAGTGTTGTATCAATAAGACGTTTTGTGTCAGAATAATCATCACTTTGATATGCAACAAAGGTTGTTCTTGATCGCCTCTCTGCCATTCGCTTATCTAATGTATCATTTTATTACTTTTGCTTCTATTCTGTTTAGGTTTGCTGTCTGCTGTTTTCTAATCTGATTTCATGCATAAACATAATTTTTAAACCGATAACTGAATGAAGGCAAAGTGAAAGTAGCGTGAAAATACCACTAGCTAAATAAAATTCATGTTCATTAGATATATATGAACGATCGAGAGTTACGAATAGTTACAAAAAACATTGAATCTTACGTCGAAAGCAACATGTGATTAATTTCAAAAGAAGTAGACATTAGAGCAAAACATGAGATGCAAACTATTGAACTTTACCACATAATCCAAACGGTATCTAAGTATGATAATAGAATACTAGCAATAAAATTAAACATTTTATAAGAATCGCGTCAAAACTTGTTGTCCCCAGTTTCTCTCTCTCTATATATATATGTATCTGAACAACAATTATAATATAAGTATGCTCATTTTTTAGCATTATCATGAAAATAAGTCAAATTGATAAATCAATACATAGAATACTCTGAGTGTATTCAGCTATTTTTCATTCACTGATTTTATCTCACAGTTAGAAGATGTAAAGAATCACATTTATAATCAAATGAATAACAAGAAAATAATCAGTTGTTCTGATAGAAAAGAAATAGGATCACGAACGCTTGACTACATTTAATTGTCGTTGATCATGCCATCGTCCAATCCAGACATGTTCAACATTAACATTATCAACAGTCTTAATTGCAGCTTTCAAATACAATCCATTTTTATTGCCATAAACATGCTCGGCATCTTTTAAAGCTCGCATAGCTTTAACCAGATGAGCATCATTCATAAGTGTAGTATTTAAAGTTTGTTCGATAACATGATTCCAATCGTTTTTAACACTATTCATTTTATAATCATTAATAAGATATTCATTTATTTCCGGTCGTAATTGAGATATATAAATAGCAATGGCAAAATAAAAAAATTCCAAAAGAATATGTTCAGATATTTTCGAATTTTTGACATGTGAATGTATAATACGAATTGCGTGCATCGAGGTTAATAAGTGTAGTAAGAAAAAATCAAATTCAATTTCATTTGGTTTATGTGTTGCACCATAAATATAAACCGTCAAATCAAATAGTTCTTCAATAGCTTTTTCAATCTGATCTCTATTCATATGCCATTGATTATAATGAACTAGAATAAGATCATTATAATTTTTAACAATAACTTCAAGATTACTAACATCAGGTGTATCATAAGTTGGTAAACGATTATCTGAGTGAATATCTTTAAAAATATCGATAGCAGTTTTTGAAGGAGATTTTGGTGCTTCTAATTTATCAACAAGTTCATGAAGATAGTTATACGAAACGGCAGCCATTGCTAAAGCTTCAATACCAATAATTTGACTATCTAATTCAAATGCATAACCAATATGAATAAGAGGATGTGCTAGACCTCCAACAACACCATTAATTATTGGATGTTCTGGATTATCTAATAAAAATTCCATGAGTTTTTCATGCCAATTAATATCGTTTGCTGTTAATTGTTGATAGAAAAAATCTCGATAACTTTTACAAAGTTCTCTATTGCCAAGAAACTTTCTCCAATTAGAAAGATTTATTTTATGATTAGATCGTTGGTATTGATCAAGTTCATCACACATAATTTCATAAGCTTTTTCAAGTTTATCATCATTGGCACCCAGTAAATACAGTGAACCCAAATGATGTGCATTATGATTGTGAAATCGAAGTTCATGAAAGAGAATTTGATAGTTTTCGAATGAATGTAATAGAAGTTTGTTTAACACTGTGCGACTCATTTTTAAATGACAATTTATGTTTTAAGATATCTTGTTTGTGCGACAACGTGTGTTTATTAAGCGAAGAAACCAGAAAGAAAAAGATTCAACTGCTCTAGTTTTTTTCATTCGGCCCGTACTCTAATTTTCGTTATGATGTCATCCGTTTTCATTCTCGTTGGCCTTGTGCGATTCATATGAAAGATGCATTTCGTACTGTTTTGACCTTTTTTTTCATTCGATTGAATTAGTGTACACACCGATGCGTGCACTGAATATAGTTACATCGTAAATCTTTAAGTATCCAAACGAATGTCATCAGACAAAAGTTTAAATTTCTCGGAACTCATCTCCGATGTATTAAGTAATGGAATAGTAGTTAATACATCACACATACTTAATTTACGTTGATCAATCTTTGAAAAATAGCGAATTATTATATTGATATCTTTGAATATATGAATATCGCAAAAAAACGGACAATTCGAACGTGATTTCGATCTATTCCAATATCTGTAATACTAGTACCATGCTGTTGCTAACGAACGATAAACGCTTCCCTATGTATACATGTATACATGAATGCTTGAGAAGAAAAATTTTCTATCATTCGTCGATATATCAATGTAACATCGCTCCATCTTTTTACTTCTGATAAGTATGTTCTATTTATTTCGTTATAGAGCAATCAATAAATCGACACTGCATAACAAACTGTGAATTTGTTTTTAGAATCAATTCTACCTCTATAGCATAGAATGTCAATAACTGATTTGGAAATCTCAGTGGTTCGTTTAGAAATGAATATTGATTAAAAATGAGCATAGAGTTAACAAACTTCAAGATTTCATAGAAATCGGGATTTGTTTAA
Source organism: Rotaria macrura (assembly GCA_900239685.1). Lineage (NCBI taxonomy): Eukaryota > Metazoa > Rotifera > Eurotatoria > Philodinida > Philodinidae > Rotaria > Rotaria macrura. The sequence continues at coordinate 110,195 of OENT01000032.1, forward strand.
AAAATTTGGTACCAGGTGAATTTTGTCTCATATGATGCCAAGTATTGAAGGAGATTGCATTGAACTCAAACAGGACGTGTAAGAATGGAATTTCGACTAGATTGATTGATGTTTATTTTCGTGATCATTTATGAATTGTGAATAATAATTACTAGTAGAGATTGTTAGAAATTTTTCAATGTTGAAATCAAACTTTGTTTGAGCCATACTATCATAACGAAACTGCGGATAAATTATGAAAGTTTTAACGAAATTTATGTACCAATCTGTTCTTCAATATTTCAAGAATAAATAGGTCATTTTTTCAATCAAATCTATACTTTAAACTTTGTAGTCTTCGATAAGAATTTCGATAGGAATATTTCTATAGAAACTTTATTCTTCTGAAATAAAATAAATTAACGAATCTTTACAACGAATTGTTGTCTTTCTATGAAGAAAATGAAAATTCATGCAGAACGTTTCGAGCATCGGTCTTCTCTTGCATTAATCAATTTTGTGGAATGCATAGTTACATAAATCATTTACAAGACACAAACTACCAAAAATGCACTAGGAAAACAAATCAAACATCATTATTCTCCATTCCATTAGAATCATCGTAGAACGACGTATGAATTCGAATTTGTACAAGAAAAATAGGATGTCTTTTTTTTTTCTTGTGTTATTACTGAATGTATTATTTTCTACGTATGATTCCATACAAGGTTAATGCTAATGATGTAAATCAATGATGCCTAAAAATAATTTAGGGTTTCTTTTTCTGCCAATATTGGTACTGACAAAAGAAAACATGTCCTCCTGTCGTCAGATCAAGATGGATTTAGAAGATATATTTACGGCAACGATAAAAAGCTTTTCTCGATCGACTATATATTTTGTATCGAGATCATTAAACAAAAACGAATAAAATCTAAGACATCAATTAATATTATTTAGCTGATAAGAAAAATGCAAATCTATCAGCTCGCTCATGATTTACTATGTAGCACATGGCTACCTATGTGAAGAACAGTATATATATATCTTTATTTGAAACCATGAGAAGAACAGAAAAAATATCAACATCTTATATATCATTACTGTTATGGTTAATCAAACGGAGATGCAAGGCGTACGTATTTCTTCCAAGTAAATTTCATTCGAAGATAACTGATTAGTATTGTGAAACAAACCACGAGAGGATTACTGAAAGACATGGATTGCAAAGTTTTTGAAAATATATTTGAAATTATGCAGACTATTCGTAGATGCTGTTGCTACACAGTTGAAGATGAAAACTTGATTATGTCTCATTCACATAACTAAACTGCTTCTTTATTTGATTTCTGAAGATCTACATAAAATACACGCGAACCATTGCTGTCCAAGCTAGATCAAACTATGAACAAATCAGAGGAACTCTATTCTAAAAGAATTCATTCATATGACGAAACTTACATTCAACGAAAGTTTCTTACTTCGTAGATATGCATCGTAATCGTTCATACTTATCTGGTGAGTATGACATCTAAAAGTCACTTTGGTTTCAATCTTACTAGACTATACGGACTTTGAAGCTAAGCAATGTATGGTGACAGTTTTCAATAGCGCTCATGAGAATTAAAATGATTGAGTAAACAACAATACTATTCATTCTTATACGTGTGAAGCATTATGAAAATGATTTATTTTCTTAAAATTTTCCATATCAAGTACAATGTAATCCGATGAATTATTTTGATCCGATATAGTTGTTTGATTTTTAAGTAAACGTCTAGATAAACTAGTCAACGGTCTTAAAACTACATCTGATGATGTTCGCTTGGAAGAATTACTACGAGACGACAATTGCTGAATGGATGACGATGATTTGAGAAGTTCATTTGAACACATTAATGACGCATATCTACCAGCAGATGTTTTATCAAGAATAAAGTCGTCACAGAAATTTTCTTCCCTAATTGTGTAATATGACGTTGGATTGGAGATCGATTGTAATGAAAAGAAACCTTAGAAAGAGTATCATATTCAATAAAGCATGTCATAGAAAAAGTGCCATGTACTTTTTCTATCGATCTCATCCCATTCTTTTGTGAAGTCAATGAAGAATAATGGTGGTTCAATAAATTCTAGTTTAGTAATCATTTTTCTTTTTCTTTTTTGTTTTTGTAATTCATGAGGAAGATATTCTTGAATAAGTGGTGCCATCGATTTTCGTGGTGATAAACCACATAAACTGTGGTCGATGTTTACCGATTTATTTGTCAGTTCAGATGTTATCTCATACCATGATCGTTTTCGTTTATAAAAATGATTTATATACAGTCTATAGAATATATAGAAAAATGCACAGATAATACTCAAAGAACAAACTACAATTAAAACGATCCAAAGAGTTTTGTTCTTTTTCATATAAACAACAACAAAAAAATGAATTACTTAGTTACTCATAATATCATTTATTAGAAGACTCGTTTATTAAAATCTACATGTGAAAAATGTGAAAGAGAAGAAAAAAGCAAACACATAAATAAGAAAAATTTAGACCGTGATAGAGTGTTTGAACCATTACACTTCGATCCCGTACAACAATCAACCTTAAGATAAGTGACACCAAATAGAAATGATTCATTAGAACAGGGTCCACATTGTTTAACGACGTAGGTATAGACGGTTCCCAATTTCGCTGTTAATTTCTACAGAAGATATAAAATACATATAATTAATTTTATTTTTCTTCTTCCCAATGCTCACCATGCATTGTGTTATGGATCCACCACATGTCGTGGTACTTGTTTGATCATTGAATGGTATTTCACAATTTTGACAATAATAGCAATCAAAACAAATCGTATAATTCAATAGAACTGTTTAGAAAAGGAATTGGTTCTTATTGAAACAAAGATATTTCTAAATACAAAACCTACCGAAAAATATAGTTATTGTCAACGATTTCATCGTTGTTAACTGTTTTCTTTTTATTTTTTAGTGTAAATGTACAGTTTGGATTTTTGTTTGTCTTTAATGTTTCAAGCAAAAATAACGCGACAAATCAAAAAAAAATATGACAGAATATTTATTCAACATTAAAAAATTACTGTCAAAAAGAGAAAAAGGAAAAAAAACGAAAGTATGCATTCGATTCATCGTCCATTAGAAGCTGACTGTTGTTAATCGAAAGAATATTAAAAATGAAGTAGTGACGCAAGTACATATCAATAAGAGTTGATTATAATAACTGAAGCCTGTCGAAGGTTGGCCAGTATTACAACGATCTACATTGTTACAACACATAACTTCATGTTTTGAAAAACCAAAATAATATTTTTTTTCTGTACATGTTGATGTACACGCTTTGTATACATATGAACCCATGGTCGGAATGTATGTGTAAATTTTCTGAACACAAAGAAACAGCAATAATGAGAAATAAAGAGAAAGGATATTTTTCTTTCTACCATGCAAGGGCCAGGACATGTGTCATTGGTTTTTTCGTTCAAATCAGCAGGATCAGCACTAAAGAAAACATAGCGATAAATGAATACGGATGTATGAAATTTCAGACTTACCAATTTTGACACACATAACAGATCAAACCATTAGAATAACCTTAAACAATGATTCACGTTGATTTATTATAAAAATGAAGATATAAAGTAAAGATAAAGTAGATTTATCACAATTTCTGAACTGAACTATCTAGCATCATTATTGACTTTGTGAAACTGTTTTATACAAATTATACTTCAGAATAAACTTGAAAAATCTAGTTTTTTTTTGTTTAACTCGTATGTTAAAAGAACGAATGGAATTCATAGCTAAATACAAGTGCAACGTTTGAAATGTGATCAAGATTTAATATTAGTGACTTATACTCTACCAATAAAAAACACAGACAAAGGCATGAATAACTATTGTGTATATAGATTTTTACCGCTTACCCCCCATAGGACTTTGAAGCACTGTTCTGCTACTCTAAGTCCCATTTCTGTATCACTATTCAATTAATATTTATACAATGAAGAGAACTATTTGTCGATCAATATCTATTATCAACTATTCAATGTATTGAATTTAGTAACACACAATAGGAAAACTCATCCGTAAATTAATTCTTGACAATTAACTGACTCATTTATTTTATATACGCAGTCAATTGAAAATCATCTATGAGCATTCTCATACATTTCAAAGAATCTTATTCAGATACTCACCACAATGAACCATGAAAAAGAACAGTGAATAGAAATTAGTTGCGATATGCATTGTTTCTTTCCTCGCATCAAGTTGAAAATGAATTTAAAACGGACTTGCTATTGTGTCCTGTTCGATTGTTGTCGATCAATAGCAACTATACTCTATGCAATACTTAATCCTATATGCTGTGAAAGGCTTATCAATTTTTCCTTCCAAATAAACACACAAGGGCAATTCGCAAACCCAACATATATTGATTGCGAAAAACATTCCGTAAAAATATCTATGAAATCATTTAGCTATGCAGACTCGTTTTTATAACACTAGTCATATAGAAATACATCCGGCTCATTGGATTTTAACGATTTCTTCAGCCAAACATAAAAATGGAAAATATACACGAGAACCTAATGGAGAATTCCGATTGCATTGATATTGAGACAATTTTCAGGAACGGCTGACCTTTGCGAATACTTCAATGAAAACGTTTTTACAACAGTATGACTCCTATATGGAGTACTTTTATCATACTCAGAATCAGAAGAAAGACAGAACTTTCTATTTGAACCTGCGTATGAAATAATTGTTCACAATTATCTGAATATACCATATACTCCATAACTTGCTTCAAAAAGAATATCAGGAAACATACCTATGAATAGAGTTGAACAACAACGCCAAGATATTTTTAAAGTTAGTGCTGATTAGTTTTCGAGATTCAATGTTATTTAGTAACTACCGAATGCTCTATTCATCATACTGAACATATTCAAACAATGGTTAAGTTGATTTTCAGAACTCGCTCTCTACCGACACTTGTATTCTTTGTCAATCAATGAAAAGAGGATCTTATTAGTAAAAGTTCTTCGATCTCAGTTAGTTTTACCATAGCATTGAATCAACTCTTGATCGCTTGAATTCTGTCGGTATATGCTAACAAATCAATTATTGTTGTTGCATGGAGTTCTAAATATTATTTCAACCAGTACATCTGAATTAGAAGTTTTTCTTCAATACAAATACGTGTGTTGAGTTTGATCGTCAATATTTTTTATCATTGTCTCATACTTTTGCTGAAGGTCTGCTACATATGAGCCTTGATATTTCAATATTAACCACGATAATGTCTTTCGTTAACTGTGCAACGTTTTTTTCTTCTTACCTTTTCATGATGTTCTGTTTCGTAATCCGACGGAGAACATTTGTCGTGTGAACTATGTTAAGACAATATAAATTGCTATTGAGACATTAGATGACTTGGATAAAAGAAAAAGAAAGAAGTCTGTATTCCTTTAATTGTAGCTTGAAATAATTAACGAAAAATACATCACTAAAAATTGAAGATATTTCAAAGGAAACACGAATAAAGAAGAAATTCACAAAACAGCATTAGTCTAATGCACCCCCCCCCCACCCAAGTAAATCATAGATAAGTTAAATATGATTTGACATGAAAATCGTTTGAGAGTCACGCAAAATCTTATCGTGTCATTGTTTTACTTAAGATTGGACGTTAATCAATTATTTTCCGAGAGTCAAACTTGGTTTTTTTTTGTTATTATGAATATGATAAAAGTAGTGCGAAAACTCAGACAACAAAATCATAATCAAAAGATAATAACTTCAGTGAAACCATGATACATAAGAAAAAACTATCTTTTTGTTAATCTTACTTCTTCTTACAAATCTTTATTATGCATATGTATGAATGCGTTTATGCACATTCATGAAAATATGTGTAAATTCTTTTCTTTAAAATGTAGTCATTATCAGTCAACATAACAGTCTTCGCGTTTATTTTCTTACAGATCGAGTTCTGTAGATTATAATTGAATTTATTGGGAGAATAAAGTTTGACACTAATTACGTTCATAAAAGAATAATTGTTACAGCAAGAAAAAAAAAAGAAACCAATCATATTTGAATTTAATAAGTTAGTTGGATAGCTCAGACATGATAATATGACATTGAAACGTAATTAAACCAGATTGATTAATAGTAATAATTATGTATTATTTTTCTGTGTTTGATAGTGCTTCTTTTTTTCTTCTCAGAAATCTGATTTCGACATGCATCTGTTGTTAGGATTTGAATCAGCATCGAGTATTGACTACAATTGATAGAAAATAAATATCAATTTGATAGAAATTGTGACAAAACTTGCATAATTCTGACAACAATCAAAATTTGAAACTAAGAAATGATTACAATCTTGTATTAATTCTGTCGATTCTTTAGAGTAAAATGTCGATCTTCCTTTTTTTTCTCAATCAAAATTATTATGTTGATTAGAAAAGGTAGATTAAATTGATTTTCACATTTCGACAGTGGTACTAGAGTGAACAGTACAGTATGTATTTTTTTTTCTCTTCTTAATGTTACTCTTAGAAATGAAAAGCATGCAGAGTGAGAAAGCGGAAGATAGTATGGATTTACTTATGTTTTCTTCTTTTCTTTGCAATGCCTACTCATTGATGTCGAAGGATACTCGTCTTTCTTTCTGGATGTCGATTCCATTATTTCTTGTCATGATATAATCATCATCGAGAAGTACTCTTCAATATATAAATATGTGTGGTACGCATCTATGTAGCGGAAGTGTCGTGCATATTATGCGTCACCATGGCATGTTGAAAAACGTCAATGATTGAAAAAATGACGACTATAGATTTGTTCCCTTTTTTTTTTCTTTTTCTATTTTTTAGAACACAACGCGATAGTAACGAAGATTGTGCAGAGTGCAACTGATGTATAAAAACTCCTAATTCTTATTTCCACTTCATTAAAGTTATGCCTCGAGCTAATTACAGTTGTTCAGATCTACGTCTTCTTTTAGCTTTCACCGACTATTGATCGAGAAAAGAAGAAAAAGAAATATGAAGGAGTTGACGAGTCGTAGTTTAATACTAAATGACGAATGAAAATGATCATGTTCGCAATCGGAAGAAGAAAGAAACGAAGAACACTTGTTCTTTCTTGGAGACTTGAAAACAACAGTAAGATGACAAGATAAAAAAAATATGTTCTGGCTTGCTTTCAGAAACGACATTATTGCTCTTAGAGGAGAAAAAAGAATCACACGATGTTTCTTTCAATCAGGAGATTCTGTCTCATGCTCTTCAACCTTTCTATCATTATTGCTATCACTGATCAAATGTAATTATATGAGTGAAATTTTCATATTTGTGATTTCGTTTATGTTTATTATATGTCATGTCGGTAAGCATTCTAGTTTGATTGATTTTTTTCTCATGAGCATTACATTATACTTTATACATGTAACATGTGTAGATTGTGCGACTGAGCAACAACTTATAAGAAAATTATTACAGTACTATGAACCAAGTGTACGACCAGTTATCAATGCTCAAGCGGTAGTGAACATTTCATTTCGAATGGAAATTACTCAACTATTCGAACTTGTAAAAATTTTCTATCAATTAAATGTTACCTATGAAGATTTCGTCTGTCTCTTATGCATCCGTTTTTAGGAAGAAAAAACACAGATATTAACAACAAATGTACGCATCGAACAAAAATGGAAGGACGAAAATCTTGGTTGGAATCAAACAGAAAACGAAGGTATTCGTGGTATACGTTTACCATCACACCGCATTTGGCTACCTGATAGTTATATCTATAATGCAGCATTTGATCTTTCAAGCGAAGCTCCATCACAAGGTGTTGTAAATGGTATGCATGAAGATTCATTTCAAAAATTGTTTTACATTTGTCTATCTGATATACATATGTATACATCCCTTCTTAGGTCCTTATGTAATGGTTTATCATACAGGTGAAGTTGTTTTTCCTGTTCTAATGAAATTACGAACAACTTGTAAAGTTAATATTCAATATTTTCCATTTGATCGACAAATATGTGGTCTAAAATTTGCATCATGGATATATGATATAACGTCGATTCGCTATGATCTTATTCCGAATACTAATGATCAACAGCAATCAGAGACAATAAGAAATAGTGGTTGGGCTATACTTGACGTCAAAGAAGGTGTTGTATGGAGGTAAATTGAATGAGGAACAATCTTATCAAATGAAACGAGCGAAATATTCATCGTTTGAATAGGAACATGTTTCTTTTTCAAGTATTTGAATTTTTTTGAAACGATAGTTGCATGGATAGACTAGAATGTATGCCAATAAAAACCAGTCTCACATGACCAAACGTGTTCAACTAATCTACTGATTTCTGATTGTAAACTAGCTGATTATAAACCATCGATCATAGGCATTTCATTTATCAAAATAATAAAAAAGTTCACCAGGTTTTCAATGTCTATTTTCTTGACCAATCGACGTTCGATATTAGTTGTCAATAAGAAAACGATTGATCAACCAAAAACGTATTCCTTGACCAGTTTAACATTCTAAATATTTTTCTACCAATGATGATAAATGAGTTTCATCGAAAAAGATCTAGACTACAATGTTCTGAAAATATGCTTCATTTGATTAAAAAGTGAACAAATTATTCCATGATAAAAGAATACTTAAAAATGTTATCATGATTCCATAGCTTTGAAATAGAAAATATCGTCTTAGGGAGATCTCAGAAAAGATATTGAAGCATACAATACGTAATTGATAGGGATGTCTTAAGTATTTGGTAGTCAATCAATGCCCTAGCGTACATCAAGTTCGTTAAAATTCAATATGAAAATTAAAAGAAACTCTCAGAGCTTCATTTATTGTGTCTAGATCGCAATAACAAGTAGACACAACGATAGAAAAAATCCTATGTAATAGTTTACTTATTTGTCTATGCAGAATTATTGTGCTACGTTTTGTCATTCGACAATGTATCGAATCGATATGAATACTATTGGATTGAAAATAAATGTCGTTTTTTTTCTTCTAAATAGAACAAAGAATAACAAAACATATGCCGAACTGGTTTATGGTGTTCATATTAGTCGTCGTCCATTGTATTATATATTCAATGTGATAATTCCTTGTGCGATGCTTTCATGCTTGACGTGTATGTCTTTCTGGTAAGCGTAAACGTTTTCTTTTAATTTATGAAAATTTACAATTGAAACTCTTTTTCATAGGATACCAACATCATCTGGTGAAAAAGTTACTCTTGGTCTAACATGTTTCGTGGCATTTTCTGTTTTTATGCTGATGGTTGCTGAAAAAGTTCCGGCTACATCGGATACAGTACCTATTATAGGTAAATATTTATATATATTTAATATTTATTATTACATTTATTATTTTTCATGTTAAGGAATCTATTTAACGATTGTTATGAGTTTAACAGTAAGTTATGATTTTATGAATGAATCTATATTGTCAAGAGACTTTCCTATTAGTCGATATCTGTTATAATGGCTGTCATCGTTGCCAATCTTTACCAACAAGCAGTAATGTGTACAAGTGAAAAACATCGTGCACCAAAATGGTTGATCAAATTCACGCTTAGTCATCTGTCGTATGTTCTCCGTATGGAGCGCAAGGTGAAAACCGTACTTGATCAGAAAGTAAGAAACTAGACATGAAAAAGACGTACGATTTAGCACAGGGTACACGAGTAAACAAGTTACATCCGAATAGCTAGTTCCTTTTATTTGATACGTCCAATATGAAATTAAAAAAAGAGAAGAAAAGAACGGAAGAACCACTCATGCGTTTATTTAGTTATTGATATGAATCTGTTTTTGAGACTATTTACATTACAGTCTGCCCCTTTTTTTCGTTTATGAAAGGAAAAGGAATAGCATTAGACAACGAAAAATGTATGCGAAAGTAAAAATAACTCAGAATTCCTCGTGGGAAAATTGGGGTCCGAAAGGTCTTATTTTCGGATTTCTATTGTTAATTATCGGTATCACCACACAAATTCTTGAAATACCACGTGTCTATAACGGTGCAACAAATATAGGTGCAAACAATAATGTGTCCGCTGGTCTTTATGTGTTATCAAATTATTACCAACATTGGTGGCCATGGACATATCCAGCGAATTTTTTCGGTATTTTAACATTCATCACTGGTATAGTTGGCATCGTAGCTGGCATCAGAGGAACTTACACATCAATCTATGGATTGTTCACAATGAGCATTATGTCAGCAGTACAAGCTATTTATTTAATTGTGTACTTTGCGTTTATCATCTCACTGTACCGAAAAAATGGATGGGACAAAGCAAAAAATCGTCAAAAATTTGAATCAGCTTCATACGGCATAGCTGCTACACAATTAACGATTGCAATCATAAATGTTATAACTAGTATACTATCAGCTATATTTGCTGGTCGAGCTATTGCATTGTGTGTAGACAAAAGTGTTGAGGAAGATGATGTAGAATTACGTATGGCTCCACCAATGCCAATGCATCGTAGACCTCTTTAAAATTTATTTAGCCATACTTAATAATAATAAAAATAATAATAATCATATTGATTTGAAATTTATGTCGATTTGAAGATCTAGTTTTCTTTCTCGTATATTGATCAATCATAAGATAGTTTAGTCTACAGAAATCATTGAACTTTGAATGCAAATATGAATAGAACATTGGTGTTTGTATTTCTTTTTACATAAAAGTTTTGAATAAATTTCCTATTCGTTCTCCCAGATGATTAATTCATTCATTTAAAGTAATCTTAAAAGTCAAGTGACACATTTGGCAGGTTTTCTTAATCTAATCTAAGACTAATGAAAAATGAAGTATTTGTCATACATTAAACACGCTTTATCATCAATGAGTACCCATTACATTGACGATGGAACAGCGAAAGAAAAAAAATATTTTTTAACCAATATATATTTATCATCGTAGAAAATATGCATATTAATTGTTTTTTTTAAAGGAAAACTCATCAAAATCATTCGGTCTTTCATGTGAACCGACTCTACTACCAACGTCAACAAATCAAAATGAACTGGATAATAATTATGAAAATATAATTGAAAATTTACTATTACAGCAAGTATTATTATACACACGACAACGATCGAGTCTTTCCTGTTCTAATCGTTCTTTACATTCACGGTCAGTAATAACTACGAATAATTCTCTATGGATAAACAAACAACAACAACAAGGAAGCAAACATCATGATAATGAAAATTTGATGCTAATTTCATCAAGACAGAAAAAGAAAAATCCAAAATTATGTCTTCTTGAATCAAATGAGAATAGTTCAAGTAGTTTAATTGAAAATATTCTCTATTACTACAATCGACGAAAAGATAATTTTACAGGCTTCGATCAAAATTTAATAGATTTACTTGTTAAAAAAAATTGTGAACGAAAAACTACTTCAACACCGAACGATAGTGCATTTCATTTTCGCCTTCAATGGCTTGCCATCGGTCTTGTCATCGATAGATTATTCTTTTACCTTTATTTCACTGCAACATTTGTCTCCTATCTAATTACACTGTGGCTTATACCTATAACTCATCCAAATCTAGCTATAGATATTCAGTCTTTGTAGTTAACAAATAAAATGAATATTTTTGTTCTTCTCATGAGTTGAATCACGTATTTCACAACATAGACACAAGAATTTTGTTTCAAAACAAGAATGTATGATATTTATCGACGTCTTTGAACATATTCGACATAGATCAACTTATATGATAAGTGTGCAACTTTATAGAACCATAAATGTTTTCGTTGTATTCAAGATTACTGAATAAAAAAAAGCTCATTATTGCATTTCTTTTTTTATTTAACGAAAAAAAAGAAAACAAAATAATGACCTAATATCTTTTCATGTAGAACGTAGGACTAATCATCCAATAGTAAATGAAAAGAATAAAAACATCGGACTAAAAATTGTTTGATAAACATAACAAAGATAACCTAATCACCATAGATAAACAATAAAAGTTCATTACCGGTACAATCAAGTTTTGTCAAACAAACATAGAAAAGTAATTCAAGTCATCAATCACAAAACGAACTTTTTATGAGCATTTCATGGCGTTTACTCATTTTTTGTTTCCAATTTCTTCGTTGAAAAACAACTAAATCGATCCATAATTGCTCGTGTTATACTACCGGGACGTCGTTGGTGAGTTTCTATCAATTTTTCAATTTCTCTTCTTACCTAATAAGAAATAAATTTGTTGAGAAATATTGTTTAATTTTGAATAAATCAATAATTACTCTGTCAGCCAGCATTTCTGTTGTTACATTTGGATCATAGGGTATCGGTTCTCCGAGATAAGTTCTAAGTGAAAAAAAGGAATATTACTATGTCAACTTCTGTCAATGCCTACATCATTTTAACTGGAAACATGCCATAGATTGGTACAAGTGGTAAACGAGTTTTTTCATAGATCAATCTCAAAATACCTAAATCAAGATAAAAATAATAGCTGACATATGTTGTGTGAAATTCAAGTATAACTTACGACGACCGAATGACATAGAACGTACAGCTTCTCGACAATTCTTTGTAAACATTGGAATGATTGGCTTGCAAAAAATGAGTAGAGACGACATTGGTTTCGAATAAACTCAAAATAGTCGTTCTACTTACAGCTTTCGATTCAATTGCTACTTTTGCAAAACCTCGTCTTTGTTGCCATAGCAAATGATAATTATTATCACTGAAAAGAGCTTCACGAACACCGCCTGGGAAAAAAAATAAGTACGAGACTGATGATGATTCTCTCTGGATGTATTTAAATTACCAGGTGAAATAGCAAGTACATGACCGTCGTCAAGCATAGACTGACATACTGCTGATGTTGATGGTTGAATTTCTAATGCTTCAATAAGAGTGCCGAGACCTTATTTGAAAAATAAAATTAGATTATTGTCAATATAACATATTTTCATAGATGAGTTGATCGTATACCAGGTATTTTAAATACAAATTTATCAGCAACAACACGTACACGACGATTACGATAGAGCCAAACTTTAGCAAATAAATAATAGAAGTCAATTGGTAATGCACCATGGTAGAATACGATAAGTGCTGGCCCTGTTGTAGGAATATTCTCTATTCCCTCGATTTCGTAGCCTAAAAATTTAAGTAAATATAGCAAGCTACCAACGAATTATTCGGAATTCAAATTCTTCATAAGATAGGTCTAGTCGTCTTCCACAATTGATATTCATACTTCATGATTATCCAACTCAGCATGCATATGTTTCCTTATAAAACTTATATCAATCATATGCTTGAATGGAATCAAGTTCTTATGTCATTATCTGTAAAATTTCGACTGATCCATGAATGATTAAATTACATAAAGCACAAAATAAGGATAAGATTAATATTCGACAAGGAAAAATTCATCATCGAATACAAATAAAAAGTGAATGGAAACTATTTTCTTTTATTTACACGATGGTCACTTTGTCAAATTCTGGAAGATTTCATCGCCTAACGAATAACATCTACATTCTCGCTCTTAGGATTCGAATATTTTCATTCTTATTTTCAATGTATTAACGTTGTATGAAAAACAGGAAAACTACAGATAATATCAACTATCTAAAACCGCAAAAGGTAACAACTCCGAAGTGAAGGGAACGAACTACTATTACCCACTGCATCTTTAAGTATTATGAACAATTGACATAAATGCTTGTCTTACCATGCCATATACTTCCGTGTAATTCCCACACGATAGCCAACGTATTCACTGCACCATGCCAAAGATCTTTTGAATAGGCTACCTTTTAGACGATTCGTAAGAAGAAATAAATAAATACAAAACAAACATTAATTTTATCGTGTATCTGAAGAAAAACTCACCTACTTTCAATCGATTCCGATGTTTATAAATCAGACAAAATAATGATGAACCATACACAAATAAAAGTACGGCTGCTGGAAAAATAAACAATGATAATAGTAAATAACACAATGGCTTAAATAATGTCCATAACCATGCCAAATAGATCAAATCGAAATTCGAACTTTGACACAATGTTAACATATAAGTTATGCCTTCATTTAGTAACATGAATAAACTTTTTCTTGCTTTTAAAAAGAGACGTAGATGAAATTCAATCGTTATATTATTCTAACATCTGTCTGTCAACGCCTAAAAATAAAACAGAGGCATTTATTATGTAGATAAATAAATAAATAGATAAGAATCAAGAACTTTAAACTAAAGTCATCGGCTTTTTTTGTTTAAAACGCTATCATGTACTCAACAAATGTATACGTAAGTTAATTTAATGACCTTATCAGATTCTCGGGCAGAGTCGATTATGAGTTGATATTTGAAAGAAAAGTCCTTTTTTTACTGTATCTTATATCTGTTATTTGATCTAGACGTTGCATTCAAATATGCTGTTAGTCATAGACATACAGATGAGTTTTGACTTTTGTTTCCTCCGTTAAATATGTATTTATCAAAATGAAATAATAGAATCTCAAGTACGATGAACATCTATGATAAATTAGTTGTCCATGATAAAATCATAACTTATAAGTCGTCAAAATCGGCATTCATCTGAAATCATTTTGATTATCTACTACATTAATGATTTTTATAAACCACTCATTAATGTCATTTGAATTTCAATTATTCTTCAAATGGAATATATTCAACGAATAATTTTCAAATGTATACATCGTATAAATATAGAGTATTATTACTGAAAACGTAATTCTCTCTTTACTTTTGTTATTCGAAATGTTAGACACAATTTCAATTCAAATTATATTTGAACTATGCAATTAAACAAAATTGATAAATCGCATGTTTTGATGGCCCAAAAACCAGAATTATATTCATCCGCTTCTTTCGGATATTTATGAAATGCATTAGTATTTACACACATCATTATTTAGTTCATATATCGATATGGAAAGTGTTATATATATATATATATCACTGACAGCTAATTGTAAACCTATATTCTCATATCTCAATCTTCAGCATTTTATTATTCGTCGAATATATTATGAAAAGAAAAGACTAGAAAGAATTAATATTTATGTTTATTATTAAATATTTTATACACCGGACAAATTGACCAGAAGAAAAACAAAAACAAATCATAGAAATCTGGAAATATAAGATCACGATAAGAAAAAAAAACCAACCGATGAAAACCAAATATCACAAAGAGGGTCTTATTACTTTTGTATTTTTGTATTTATGAGAATATAGGTTTTTTATTTGAATCGTTTTCCATTTGTTTCACTTTCTGCATTGCTGCATTGATGCGAAAATGTAGACGAGACTCGAGTTGATACTCTTTACAATCATTACTAATAAAATAACGAGGATGAAAACAAATATATCGTACGCTAAGAAATAGTCTTACATTGATTTTTGTAAATATTCTGTTGCTCTTTGTTTTTGTTTTAAAGTTACATGGATCATGGCTTTTTCGAATAATGCGTTCGGTACTAATAAAGATTTCTCATCGAATTGTTTTGACCTTTAGAATAGAAAACGAGATATTCATTTTGTATCGTACAAAAAAAGACCACACGTCGAGGAGACTAACATATTAATGATTTCATCGAAATCTGCATGGGCTTCATCGTATCGATGAAGAAAATGAAGAAGTACACCACGAAGTAAAAGACCGGAACCATAGCTATCAGCATAGAACTGATCATCTGTTAGAACGTTTTAGTTAAAAAAAATAGAAAGGAACATGATTAAATCGAAGATTTATCAATATCAATAATTTACTTTGATGATTAAGCTCAGTATCGTTGAAGGCATTGTTAACAATATCAAGAGTTTCGTGTAGTAGTTTGTGATCATGAGCAAGAATATAAAAACCGTTCATAAGATACACTAGTTCCTAGAAAATTCAGGATGTAAAATATTATCTTCTTTGTCAAAAATGATCGATCGAAATTAAAAAAATTCTTTATCGTCTTCGAAAAATCTGTCAGAAAAACAATACGTTGATATGATATTCGAAAGACAATTTAAATGTCCTTATTTACCAATGCAGGCAGGAAAAGCCATTTTTGTGCAAGAAAATGTTCACATTGTTTTATTGCATATTTTTCTAATGGAATTGATTTGCCTGCAAGGCGAATTTTTAAATCAGGTACACGTCTAATATAATGAAGGCAAATATTTAAAAAATCGAATTGAAACATAACCTTTGCTTTCTTCTTACTTATATAATTGAATAATTTCATCTGTTGCCAATGCATTATTATCTTCGAATTGAAACGTAGCTAATAGATAGCAAGATGTTGCTTTACTCCAATTGTTTTCTTCTAGAAGAGTCTTAGCCATGACAGCTGCTTCTTTCCATTGACGTTGAAGTCTTTATGAAATCAAAAGAAACAGCGACGAAAATATAATCAACTATATCGAATTCACTGCAAGAGAACTTACACATGACACCATAGTATTTCCCAGTAGGCTATCTATAAACAATTCAAACCTATTTGTTAAAATCCAATTATTTATATCTCAAATTCATACGTGATGAAGATTCTTCCAGTCACTTTGACAGCGAATAGCATACTCATAAGTTTGAATTGCCTTAAGATACAGCAAAAACATATTTGTATTCTTTTTGAAATTCCTCTAACATTTCAATTACTTCATTAAGTCGACAGTGAAGTGTTTGTAGTCTTGCTCGAAAAACAAGAAACATATAAGACTAGAAAACAAAAGACCATCTTCAATATTGTTTAATCACCAATTTCTCGATGTCACTTTCAATCAAGATAGCGGGAAACAAAAAGAATTCAAGAAAAGAAAAAGATTAGAATACAGCAGTAGAGACCCCTACTCAAATAGTTACTACCGATTACAGTAATCGAATACTGCCATCTATTATCTCGAACTTCAGAATCGATTTCAGCTTTGTTGTACTTGCAATACGATCACTTGTCACTTTCTACATTGAAGATGAAGAAGAAGAACAACAACAACTTGCTTGATATCGATAATTTTCCAACGAAATAAAAAAGAAAATATTGTTTTTCATGATAAAAATAATCAATTTTAGCAATTCTATTCCGATATCTACCGATATTTCACAAAACTTTCTTCTTTCGGTTTTACTCTGTTCTTATTTGAGTACGAAAAATGCTCATTGTTTGAAGACAGAAATATAAAACGAAATCGATCTATTATAGTATAAGAAATCAAAAGGTAATTCGAGTATAATTCAATATAAAAATGGATCATATAAAATATATAAAGCATACGAAACGAAATAATAAACGAAAGCATCAACAAGACCCTAGCCAATCGACATTACTAGATGCGGTTGTCGAATGAATGATATAGAGTAATTTGATAGGACAATATTGCAAAACGTGAAGAAGAAATCAGATATTGATACCGATACTATAGAAATATTATTTCTATTTTGACCTCTTTTCTTCTCCTATTATTCATCCTACTGCTGCTTGACAGATCGATACAACAGACAAGTTCTTGCATCGAACTGTTTCAAATATGAAAACAAACATTAAAAAAATACAGAAAAATATTGAAAATAAGGTAAGATAGTATGTTCTATAGATTCGTGTGTATTGATAAGTTGTCCTTGCATAGAATTTTTCAAATAAAAAAATCAACAGATTGCTTCATCTTCATGACAATGATCCAAGAAAAAATCTCGAGCAAAAATCAACAGAAACTGATGCAAAACGTTTATCTATGTGTTCAGAACAAGAATGTAAAGTTATTCTTTTTCTATTGAAAAAAAAGAACGACAAATATTATCAAGTTCTATTTAGTATCAATTTGTATTTGGTGTAAAAACTTAGGCAACAAATCTTTTACACTAAATAATGATAATGGCGAAACAAAAACACTATGTAGTGAAGTTTGCTTTAATCAATATCGTCGTTCTTCATTTAAAAAAAGCAAGGTTTGTTTTTAGAAATTTCTTTCGTAGAACAAGACCTATCATTTCTTTTGAAGGATACAAAATTATTGAAAGCTCATCAAATCTTGAAAATGAAAGTAAAGTTTAAAGACGAATGTTTTGTTCTAGGGGACGATTTCTATTTCTAAATAGTCTAGCAAATGGGCCATGTCGAAGAGCGAAACATTTACGAAAATAGAAACAAATGAAAATTTTCGCCAATCATCTCCTGCATCGTCACTATTATCATCGTTGACACAACATCGAGTGTTACCTTCTTCAAATGATAAAATAGAACCTAATATTTCGACGAATCTAACTCTTCCATTGCCTCTATATTTCTCGCCGACTCATATAGATCTTAATTATTTTCAAAATCCATTCACTACTATTGTATCTTCAATTGGACAAATGCCTTACACATTCGTTTCTAGAATAGGATCATCACAACATTTTTCATCAACTCGATCTCCAATAGTAGCACTAGAATCATCATACCACAATACATGTATTCCACCAAGCTACATAGCATTGCCTATGCCGATTTCATTTCGCTTTCCAGCTCAAACAACATGTACGACAATACCCAATGACATTATCAATCAAACATGTCAAACTAAACTCGAAAATACTTCTCATTCATTGCCGAACAATTTACAACAAACAAGACGACTATCGGTTTAAAACTAAGTCGATCGAAAGAAAAAGAAAATAAAGATAATCGCATTCCGTAAGCTTCATATTCTTAAGTATCTCTTGATGTAAGTTTTTTTCCTTATCTTTCTCCAATGCATGATTTTTGCATATGCCAAATGGAATGCTTTTTTCTTCGGCAAGAAATGAATAAAAATGATCGAAAACACAGTGAAACTTACATTGGCATTCTTTTTTAAAAAATGTTCAATTAAAATATGAGCCTTTTCAAGATCACCATCACCATTTCCTACGACATAAAGTTTATTTTATTCCAAAAAGAGCATAATGTTTGTTGATTATTTCGATCTTACCAAATATATGTGCAGCATATGTATGAAAACCTAGAAGCAGCAAAGCTGATAATGGTGCACGTAGACCTTTGCTCATAGCACTTTTTTCAAGTTCACTAAAACCAAAATCCTAGAAGAATATCGTCGATGAAAATGTTTCTCATAGTGATAGATTATCTTACTCTATCTCCCGAGAAGCCAGCAAATTCTAGGCAACGAATAATACGTTGGGGTAGATTAGCAATCATCTAAATATGAATATGACATCAATAGAAACACTGATTAATAGAAAAAGAAATCCTTTTCTAAATACCAAATTAAATGCACCATTACCCATTCTAACTCCACTATCAAAATGTTCATATGATAACTTCGATGAAAATCTGGACGGATCATTATGTTTTGCTAGTTTTCTAAAAAAAAAAAGAAAAAGAAAAAAAGATTAAACTTTCTTTGAACATCATATATATTTGAAAAAGAAACAAGATAATTTACGCAAAGAGATCATGACATTCTTTAATTTTTAAGGCACCACTTATAAAACTAAACAATCCTTGATCTTGAATAAATGTTAATAAAGCTCGAATGAGTAATGCTTCTGCATAAACTAATTTTGCATGTAATTCATCTAAGATCAACGAAAACAAAAGAGAATGAAGATAAATGCGCGAATCCATATTATCATTGAATTCAACACAAAATAAAAAGTCGTCTTTATACTATCATCCTTAATTTATCATTCTATTTTATTGACCAATGATGATCAGATTCGATGAATTACTTTCCTCCAAATATTTACAATCGAAAAGTGTGGTTGTGTATATCAGTTAGTACCCTATTTGTTACATGTTGTACATTACTTGCTTTATTTATCTATCATTATCGACGACATTCTAGAAAATGTTTAATTTTAATTGTAATTAATACTTCAGATCGAAATTTAAATAGAAATACAGTTCAAATTCTCAATCGAAATCGATCCGAGAAAAACTTCGATCAACACATCGAAGAACTTGTTCGTTCAACACCAATTATGCCGTTGGACAAAGTGACATTAGATAGTTTCAATCGAATAATGATTCATTCACTATTTCAACAGAAGTAATTTGATTTCGAATGACTTACATTCGGTCATGACAGGTTTTGATGTTAAACTAAATGTTATCCATGGTCGATATGGTTCATATTTTTTCGACATATTTGTTGTATGACGTAATGCTTGAATTGTGGCCTCGATATCATCCTAAATATAATAATGTACATGAATGATAATTATAGAGGGCGATGTTAATTTTCGTTTACTTGATTAAATGTCATTCCGGCTTGCATAAAACTAATTGAACTATGCAATAAACTATGATATAACGAACGATTTTCCCTGTCGAAGAAAGGATCAGCTAAATCATAAGAAGTTAGATGAATCAAACTATACGCACTGTTCCTTCGTTCTTCTAAGGGCTTCATTGAGACGATTTTCAAATATAAGTTGAGTGATTTGTTGGCATTCAACTAATGATTGAGCTAGATCAATGGTTGATTCATCAGGTGACTTTGATAATGATGGTCTAGTCAAAATTTACAAAAATCAAGCATTATGATGAATATGTCTGATGTTCAACTAACTTATTGGCATTTGACTTTTGATGGTTATCATCATCGTCGAAACTTTCTAATGCATCTTCGAACACCTAAAAATAATTATATGTCATAGTGAGATTTAATTATTTATCTAATTGATGTTTTCATTGAAGTTTAAATTTATTATATTAGCAAGCATATTATTCTTGGATTGAAGGTAATCTTTCTCAACGGTTTCTCAAGGTCAGTCAACTAAGATGAATGTTTTTTTAATAAATCCTTTTTTTTGTCGTATTATATTACTGGGATCACCGTAGAATGTGTGATCAATTTTTTTATATTATAAAATAACATGATTACAATATGAAATAGAATATTACCAAAAGAAAAAAGAAAACACTAAATGTTATCTTACAGCGTAATTACTTGATTAATTCACTTCACTACTACGTTCCTTGATCGTGTTTGTTTTAATTATACTTACAACAGCAGATGTTTTCTATTTCTAAGCAGACGATAGATAACTGCTGTCTGATCACAAAGCAAAACACCGAACTCTTTTTTTCTCTCGGCGTGCGTGCATGTTTTGTTTTTTTTTCTTTTCTTTGCTTTCTTCTATCACGTTCTCTGTTAGAAAATAAAAATGAGTCGCATTCAGCATACATCATTTCAGATACTTGTTTTCTACATAAACTTCAATAAGACACGATTCGTACGATCCAATAGACTTTTTATTTCTATTCCTATGTTTACCTCGATACACGTAACTAATCGACCATAACAATAAATGAATTGAAAAACGAACTCTTTCACCTACAGATGAGAATATAATTCATGTTCATGTAATTAAAAACTATCATATTTATTCTATACGACTATTTTTCAATATAAAACAATAAGAGAATGCTTCGTCAAGATTATTATCCATATTCATACTTTGAATTGAATACTTCCTTAAACTATGGCATAATGATACTTAATTATTCATTGGATAGTCTTCGAAATTTATTAAAAAAAGAAGTCTG
Source organism: Rotaria macrura (assembly GCA_900239685.1). Lineage (NCBI taxonomy): Eukaryota > Metazoa > Rotifera > Eurotatoria > Philodinida > Philodinidae > Rotaria > Rotaria macrura. The sequence goes on from OENT01000032.1 coordinate 131,776, forward strand.
GGACGGAGCCACTATTCGTGCTTGTGCTGATGGTGGCTCCAATATACTTAAGATTTATGCTGATGAAACGAATCAAAATCTTTTACCAAACTATATTAGCGGTGATTTTGATTCTATTAATCCACAAACATATGAATATTATAAAGCAAAGTCAACTATTGATTTCGTTCGAACTCATGATCAAAATTCAACAGATTTCACCAAATGTGTTCGTGTTATGATGGGAAAATATCCAACTTTAAATACTCTTTTAGTTTTTTGTTCATTAGGTGGTCGTTTTGATCATACAATCGGTATAATACATTCTTTATATATTCTTAATGACAACTATCCGGATTTACAAATATATTTAATAACTGATCACGATATTACTTTTTTATTACATGCAAATAAACTAAATAGAATTCATATTCAATCGAAATATAATGGAAACATATGTAGTTTATTACCGATTGGTCAATCGGCGCATGTAAAAACTGAAGGACTTCGATGGAATCTATGTAAAACTCAAGAATTAAGTTTTACGAAACTTGTTAGTTCATCAAATACATATGAAACGAACACAACATCATATGTTGATATTCAAACTGACAATAATATAATATGGACAATGACTTATGTGATGAAACATGACTAACAATGATAATGATTCCTTTGTGGGTTTTTTTTCTCGGTTTTCTTTTGTTTTTTAATTGTTTTACCTCATTAATATCGTCATCGTCTGTGCGAGAATCTGCTAGATTATGTAGTGACTTTGTCGTTGGTATATCTGTTGTTGATGAATATCCATGACGAAAATTATTATGATTACTATTTGGCAAATCTAGTGATAAATGATTCGAATCTTGACACGGATTTGATGTAGCTAAACTTGTTGTTGAATTTGAATGAACAAGTGTGTTGGGCACCTTTAATGGATGGGTGCCATAAAAAAAATAATTGTTTTGAAGTTTATTGGTTGTTGAAGTTGTATTTTGGAACGATGACGATGCCATATGAATAATATATATATATATATATAAATATATATGTATACAACCAAAAAGATTACTTCATCTAAAAAAGCTTAGACTCCCAACAACATTTTCCAACACACTTTATGACGATAATAGTATTGTCTTTAGCTCTTTTCCTTTTCTCATTTTTTATATTTTATCGTTCTCTCTCCATTGACATATACTTAAAAGTCTGCAACAACTGCCGAAAAAATCCTTGGTCTTTCTTAGAATTCTTAAACGCAATTTATTCACTTTATCATTATTTATTTATCTCTAGTGTCTTTGCTGTTTATCTTTCCGACTCTATATTTGGGACACTTCTTTTTATCAAATATTTTAGCTTCAATTAGATATCTAAATAACAAGTGTGTCTTCGTTGTTGTTTCTTCTCTTTTTCTCTGACGACACACATATTCTATGATTAAAAAAGTTAGGAAAAGGAAAGTCATAAAAATCTGGAAGGTGTGCTTTTTTTCTAGCCTACATCGTGTCTTTGCTTCCATGAAATGAGTTAATTAAAGTCGTGAGAAACATACAGGATCTTACTTTTTCTCTCTTCTCTGTCCTCGAGATCGTCAACACTTAATGTATTTTCTGAAACACTTCTTCAACTACTAACTAGAATCTTTAGAATGATGAGCTGGCATTTACATATTTTTTACGATAAAAAAGAAAGAAATGCTCTTTCAACAAAACAACAAAAAGACAAACGATATACATAAACAGAGAAGAATACAGTGTACCGATGAATGGCAATTTACAACGAATGTATTTTTAGTTCGCTAGTCCGGAATAGGGAGAAAGAGAAAAGGGCGTGAGAAGAGAATCAAGATATGAGTAATGAGTCTTCGAGACTATTGTGAGTAAGAAAAAAAGATTTGAACTAACGGCAAGAGGAAGAATTGTCGTGCACGCTTATAGCAATAATGCAATGGCTGTATGTTGATTCGTTGTTATTTCCTATCTCTTCCGTCTGGTACACTAGTAGAAAACCCTCTAGCTACATCATCTTCTTCACCAATAACTAAAGAGAAAAGCAGAATCGCAACAGATTCCTATTCTATGTCATCCATCTAATTTTACATGCATATTTCATCAACAACTAACATTTTCTATGTACATGACATAACTTCTTCCTTTTTTTTTCATGATATCGTGCACTGAAAAACACATGCACACATACATACATCAAGACAAGATTATCTTTGAAGAGCAATCGCGTGCATACGACTCTATGAATTTTTGATGGAGCTAACGACAAAACTACACGACAGTTAAAACATTTATGTTTTTTCCTCGACTTCTTTCTTTCTTTGCATAGTACACTGATTGACTTCTCGTTCGGCTATCTTGAACAATCTCTAAGCAATATTAGTAATGATTTTCTATGAAAAAAATATATTAGTTCTCATTTCTCCTGTCTATTTATCATTGTATAGAGATTTTTCTGTAATACGGAAGAATATTAGCAAATCGTTCTCTGGAAAGAAGAAATGACTAAATCCTTAGGGATACGATATCAATTCTACGTAGTATAGTGGAAAATGACAAATGGCATCTAAATACACTTGATATTGTTCATGATTTTTTTGTCATTTTAAATATAAACACGTAGGAATATAGATAATTATTAGTATAAAAACTTCTAAAGTGCGATACTAGAATGATTTTCTTCTGTGTTTTTCAAAAACATAATCCAGGGATTATTTCGATGGATTGTTTTACATGATATTTTCCCTTGACATCAATACATTTGCATAGACAAACATAGTTATTCGATGAACTATCCATTTTTTTTATAGCACTCATCACTTCTTTTTTTANAATGGATTTTCATCATGGGAAAAACAAGACATGAAGCGATAACCTTGTTGCACTATTTGTGTATTGACAATTGATTCATAATTATTTTCAATTTTCATTTTGTGAAATAATTACAATGTATTTCAACTAGATCTCATGAACAAAATACACTTGGTGCATATCTGCTATGTATATACTTTGATAATAGGCAATGCCCACATCGTTACTTCTTAGGAATCTATCAATTGTATTATCATTCAAATAATAAACTTTCAACAATAGACTTGATACAAAACAAATACATTTCATATAATTCATTGTAAACAGAATTTCTACACTTATGTGAAATTCTATAGAAAAAAAAACAACTAGTTAATTGGACTTACTCTGTAATTGTTCGCCATCCTGACAATGATGCGTAGTTCATCTAAAACTAAAAGACAATTTAGACTTTTATTTGTTTTGAAGACATCGACAATATATATATTTCTCTTGTGGTGGGTTGTTTATCAATAAATAAATACGTTGTGTCTTTTTTTTATTTCATAAATGACGAATCAATAATCAATGATAATCGACAGCAGATAAAACTATACAATAAAGGAATATAACGATGAATAAATGATGAGAATAACCATGTGTTTAATCTTCAGTTGCTTTCTTGATTTATATCAACAAAGAAAAGTTTCCGAACTTCGTTTTTCAACTTCAAAACAACATGCATTATTCTAGACTCCGAGCATAAATAATTGCATAACGATGAATAAGATTCTTTTATCGTTTGTGACAATCATGACATCAAACATACTTCCTTGCCATACAATGTTCGAATTCCAATTAAAATTGATTTATGTCCAGCAATGTTTATATTATCTACGTCGGCCGTGTAATAATTCATTTTTTCACTAGAAAACCTATCGAAACTCGAATATTTCCCTACCATTCTTAAGTCATCAATTCTAAAAACATTCACAATTAAGCATAATGGATTCATCATTTATTAATTGTTTTAAATAATAAATAAGTATTTCATCGTATGTATAAATAAATATATTGACGCACAATCTTCATAATTAAAATCTATTATTCGAACAAAAATGATAGTTCTTCGTATTTTCTTCAACATGAATTTAGTTTTAGAAGACGAATTCGATGATTCGAACGATTGTCAATTGACTTTTTTTTTTCTATATAAAGTTATCGTTTGAAAAGTGAATCAGCAGATTTTTATGTTAAACAATAATATTCGAAGGTATATATGTATTTTTAGGAATTATTTAGTATTAGAATTCGATTAAAGAGAAATAAAAGTTTCTAAAGAGTCAGAATATTTTAACCTTTCGATTATATGAGCATAGATGATGATCATAGATTGTATTGAATATGTCTATTCTCACGATAATAGAAATTTATTCGTTAATGTCAAAAGAAATTAGAAAACTATTTCTAGTGAAAATAGTATTCATATTCAAAATTCAGTACTTACATGAATTGCGAACCTTCACAAAGTCAATATGGATAATAACTGTTATATCATGTTTAATAAAAAGAGAAATCTATGTTATTAATATCATTTAATTGAACATCTGGGCTATTATCTGTCAAAGTAGTCTGGAACAGAAAAAGTACTAGAACGATTTTCATCATTATCAATGTTTTTCTCTCTTTTGATAGAGTATGAACGTTGAAAAAATTTATGCCTATAATAAATTTTCAAAACAAAATCCCATGAACTTATTTTGATTAGCATGATTTAACATGATCGAGAATCAATAAGAAAACTAACTTGTCGACAGACGGGTTTTTTATAATACATCATAATTATTATACTGTCATCATTAATGAAAATTTTATCTTTTCTCAATCAACTGTACTGTTCATGTAAGATATATATTCTAAAGATACGACTATTAAAAAAACAAAGGTTTAGACAGTACATTTTTATATTCATGAGAAATGCATTGTTTCCTTTTTTTTATTAACATATTAGAAATATTGAGGAATTTGATAGGATTAAATCAGTGTATACATATATATATATATATATACGTCGAACAAAAGATTCGACGAGTAATTATATTTGTTTGAGTATAATCTTCCGAGAAAAATAATCAAGGACTATATTATTGTTCTATTTCATTGTATCTATTGCAAAGAATAATATAACGAAAGATTCATATTGTGAAAATGATGAATGGACATCTGCGACTGAGAACATCAGACATATTCAGTTTCGTTCTTATTCATGTAATAGAATAGATTATGATAGTTAGTTCTTTTTTAATTAAATCTTCATTGATTGCAAACTATTTCAAACGAAATATAAAGAATTTGGATCTTACATCTTTCTTAATTTGAAGTAGAGTCTGAATAGGCATTTATATAATTTTATATATAATGACTGCTCCTTGGAACTTGTTTAATTAAAAGACATTATACTTGTTTCTGTTGAATGTAATTCTTTGTCTACTGAATGAATCATATGTCTATGCAGAGGCAACTATATAGGAACAAAGTTCTTTAATAGAATTTGTTCGGAACAGTATGATTACGATCGATGTTTCAATAGAATGATCGCTACATTTCCGTAAAAACTAAATGAATTCGAATCGTTTTAAGCATTTTCACATTGAATGAGATCCTAATCAATTTATAACCAAGAACATATCCTGAAAACTACGTTAGTTATTCATGAAGTTTGACTTTGGAATTTGCTAATAATAAGTATCGTATTGCGAAATGACGAGCACATTATATTGATGAAAGTGTCTTTCTAATTAAAAGAAAAGGACTCTGCTCTCTAACAGCAGATGTAACAATGATATTTCAGCTGTACAGCAAAGAATGTCTACGAGGACTCAATTATATTATTGAATGAAACATCAAGCCATGTGGAGTTTTATTTATTTTATGGTAGTTGACTAACTTGTTTTCAAACTTCAGCTTTCGACATTGCATTTATCTTTTCATTCTTGACTTTAATATACCTAATTTTCATTTTAATGAACTATAAACAGATCAATGATATCTTAACTTATAAATTCAATCTTAATAAACGGAAGATCACCCTTGAAGAAAAAAATGCGGTGTATGGCTAATTCGAGATTGCTGATACTGTTTTTGCCAATCAAGAAAAGAAATATACGCAAAGCAGACTCTAAGGAAGAGGAGAAGGCGGCGGGAGAGGGGGGGGGGTGGTCGAGGGCGCGGAAGAAAATAATAACCATAAATCAGAAAATGTCTGCATGATAGAATGATTATAATATCTATTTGATTACTTCTGAAAACAATAGTATAAATGAAAAGAAAAGAAATATTTAATATTGTTTCGGTATAAAATCAAAATCAACTATTTCCGTTTCAGTAAACACTTTTATAGATCAATAGGAAAGAGAATGTTATCTACTTTGGTAACCATGAAAATCAAAGAGACTATCTCAATAATATTTCTTCGCTTCATAAATTCAATAACACTGAAAGGACATTTTTCATTTTTGACATCATTTCTCCTTATACCATTTTCAACTTATTTTTTTCGCAGAAAAACATAACTTTCATGAACATATTTATAGTTCCAAGTGGAAGTAAATTATCGAAATTTTTAAAAGACTTGATAATTTTGTTTTCGATCATTTGAAAAAGTTGTTTAAAGTCAACTTTAGACAAACAACTCAGATAGAACAAGAACTTCTCCAAGAAAACATAGTGCACTTGAACACAATGGAAAATTTGAAGATATTTATTGTTCAAAATAGTTTTATTCTACGGAAATTATTATTGTATACGACATTTTTTTAACCTGCAAATCATTATCTTAGTTTGATGATACGTACCTGCTTCGTGTATCATTCGGCAATAAATAAATTCAGATTTCCATTCAATGCCATATCATTAAATTTGAGAATATCGAATAATTATCACATCGTCAGCGATTATGAAGCAGTCGGAACGAAATTTATCTCTATTAGAAATATTTATCGAATGTTGTTTGCAACCGTAATACGTATCAATGATATAACTCACATTCGTATTGTCCAAAATGGAAATAATTTGTCTAGTTCAACGAAGAAGTATGAACCTATTTTTCTCCTATTTCAGCTATTATTTGACTGTAAGTTGGTCGTTTTGAAGAATGTACTGTAATTTTATTATTGAAGAACTGAGAAAAACAAATATGTCAAACTTCTATTGACATCATTTCCAATCGGAACATACACGTTGATTAGTGTTTGCACTTGTATTACACGATGTTTTTTTTCTTCATTTCACAAACATTTCAGACCGTCAGCCTTTAGATAAGAATTGTTTTTTCTATCTTATCAAGTATATATCCATAGATCGTTTGTAACTTTTTTCTGATTAATTCTAATTACAGCAATTCAAATCTTGAAAATATTGATTATTGATCGATCGATCAACATCATTTTGACAAACTTATATCAATCTCGATGGATTCTAAATAGCATCTTAAGAATTGTATAATCGTGCATCGATCATATATATATATATATATATATATATATAATCGTTATAGCTATATATTCACTGATGCAATGTCTATTATCATAGTAAATTAAGCAATTACTCGGAGAGAATTCATTGTATAAACAGTACAATATTTAGCTATTATGTCCATCGAACGAGATATATTTTGGATAATCCGTGTAATTTCTTCGGGATCATTGTTTATATCAGCCATACAATAATGTCAATGAGATCCGAAGAAATGGAATGATATATGTGAGTTTCATTTCGTTTCGATTGCCAATTAAAAGGTTCCGACAGATAATACATCAACTGAGTTGGTGCTTTCTTTATTCTTCTAGAAAATTAGATGACTAGAAACAAAACAAAAAACGACCTATATTCATTACTATTGTACTCATGAACTTTTTTACTACTTTCCATAAACATGGTGCTAATTTAATCACGTAAAATAAATAGTAACGACATGTTTGTTTCTACTCATATTCACACAATGAGATGTACAAAACTATAAGCTTAGTTAAAATACTCGATTTCATTTGTAGTTAATCATTGTTCATTTATTTTGTTGCAAAGATAATTATCGCTATGAGTATAGAATTTTATATACTATAATTATAATGTGATTAGATCTTTCCAAGCATAGGAAAGTTGTTTAAATTAATTTGAAAAGTCAAACTTTTGCAAAATCAAAAACAAAAGTAAATCGAAACATATTTCAATTTTGAATAACACTTAATTCAATGTAACACATATGTTATTATTCGAAAGATTATTCTTTATTAACACGCTAGGCACAAAATATTGAAATTAAAAAAAAACGGAAGACGAGCAAATAAACAAAAGAATTTTCAGCTAGGATTTTTTGTTCGCATTTGACGAGTAGTTATTCCATTTTGTGTTTGACGTGATGAATTTCGTTCAAATAGTGGCGGACGAACTGGTAAGCTTGGTGATTTTTCAATGACACCTGACGGTTTTTCGCTCGATATACGATGGCGATGATGATGGATGGGTAATTGTTGTGGTAGATGAGATGCAATCGAATGAGTACGATTTATTTGACGTCGATGAACACCATGGGAGTGTTCTGTTGACGTAGCTGAATGATGACTGTTTGAACGACGTATTAAAGTATTTTGATTAAATGCTGTCTCAGTTCTTGATGGATGTATACGAGATGCATTTGTTGAGTCCTAGATTTGTAAAAAGAATGAAATAGATAGTTTCAAATTCTTTTCTTTCATCGAGCTTTGTAAAGATAAGAGACAATTGGATTCAAATGTTCAGTCATAAACAAAACATCAGGTTAAATTAGATAACAAACGAAAGTATAAAATGTAGTACAGAGGAAATCTTTTGCGTCATTTCATGAATAGTTCTCATGTTTTTCTTATACTATATCGTAATTTAATTACATCAAAAAAATTAGAATATCTAATCTTTGAAAACATTCAACTTTCAATAGTCTCTGCATCTCTATGACCTAACTAAGAGGCTAGGATTCAATATAATATCAAAATTTTTATCAAATGTCCTATGGTTTCAATTGAATCTGTGGATTCTTATCGATGTCGAGGCCCACTATATATTTTCTCTTTCATTTAAAATACAAATACCGTCATATAACAGCATAGCACTAAGAAACTAATTAAAAAACAACAGATTCGTCTCTGGTGATACATCGAACAACTTCAACATTTTCATGTCAACAATAATCTCGAGTGTAGAATCATCTATGGCAATGATCTAAATAATACAACATGTAAATGCTCGTAAAATTTCTACGTTGAAAATTATCGATATTCAGAAATATCCAAATCAGGACTCGAAATATAGTAAAATTCAAACCATGCATCAATCATCGTGCGCATATGCTTCAAGAACTAGTAATACTATTATTCAGATAATTGGCACGATTCAACACTCATCGAAGAATTTCAGAACTTGACAATGAATTTGTCGTATGCGTATTTATGACTCAAGAGAGAAAGAACATTTTATAAGTTGGATTTTCTATCGAAGCATAACCCGTAGTAGAACTATGACGATTGAAATGAAACGGTTCATGAAACAAAAATAGACAGTTTGTTGAACATACTTTTACTGTTTGTCTTTGTCGTGATGCTGCTGATGTATGGCGCTGAACAGTAATCTGATTTGAAGGCATGGCCATGGCTTCAATATGTACGCGTGATCGAATGTCACTTAGATTCTTTTGTAATAGTTGAACATTACTTTGAGCACGCCGTTTTATTGATACAACAAAATTTATAATTCGGTTTGCTGCCGAAGGCGTTTGCGGTAACATAGGTACCGAACGATTGTGTGGATTGAAAGCCATTTTATGACTATCATTCAATGAACATGTTGCATCATAATAGTCGTCATCATCAAGAATCGTTGCTGAACTTGGTGGTAATTCATCATATTTTTCAAGTTCAGCACGAATCTTTGTTGCTGCCAATGAATGTTTCATTGTCGACGGTTTCTTTTTTTTCTTTTCATCGATTTGATTTAAAGTTGGTTTAATTTTCTTTGGTAATTCTTTCTTTTTACTTGTCGCTCGTATGTAGGCTTCTTTCAGAGCTGTTATACGATTCCATACGCGATGTTCACCTCGTGTACGCTGAAGAATATTATGAATAAAATCAACATCAGTTTTGTCTAAACTTAACGCTAGACCAGGAAAACGACGGGCAGGTGGCGGAGTCGGTGGTAATGGCGGAGGCGGCTGCGGCGGTGGAGGAGGTGGTGGTGGTGGTGGCGGAGCAGGATGTGGAACGTGAGCTTTTTGATTTTGTGGTTTTCGGATTGGTGTTCGTTGAGAAATAGAGTCAACTTGTGAAACAACTGTACTGGTACCACTAATAGTAGTTGAAGCAGATGATTTCGGACGTCGCCGCAAGAGAAAATCTTCGAATGTATCATGAGTGAAAAATTCTTCCTCGTCATCTTCATTTGTTGTTGTGCCCTATATGAAAAATTGTATGAAAAACGTGTTAGCGAAAATTTTACTATGCATCATGGAGATTTGAAATTTGAATTTTATCTTCAAAAACTGTCTTATGGAAGTAGTCCATATATTCTTAATAGATTTCCTTATTGTAATACTATCTGTAATAGAGATATGCACTATTTAACCCCCCCCCCATCCTAATTTACATTTTCGCTTCTGGTCATAGAATCTTGCTGAAATTTTAATGGGAGGCGTGTCCACTGTTAGGTATCTCACAGTAAAAATTTCAGTCCAAAGTATTAAATCTGTGGCCATTTATTGTGGAATCATGGTGTAAAATCGGGGTACCGCCATTTCCCCTATTTCTTCCCCATTACTAATACTATCGAGTTCGGGTTCGTTTTTAAATATATCTATGACCTGCCAGTACAACTTAACAGAAGCCGAATATCCAATTTCATTTCTAAAATTTTTAATAGAAGCATGTAGTGCAAAAATTGAGAATCTAATGCTGCTCAACGTTAAAAATTTCGATATTCGAAAACAAAGCTCATTTGATCGTAAAATTCCGTGCAGTTAAGTTGTAGTGGCAGGTCATAGCTATATTTTAAAACAAACCGGAACTGTGTATCATAAAAAATGGTGGAGAAATTCGGGAAATACAAAAATGACATAGCAGAAAAGCATATGTTGAAAAAAACGCGAAATATGTTTCCAGAAGGATTTTCAAAGCTTTTTTCGGAAGGAAGTTGTGTCAAATGAGTTTTTGTTATGTATTTACAATAGAAATATTTCGAAGACAATATACTAGTGATTTATACAGCATGTAGTAATCACTTCCTTATGTCGACAAAGAGATTCAAAACTCATCAGTAACACAGTTTTCAAACAAGCAGTTCCTCAATGAGTAGGGTGTTCTGAAATAAATGAGTTTTTCAGGATGAAAAAAATTCATAAAATGAATAAGTTATAGTGCGTTCGACAGCTGCCATCATGCTCTATCAGAGGTACTAGAAATCAAAAAATTGAAAACGCTGACCAAAATTGACATTTTTGGGTGGGGGTGGGACATACGAGAGAAACTAAGCAGAAAATATCAACGCTGATAGTGTTTTCGATCCGAGACACTGCCACATTTCGTCATCAAAGTTTATATAAAACAGAATGAGTTCTGTTTTATCTTTGATATTTTCCTCGTAGTCATTTCTGAGTAATACTTCTTGAAGAGAACTATCACTTGAAATTTGAAGAAAGCTCTAAAATTAACAGGGTACAATTGAAAACATCACAAACAATATTTCCTGACACGACATATAGCAGGACATACATATACCTAACGAGAATATGTTCACAAAGAGGCAAGCATCTCATCTTCTTTTAGAGTTGAAGCTTTGCAAATCAAAATCTAATAATTCACAATTAGCTAAATACTACTACACTTGTCATGATCGTATGCTGCAAGTTCTATACTACATCTTTGTTTTTATGTGGATAATTATTGACGAATATTGCTGACAATGTAAGAAATAAGCTAATAAAAAAGATCAGGATTCGAGAGACGATATATCTGGAGAATTTTTAGAGTTCGATATCTTTTCTTTGGTAGAAAACAAAAACTAATTGCCAACAGTAAAATGAAAAACTCGAAATTCACTTGAGTACGATTGTCAAAGAAAAATCAATCGTATTTATCATAGGAATGTGAATAGTGCACATTTCTAGAAGTTGATCAATGAGTAATGTAGATAAAAATAAATCTGTCATGTCTGTCATTCCTATATGAGCTCTAACGGTTCTATCAGACTATTTCTCGAACAATAGAACGCGAACATATTGATTAAATCATTATTTACTTTTTTATCTGATTCTGCATTGTCTGAAATTGAACAATGTTGTGGTGTCGTCCCTTCGTTTTGTTGTAACTGTTCCTGTTGATCACGAATATTAGTGTTTGCACCTCGATACCATGAAAAAACTCGATCTCTTAATGCTCCATTAAATTGCATAGCACGTTCAAGTACACCACCTGCTGGTCCATTATGAGGATTATTACGCATTCTATTATTCGATAAGGCTGGCTGTTTTATTTCATTATATGTATGATCTGATAGAGGTCTTGTTGATCTTAGTTTTTGATTGACTACATTTCCATCTAATTTCATTTGAACAGCTCGTTGACGTCGTCGTTTACGTAGTGTACGTCGCCATCGATCATCTGTAACCATCGGATGACGAACAGTTGAATTCGAATTCGTACGTAGATTTTGTTGTCGACTTACATTAGTACTAGTAGATACTCGTGAGCCATGACGTCTACCGATAGATCCACGACCAGCTAAAGAACCACGAAGACGACGTCGTCGAGTGCTATGTAATAATCGTCTTTGACGTGCATTTAAAAATGATGGAATATTGTCGCCTGTATTCATAGACATTTTCGTACGATACAAATCACTTTTGTCATCACAGCTTGGAGCCATATTAGCTTCAATTTCTTTTACTACCTAAAACAATGCGATGTAAAAAGAAAACATTTATTCTTTTCGATGTATTCATTCGTAATAAAAAGTCAAATTTACCTGAGCAAAAGTAGCATTTGAACATGTTTCACTAACATTTGTATCTTCTTCATCTTGTTCGTTTTCGATCGTGGATTTATCAACATTAGTGGACAAACTATGATTTTTTTCTTTTTGCTCATTTCTCGGTGGTATAACAGGTGGTGAGAATGAATTTTGAACATTATTATTTGGTACTTGTTTTAATGTACGTGTTGGAAGAATTGGTGGTATATCATTGTGATAGTCTAAATTCATGTAGATATGGGCAGATGAACATGAAATTAGATCATCGTTGAGTTCGTTCGAATTCGATAATGTTTTTTCAAATTCAACAGGAGTACTAGTTAATGATGAACTAGCTTGTGAAAATTTTGCTTTCGAATAATAGGGTGGTGGAGGTGGTCGACGATTTTTAACATTTTCATAAATTCGATCACGATTTGTTTTCTCTGCGTCAGTTTGTATGTGAATTTGTTGATACTCAACATGATTCGTTGTAATATCCGAAGCTACAGTCGGTCCGATTGATGTTGTATTCATTAGTGTAGCATAGGTAACTTCATTCGATATATTTTCAGATTTTGATGGTATTGATGATGATACAGGCATATTAACATAGACAGTGTCAAGAAGACCAGCAATTGGTGCGCGGGCTTTTTTCTTATGTTGAGTAGCGAATGCGACTCTTGGTTGATTCGTACGAATTGGATTCTGAATGGCCGCTACTGTACGAGCATTGGCATATATTCGAGCCATGTTTCCTAATGATGTTGTTGTTGGTGGTGGTGGTGGTGGAGGCACTATGGTTGGTGGCGAAGGCATTGGTGGTGATGGACAATAGAAGAAACTAACTTCACGACGTCTATTATCATAGGGATCAGGAGTATTCGTATGAGATGGTAATTCAATGTCGGATGGTAACGGTGGAAATTCTTCCTCATCATCTTCATTAACATATTCTTCAATAGAGTTTTCGAATTCCATGTTTCTTTCGATTCGTGATGTTGAATTCAATGTTTCAGTGAATATTGATTACACTCCCACATATCTCTTGTGTATGTGTATGTGTATGTATGGGTGTGTACATACGATCGGGTCAAAAAGAAATCGGTAATTGTTTCCTTCCTACTCTTTAGTTTTGTTGTTCGTTCATCGTCATTAGAAACGAAAAAGCAATTATGTACAAGCGCCGACAAAGTCGCATGTAAACACATATTCTTATGTCATACATTTCATACGAAAACATTCAGTAGAGAAGACAGAGATCAAATATATACACATATTTAGTATATGCCTTGTGTTAACAGAAGCAGACACTGAGTGGTATGTTCGAACGCTTGAAGAGACTAAAATACTGAAACACTAGTAAATCCATGAAAATATACAGCTTCAGTTTTCTTAACTTCTGATGATATTTATAGTTTTAACACTTTATTTTCAATATGACAAAGTATGATCTTTCTTCGATTATTCCAAGTGAAGAGTTAGTTGCTGCAATATCCTGGTTATAATTGAGCAGAGCAAGAGACTAGAAACCTTTCAATTATTAAAACGTAATTAAAAAATAGGTTTCTCATAGAGAAAAAAGACGATGAGCACGCATAGAAATAATTATATAGGAAAGACAAACATGCAAACAGTTACTTGTGAATTTAACTTGTTTTGACTCATCAAAAAGAAAACATGGAAATATTGAAGATTGTGAATGACAGAACATAGACACGGCCTAGCAAGAAATCTTTCATTGTTAGAAAAGACCATAATTTTTATTTGCAACAAAACTGATAATTCAAATTAGTACAATTATTTTGTCAGTTTAATTTCATTTGCAATGACTTTTTTACTGACGTTGTTTTGTTTGCATGCTATCATCTATCTGGACTATGGAAGGTAAATATGACAGCATGACTTTATTTAGTTTATCAAGCTCCATAAAAAACATGATGCATATGTTATTTTTCACTAACTTATCTATATTCATCAAACACACATAACATAGATGTGTCTTGTTATAGATTTAGAATTTTTTACCTGTGTTACCATGATAGTTTCGCACATTTTGATATCCATCATTTTAAGTAACTAGACAAGTGAAGCTGATGATTGTGTATATTCAACATCAGATGGTATAATAGATTTAAAAGCATTCAGTGAAAAAAGTGGGCCCAAATACATTGATATAGCTGATACTAGTTTTAAAACTCTAAAATATTCTTTTAATGGTTGTTGTGCTTATTCAACAAAAGATACTTGTCAAAACGCAGTAGTATGTGTTAGTAAGGTTTTCTTTTCGTATATAATAAATAATAAATTTGTTCTGTTTCTTCTATTATTCTTGTATTATTTTACATAAGCTGACTTAAACTTAAATCAAGAGAAGTTAATTGCTCACCAAACAGGTCGCATCTTTACATATACGCGTGGTCAAATAACAATAATCTACATTGATGGTGACGATATAACAGTACGTGTTCTTCTTTTGTGTAAATCAAAAGAATCAATTCAAGCAATGAGAATTACGGATAATTCGTTTCTATTTAATATTGAAAGTGAATGTGCTTGTCCTGGAAAATGCACTTAAATACCAGATACGCCATCAAGTAGGTTAACAGGTGGAGTTGTTTTTATAATCATCTTGTTTTCTATTGTTACAACTTATCTCATCATCAGTGTTCTCTTACTTCGGCTTGTTAAACATGAACAAGGTATTAATCTTATAGCAAATCGAATATTTTGGCTACAAATAGGACATAATTCTATGCATGGCATAAGATACATTTTATCGAAAATTATTCGAAGAAATAGATACGAAAATATTTGAACAAGTCATAATGCTGTATTGAAGTTTGCTTGCATTTTTATTTTATTCTTATACTTTGTTTTCTGTTTCTGTTTGATATTCGACGTTACCACATTCATTTTATCTTGAAAGAATTTGTGACCATGCTTTTTTCTTCTCGTTTTAGTATTATTATCTATTAATAATATGTTTGTCTCAATGTTGACCCTTTCTATGTATTATTTATTTATTTTTATTATTGAAATAATTGCTAGTAATCCTGCATGTGTTTATGATGTTGGTAATGGAAAAAAAATAGATATTCGTAGTTTGGGTCTTCCAAATATGAAAGGACCGAAATATGATAATATTCCTAATTCTAGTCCCACAAAAACTACTTTGAATTGGAATGGATGTTTTCCGTACTCGAAGTCTGATGATGGAAATTGTACAAATGCGGCAGCATGCTCTAGTAAGTTAAATTATCATGCTATATTTCTATGTCAATCAATAAATTGTACTTTCTAATGCATAGCTAATATAGACACAGGTGTTTCAACGATTATTGCGACACAAGACAATATCGAGTTCGAACATACTGATTCACTAAATCTACTTCATTATCAATTATCAGGTGTAACTGTATCTGTATTCTTAACGTGTTCTGACTCTGAACATGATACAGTGAATGCTAATCAAGATGGTCCATCGTCTTATAGAATTTTCGTACAATCAAAATGTTGTTGTCCTGATAAATGTCATTATTCAGCTGGATCTTTAAGTGGTGGTGCTGTTTTTATTATTATATTAGTTTGCATTGTATTCGTTTACATCGTTGGTGGTATTATTTTTTTAAAATATAAACATGGTGCAACAGGTTCTAATGTGATACCAAATCGTTTGGTGTGGCTTAATGTAACATCGCATGCAATTGATGGTGTGCGATATTCGATTCGTGTGGTGCGACATAGAAATTTGAATGTTGGTTATCAAAATGTATAAAAAAAAAAAAGAAACAAAAAGACGAAGAAGAAAAGAACAAAGGAAATGATTCGTATCTTTTTATAGGACTTATCGCTTGTAATTGTTGTATAAGAATGAGAGAAAAGAAAAAGAAAAGAACCGAAAAAAGAAGAAGAAAAAAAATCTGAGTGATCTCTTCAAATAACCAAATATGATTAGCATGAGAAAAAAAGAGAAAAAGATTTTCATCAGTAATAGATGCATACAAGGCAAGTGTTAACAGTAGACATCAACAAACGAATAATTTGGAGAACGACTCAGTGATAGACAGAAAGAATGCAAACGATGGTATTTCCGGTCGGGCGTGTTCTTCTTGTGGTTCTATTTCCATAATCGAGCAAATTTGTGTACGAATGACTTTTAAACGAAATAGTTTGCTCTTCTTTTTTTTATTAATAATACAAATCCGAAGACAAGGTAAGACAGACGATTTTCTTTATATTTAATCATCCTATGTGCATAAGAAATGACATAAAAGTCTAGTTGAATCAATGAAAGAGAGAGAGAGTGTGTTATAGAACTTGTGTTTCCGTCATTCTTTTTGTTGAAAGAGTCTATGTATGTGTGTATGTGTGCTCGCACTTGTGAACAATATATGTAAAGAATGCCAATAGGGAGTGTGCTAAATATGATTGAATATAAACAATATGAAGGGCGAACATGTCAATTGACATTCATGGGACAGCTTAGGTCTTCCTTTCTGAATCCGTATGCACTAGCTAACTTTATATAATAAATTGCGTGTCATTTTATTTCTGCTTGACCGGTATTCATGTTATATTAAACATAATTTCCTGAACAACGATTCATTCTTCATAATCATGTTGTCGATGATAAAACTAGAAAAAGACTATAGATAAGAAGTCTTTTGATCTTAGAAGCAAAGAAAAAAGAAAAACCCTTCTAATATTCGGGTAATAATCATCTTTTGAATATTATCTTCGTCATATTTTTTTGCTTTGTAGGAAGTTTCTCTCTTATTTATGTTAGTGTTTTTCTTAGATGCTTGCATGCATCTCATTTGATCTTCTTCTTTTTTAGATGTTGCTAACCGAGAAGTAGCGTCGATTAATTGATGTCTCATATTGGGTTTCCATCCATGTATAATCTAACTTGGTCAAAATATATTAGTGAAAAATTCTTCAAAACATCAAATGATCCAACATCGTCAGATACAGTACTATCGAAAAATCTTTGGATAATGAATCGATTTACTATTGTTCAACGATCATTTTTTATACTTTCACTTGTAAGTTATGTCTGTTCTTTTGATTAATCAACTGAAAAAAAGTCGAGTGAATATGGAAAGATGAAATATTACGGATATGTCATAGAATACTGAAATAAACCATTATCGAGGGAGATGAAAATATTGAGCGAATTTTTTTCATTCACTGATTAACCTTGACCGTCTATGCTGATGAACTATATATAATCAATTGTTTTCATAATTGATTAAGAAAAAAAAAAAGAAAACATTAATCATCTAATATTCAATAAATATTTTTACTTAACGATAAGAACAACACGAACTAGATGTTTTTTGAATGAACAAAATTGTAAGAAGGCTTCGACTCATCGCTAAGATGATCTTTCTTAAAAGATAACAAGACTAAATAGATTTTTTTGCAGCAATCAAATGTAATTGTATTTATATCCGACAAAGAACTTAGATGTTTATTTTTCTCTCCGATTTTCTCTAATCAATCATTTATACATGATGACATTGAATTTTAACGATTAAACTTATTCCGAAATAAATAGAATAAAGAAATCATTGGAAATCTGTGTGTTTACTTTTTATATTCTCGTTCAAATATCATTTTAATTGACTTCTATTGTCTTCCATAGATTGCTCTTTTTTGGATCATTTTTATCATAATCTACATGTTAAGTCGTATTATTATTCGATTCGTATCAAATTTAAAACGTTTTCACTTTCAATATGATTCTCCATTAACATCAAACGATAAGATCTGTCGAGCATTCGTTATATCATCAAATCAATACGGGTCATTTCGTCCAACACACTTACCATCACCTTTGCTCTATCGTTCTGACAGCTTATTTTCAAATTGTGATTTCACGATCAATACTGATCAAACAACATCAATAACCAATCTTAATATTAATTCACAATCACATGAAAATAATGCTAGTTTATTAGAATATTACTTGAAAACTTATAATCCATTAAATATTGATTTAACAAATAAAACCGACAGTAGTGTTACGATGCCGACTATGAAAGATGAATCATATGATGAAGCACCAAGTGATACCGATACACGTCCAATTGCAAATTGCTATACACTTAATTGTACAAATAAACGAAAACTACATCATAGCAAATGTTATACTCGTCTCAAAGAACCAGAAAACTGTTCGGCAACAATGAGTATCGCTGACGATCGATTGTCCGAATGTAGTACTAAATTAACGAGCGTCGCATTGCCTATAGTGATGATCACAGATTGTTCGGATAGTCAACGGCTACATACAGATATTATAGAACTTGATGAAGATGAAAAGGACACATGATGAGTGTTGTATTTCAATGTAATCGAGTTATTGCTTTATATATATATATATATACATACATGTATTTAAATGAATATAAGTCTTTTATTTTGCATTGATCGATAGCATGGGAGAAAAACAAAAAATGTCAAGTGAAACAATCAATTATTTGATTCGCTTTCAAATAAAGAAATCGATTCTTTGCATGATCATCAATGGATAATTGTGTCATAAAGAAATATTAAAAGAAACACGGACACTATGCTTTCTGTCATTTACTTT
Source organism: Rotaria macrura (assembly GCA_900239685.1). Taxonomy (NCBI): domain Eukaryota; kingdom Metazoa; phylum Rotifera; class Eurotatoria; order Philodinida; family Philodinidae; genus Rotaria; species Rotaria macrura. The sequence continues at coordinate 151,186 of OENT01000032.1, forward strand.
GTTCACATTTTTTTTCATTAGAGGAGGAATCCTATACATCTACTTTCGTATATGACAGGTGATTGTAATATTGTGTCGGTTTGCTGTTTGATGTTAAGTTAAAGATGTCATGAGATTATTATTGTTCGAAGTAGTGCTTCATATATTATTCCTAATCATATAATATTTTTATTCATCATCTTTTGATTTTTCTCTCTCTCTCTTCCCTACTGTGTTTTGTTCACCAGTTAAGAGCACAATGTCGTCATCATTGAACATGATGTGATCGATTTCTTTTCTTTCGCTCTCACACACACACACACACTTAATTTTATATTGCACTTTTTCTTCACATTTACTTTTTGGTAGGATTATGGATCCGATGAATGTCTAATACAGGTATAAAATGAGTATGTCGTCTTCTTGAGTTTTCTTTTCATTCATCCAATATATAGTTTAACGAGACAAATAGAGGCGATTGTGTGAACAAACTGACGAGACAACACACCACTGGTCAAAATGAGCACGATCAACCTTTGTGTCTACTGTTGACAATTGTTTTTTTCTTTTTTTTTTGCCACCTTCTAGCTGCTCTATAAGTGAACACATCAACCTTCTGTCCATTTTACAACTATATATATATATTCGTATTGGCAATTTAAAAAGAAGCAAAAGAGGAAGAAAACTTCCGCATTAATATATGCTTTCAAACGGCACAAGTATCTGAATGTATTAGTTGCTTGTTGCCCACACATACACATCAATTCACTCAATCACTTATTCATCCAAACGAAAACAATAAATGTGCGTTGCATTGGTTCATTTCATTCATTCAAGCTTCTTTTTCATCTGCTGTGTTTTTTTTTTCTTTGAAGACAACAATCATTGTTTATCTTCCATGAATTTATTAGATTATCAACAATAATAATGACACACATAGAAGAAAAACTGTATATACAAAGTATTTTTGATGTTATCGATGAAGTTTATCAATTGAAAAATCATGAGCAAAATTCGTCATATGAAGAACGTTTACGTGCTTCTTTCAATAAATTACTTATCCCTGATTGGTACAATCATGAGTATACATACATTAATGAATTACGAAAAGCAAAATCTCATGGACAAGTACTTCATACAAAACGATATGAGAGTAAGATCTCTGATCAATTTTTATCGTCTCCTTCATCCAATGGTACAACGTATCGACATCGGTCGACAAGTCAATCTTGGTCTGAACGACCAATATTAAGACATAATTCAACAACGTCAAGCTCTGATACTAATCGAAATATTAGTACTCATAATGGACGTTTAATCTATAATCATGAAACATCAACATATGCACCAGGATTACAACGTGTTGCTCAATCGTCAAAATGGTATAAACCAAAGATATTTACAATAAATGGTAAAATGAATGGTCATGCCATTGAACCACCAAAAATTTCACCAAGATATTCTAAAATAAGTAGGTGAAGTCTGATCATAATCTTTATTTTGAATGTCAAACAACAATGATGATAAAAATCTTGAATATAAATCCTTTTAAGGTGTAAACCTCTTGTCTTGACATCGTGATCTATATGAATTATATAATGAGAGAGATTAGTTGTATTCAACATTGATAGAATATTTACATTAGCATGTTTTGTTTTTGGCTTTTATCTATTTATCGTCGGCTAAGAAAGAAAATATGTTGATAAGATTTTCTGATATGAAAATTCTTACCAGATATTGGATTTAAGATTAGATTTACAATTAAGGTTAAGTATATTGTTAGCTTCTTGGATTTTCTTTTATTCTTAGCATGTATTGAATATGATATAGTCATCGTGTCTTCATTTAAAACATTTTTAATGATATATTAATCCTCTTAGTATTAGAGTGAAACTAAATCAATGAAGTTGGTAAAAGAATAATAAATGAAAATTGATCACAAGTAAATGAATACTCATAGATAAAACCTATCACTGAAAACTGATGAAAATCAAACTCGATTTTATGCGTTTCCTTTTTGTCGTTTCAAAGAAAAAAACATTCTTCGTCCGCACATTGCTTTCTTTGGTACAACTGTAGTTGCATAGAAATTAATCTATTCTTTTGAATATTAAGCATTTGATCATTTGTTACGATAAGAATAGGATGTTACTATAAATTTTATTTGAGTATAGTAATCAAATTGATTTTGATGGATAGATCACGTTCAAATCTAATATGTTAGTTCATCGATGATAAGACAAACGTGATAGAAATATTCTTCTCTTTTCTTTTTATTTTAAACTCTTTGCCGTTGTCTTCTGCTTATATCACATATGTATATCGCACAGAAACATTGATAGGACATATGTACGTACACTTCCTGATATATTTTTCTTCGTTTTTTCGTGCTCGGTGTATTATTAATTTATTGTATTCGTCTTAGTATTTATACTCGAATGGTTGGGTGATAATTTCATGCTATTCTTTTTTACTTTAGCATATGTATTTGTTGATAGAATCGTTATTTCATAAAAGAAATACATGTTTTGTATATAGTCTAGATAGGCAAATGTATCGGTTGGCATGGAGTATACTCTAAAAATGGCATGGCCAATATTGAATGATTAATTGAGAAAAGTAAATACAGAATGATTGGAATCAAAAGATTGCCTAGCGTATTTTTCTAAGAACGAACAAAAAAAAAAGCAACAGCTTACAAGAGGTCTAATGCTAATCTGATCGTCATCAAACAGAATATATATTAGTGATTATTCGAAAGAAAAGTAAAAGTGGGCTTGTTAGATCCAATGCCGGCGCTTTTGTACTCAAATGTTATTTTAGCCACCAGTGTTTATTCGTAAAGGACATACATCAATTAGCAATCGCATAATATTATACTAAACCTTCGGCGTATTTTTTGAAGTAATTGATTATTTGCGGAAAAAATAACCCTGTTTTTTTTCCAAACGAACGAGTACATTTTCAATTTTTCTTTGATTGTCACCGTCGTCATTCAAATCTTTTCATTGTTTAGATTTAATTAAACTTCTATTTCATTTCCAAATAATCTAGGATCAAATAGTTTCAATCACATGAATCATTCAGACTATGCTTGTTAGTTCTATACAATCTGTTGTTGTGAATAAAATTTTCAGCATTTTATTAGTATGTTATTTACAAGAGATACACCATATACCACCTTATGTATATATATATATATATATATATATATAAATCGATAATTCGTTTTAGGCTGTTGATTCTTTGAATTTTCGTTCATTTTCAAATCTTATTTTTCATTCGATGCAGTAGGGCGATGAAATGAGAACATCTTTTGATACGAGTAATTGTTTACATACTAGTAGAGCAAAGGTTCATTCAGACTAACAAAAAAACATGTTAGTTTCACGTCGCAGTATTTTAATGAAAAGAAAATAGAATAATTAAATGGGAGATTTGCTAACCATTTGAGCATGTACAAGTGACTAAATGTTTCACTTCTCATAAGATGTTGTTAATTAAAAGAAATTTATATGCTAAACAAAAGTCATCTGGTTTAAATAAAACAATAAAATCACGAACTTTCATTGCATCTGTATATGTCAATTTTGATTTTTCTGATAAGAATCCAGACATGTTTTTTGTTCATATTTTGAAAAATGAAACTTAATCCTTTCTCGAAAATGGAGAAAACTATAGATTTTCTGTATGCACCCGATTTTGAGTGAATTAGTAGGGCATGTAGTTTTAACAGAAATTTTCTAATTACATTGCAAATATACGATGCAAAAGAATTAAAAATGATATTTGACGCTCGCTTTATCTCTATTTGTATGTTTTGATGGATATAAAATGTCATCAGTCGCTCGCACAGTTAATTAGAGAATTTTGTAAAAAATGGGAGCTTGAACATTCTGTAGACGTCTCTAGATGAACGACACCTTCCTGCGATTTCTACGCTCGTCTCGCCATCATAGTCTTTTACTTGCAGGCTAAATAACGACAACTCAGGTGCAGTACATTTAGAAGTTTTATGTACACATATGTATTTCAAAAAAAAATATGTATGTGATCATAAATAACAGAACAGAATGGAGTAAGTAGTAAAATGAGAGAAATGTCAGTGCACGTTTATATATAGTCTGGCATCAATATAGTCTAAAGAGAAAAACAAGAGTACAGGACGAGTCAGAGATTTTCTTTTTCTCTTCATTTCTTCTGCTCAATCGACCAACTACTATTCCTCGTTATTGTTAAAGAAGAGAGATGCGAAATGGAATGAACAAGTGTCAGAGAAAAAAATAGAAGTCTTACCATTCATGTTTGACGAGTCACCTTTATTTTTCCCCCCCTCTCTCTCTCTCTGTCTCTTTAATTTGAGTGCCAAGCTTGTACATACTGACATTCATCCACCTGTCGACAGTGTCTCTTTCTTTAGTTCTCTTTGTTCTATTCTCATCATATTATATTTGTTCATTGATGATCGAGCTAAGAGTAAATAGCACTGAGACTAAAGCATGTAAAAAAAAAGATCTCGTATTCATCGTTAATACATAGCTATTTTTTTCGTTTGTATTTCACATTTTTGTGTTTTGATTTGATTCTATTATCAACTTTCATACGTTTCATACAGAAAAAAAAAACAAAAGAAGCTCGATTATTTCACTTGTAAGGTTTACATCTATATATCTATATATATATATATATATATATATACATATATGCATGCTATCTTGACGACCTTCGAGTCGGGTATATTATACATCAAGATCAATTGATTCATATCTTTCTTTGGGTCAATCGAGATGGATATCAGCATACGTGAGAATTCATTTATGAGGACTTTTTTTCTTTTGATTGTATGCATGTGTGTTTGTCACTTCGAATAGAAGTGATGCTGGCAACATTATTAAAATTACTTTCTTGTTCTCTGACCTTTCACATATCGTTTTCTTAGAAAAAGAACGTATCAATTCAACGGATTCTTCGTCTATATCATCATTGGCAAAGACCTTCAATTCTGATCTTGTTTCTAATGAAACTCTTCGACATCCCATAAAACCACGAACGATGTCTCAAATACCAATGCCAATGGTAGAAAAGGACGATGAATCATCTCTGCAGACTATTTCAGCCGACGCATCTTCGGATGGCCATATAACAATGGTTCAAAAATGTAAGATTTTAGACATTTATGATATGAATCATTCATTGAGCTATAAAAAAAAAAGAAAAGAAAGCATAATGACTACTCTTGATATTTCTTGATCAATTATGTTTTACGACAAAACATGTTTGCAATTTTTTTTCCTCTCATACCAAGCTATTTTTATCAGTGTATATGACGACGTAAACTCAACAGGTTACGAAACCCGAATAAATACATCAAACAGAAAACCTACAAATAAAATAAGATTAATGGATACAAATATTGTATTTTTATTTTCGTTGCACCGTTACGCACTATTGACGTTTCATCATTGAAAAATAGTCATATTGCATTGAATCGTCCCATTATCATTAGTACAAACAATAACGACAATCAACTCATGACTACAAATAATTCTCGAATGGATTTAATGAAAAATATTTCATCCGATGTGGAATCTTTTCATTCTTTGGTCTTGCCAACACGTGATAAAAGTTTTTTAGGTTCAGACTCATCGTCTTATGCTAGTGCGAATGATCAATGTTTATCAACCACATTATCCTCATACTATACAGCTGCAACTGATGATATCTCATCATCATCCTCGTCGGTAACTGACTACGAAACACCGACACCTAAATTAAATAATGAAGTATTATCTTCGCATGATTCAATATCAGACTTAAGTAATGCTGAAACATTAGAGCCTAATGCTGAAGGTAATACGCCTCTGATATTAATTGAATGACTATGTTTGTAGAGCTTTATGTATAAACGAAATACTTCAACAAAAAATGGCACTTATCATGATATGAAGAGTCAACAAAAAAGTTTCTTTAGAATATTCACAAAAAAAATACTGAGACAAGTATTGTTTTCTTTTTTTGATCGAGTTACCACTTGGAATAAAACTAAGAGCAAATTTTGATTAGTTTCAGTCGCATGATCTAAAGTAAACTTTCAATATTATGGTCTTATTTATTTATCTATGAAATAAGATCGTGACTTGTAGAGTAGAAACGAAGTAAGACTGAAGAATAAGTTGCATACTGCGACGGTCGAATTGAAAATAATGTTTCTTTTATGTGTAAGCAAAACATTGAATGGATGAAGAACGTAAGTCAAATAGTAAGTTATAATAGAGAGAATGTATGTATGTGAAAGAGAGAGAGAGAGAGAGAGAGAGGGAGAGAGAGAGAGAGAGAGAGAGGGAGAGAGAGAGAAAGAGAAAAGTAACGTTCGATAGTAAGGCTTTCAGCAGTTGTAGGAATGCAGACTGCAAAAAAATATTTTTCATTCTACGTTTTGCTTCGTCCATATACAAACAAAGCATTGACACTCATTTTTTTTGTACTAACATTTCGTCAATATTAAAATCATATTTATAGGAATAGTAAGAAAAAAATGTTTCTTTTTTTTCCATTGACTGTATGATTGGCCTCGTAGAGTAAGTATTGAAATATGTTTAGACTTTCAATGTTCTTTTTCTCTTCTGCCGTTAATGATCGATAGATACGGTACATGCCAATACGTTTCTTCATGAGAGATTGGACACGAAATGACCACTTGTTGTAATACACGTAACTCATTTTCTAGTGATTAAATGTCTATATACATAAATATATGTATATACAGAAATACATACATGCGCGTGTCATTTTCTTATCTTCATTACCTGATGTAAGGGAAATACGGTTACCGTAGTAGGGAGAATGTTCAACGTCACCAAGATGTAGAAATAAAAAAATGAGAAAGAACGACGGATTCTGCCGCATGCGTGCCCATAAATGCGCACGACTTTTTTTCTTATCTTCACTCATTTCTTCTTCCTTTTTTTCTATACTAACAGACCTCGACATCGTCGCTATTTCAAAAGAAGAACAAAAACCCGCCATCATCCCTCCGGTTGGTGTTGGCATGGAGAAACTACCATCGTCATATATTTTATCTAATATTTCCAATTCATCTACAACATTTCTCAGTGAAAGCTCACCGTCAACTGAATCTCGTCCTATTGAAAATATCCATTGGTATGATGATGGTTCAATCGAAACATGCATTCATCAAACATCATTTCAATCTCCATCAGCAGAATTACGTGAAATAGCCAACGATGAAATTTTACATGAAATCGATTTCAATGGTGTTGGTGATGAATTTTTTCTATTTTCACCACGTAATACAACAGATGATGAGCCATCGAGTTCACTAAGTGAAGATAAACATGATCGGGAATTCGAAAAAATAATTCAGTCAACCAAAATATCTAAACGTATCTATACGACAGACTCTAAAATGGACGATCAGGATGTAACATTATACGATTCATTTCACTGTTCGTCAACGGTGGATCCGTTTGGTTCTAAAACTATGACTTCATTGTTGATGATAACCGATCTAGATGACATATTAAACGATGACGATGATGATGTTGACGATGATGATATTGAACAACAAAATAACTTTAAAGACTCATCAACTTACTTATTAAATCCAAACGTGCGTCGTCCCATTCAAGAAGATATTTTATATGAAGTTGAACATGAAAATAGTTTTTCCGATAATAGTCAACATACATCGTCAATAATCGGAGCTGATGATAACGTATGTAGTTTTGGTTTTTTTTTAAATATCCTTGTCTTGGAAATACTAACACGTTTATCATATATATCAGCCAGATGTCCCGTCTTTTTCTTGTAAACATCTGTTAATATCATCATTGTTCTTGTTTTAGAAGTCAATGAGAAACGATCCAAATGCTGATTTCTTCACATCAACAGAACAATCAATGAAAACGGATATCAATCAACCAGAAGAGAACTCTTTTCAGTCAAACGAAATCAATTTTACATCGCAACCAAAAGGAACAACAAGTAATCAGAGTACACTACCAATATATGTTTCACCACAATATTATTCAACATTCGATAAACCGTCATCGCTTCATGTCAATACATCTATGAATTCCAATCCATATCGATGGGATTCTTATGATCGTCTATATCCCGACTTTTCAATATCATCATGTCCGTCATCTTATACGTCGAAAATTCGTCATCGACATTTTTCTGTTGGTTCTTACTATGATCACAAAACAACAACAGTTGCATTACATCCCATCACTACACTTTATCTACTTGGTAGTGCACCTGTTAGTCCACTGAGTCGAACATCAGCAACTGCATGTGAATCACATTATCATTTACATCATATTCCGTTTTCATATGGAACACTAGGCTTACGACGTACAAGTCCATATCTTGAAACAAATACATATATAAAAACTTCTGAATATCAACGACCGTCATCGCCGAGTCGACATGATTATCAACCAACAATAAATCAATCCAGGGAGCCATACTTGTCGGTAAGCAGTTTTTTTTTTAATTTTCGAATACTCCGTTGTAAATCCATGATATTAAATAACATATCTAATTTCATGTTCTCTTTTTTCAAATATTAGTCGAGACTTCTAGTAGATATAAATTTCGTTTCAATATTTGTTATGCTATATTTGCATGCTAAAATTTCATGTCGAATATTATAGATTATAAGTTGATTGTATTTTTCTTATATCAATCTAATAAATCAAGACGAGAAAGTAATCGTAACAACGATAGTCTACGAGTGTATTTTTTCTGACAATTGTTGTTTTATTATGTCAAGAGAATTCCATAGAAGGCTATTGTTAATACAATTTTGTCACGATTATGAAACAAAGAAAAAAAACAAAACATAGTGGGCAGTTTTTTTCTACATTCACATGAAACACAGAACATTGAAAATCAAAACTTTTAATAAAATATGATACGATAAATTTCTCAGCTATGTTTCAATATCAACGTTTTGAATTAAAAAATTGCAACGATATTCCATTCTAATACAAAAGTCAATTTTATTATTGAAAATTTGTAGAATATCGAAAGATTGAAATCGAGCATGCTTCATATTCTTTACTTTATTACATTACTATCTAATGCCATGAATTTAATTTCAGACAACTGAAACTGAACAAACAAGAGTTGGGCCTCAAGTAATTCCTTCACCATCAACATCATCCACAACAACAACAACAGTAACACCAACAACAACATATACAAGTTCAGTCACATTTCCACAATATGAAGTGCCAACTATCGTTCTACAAGGAACTATTTCAACATCATCTATATCAACTCTTGATCAACCTTCATCTCCTCCGCTCGATGTACCACTTTCGCGTCCGAAGACAAGTCGAGGACGAGTACCTTTACCCCCACCTCCGCCACCTCGTATGACATCGTTAGAGAAAGATCAATGTCAAAGCATAAATCAAGACGTTGAAAGTACATCAACAGACAATGATAAAACAACCACAATGAATGATGATTTAAAATTTATACGTGGTACGATTCAACGTGTTTTTGATCATCATGGTGAATCAACAAGTGAATCAAGTACATATTATGAAGAAATTTCCGATGATAATAATAATAATAATAATAATGATGATCACTCAATATCATTATCCAACAGTTCAAAAACATTATCAAAACAAGATAATAATCCATATCCAGCTGTAGATGCCTTTCAACGTTTCTATAATAATAAAACACCATCGGATTCAGAAAAACAGAAGCCAACAACAAATCTTGATGATACACCGATAAGTCATCATTCGTCAGCTTCAGAAAAATTATTTTCACGTTCAGATCCTATCAATGCGAAAAAACGAGATCTATCAAATTCAACGGATAACGAACAAGCTACATCTGAAGAAATCGACGATACATTGAACGATATCGAAGATGATGATTATCAAGATGAGAAAATGAAACGTCTAAATAGAAATAATAGTTCACATACAAGTAATGAAAATTCACCATCAAACTCATCGGATAATCAAACAAAGGCAAAGAAATCATCACAAGAAACACAAACATTACGAAGAGTATGTTCTTTTTTAATTTTTTCCAAAAAAATATAACCATTCCATAAACGTAGTCGAAAATATCTTAATCAGATAATCAAATTCTTTTTGTTTTTTCTTTCGAAAATTTGATTCTAAACGAAATATTGAGAAAAATAATTTCAAACAGAACAATAGCTTTTGTTTTTCATTTATCAAACAGAAACATTATTTCTTCCGTCAAAACGATTATTTAATCTTCTCATAATTCATGCGTCATTACTCTTTTTTCAACTATTTCCTCCATTTTCTTCTACTGATTGGAACATCTATTTGATATCAAGACAAAACAAGTAGAGTACTTTAAAAAAAACTAATCGTGATGGTTAAGTTCATTAAAGAAATATTGGTTGTGCTATATTTTAAAATCAAATATAATCGTACGATAAAACAGATTTTTGTCGGGAATTTTGTATTCTGAGCAGTGGGCATATTTATGTCTGGTTCCTTATAAACACAATAACAACTTCTCTGATAGAAGCAACATATGTTCTATCATGACGTGCAGATTGAAAAAAATAATGATATTATGGTAAATAAGCATAGGACACATATACTAAGCAGAAAGACTAGCTGTGACTATTTGAATGGAAAAAAAACTCTAGTTGCTAGGTGGGAGCTTTTGTCAATTCATTGTTCACAAAGAATAGAATCAAATCGTGTGTCAAATTAATAATTAGTGGAACGAATAGAAGTTGTGAAAGAAAATTGAAAATCTTCACAAGGTGAGCGCCTTTCACTAGTAATAATCATACTCGTATTAAAAAGATTTCATTCGAAAGGATATATATATATTACGATTAAGATTTATTAAGAAGTTCATATCTGAACAATGTAATAACTACAATTAATGAAATTTGATGTTTTCACTTTATTAATGAGAAACTTCCTTTGATCAAAGATTCAAAGAAAGATTAGTACGTAAATTAATTGAATTCATCCAAGAGATATCTACAAAAAAGCCGCTATCTTCACTAACATTTAAAATCTATTCTAGTTCAATGATTTTTGTGATATAACATACATACGAGACAAAAAAGAAAGGCGTGTCACTTCAGTACATTTCAGCTGAAACAATATTTGACTGAAAAAACAATCTACAATCTATACATAGAAATTTTTATAGGGATCAGTCATCGTTGATCGTTCTGCTTTGTTAAATGGGAAAAACCTAACGAAGGACAACCGTTTCGGAACCGCCGGAAGCGGTGAATTACTGCATTTAATTTCATCGTCGTTCTCTATACTTTTTTCTTTTAATATTAACTGGGCATACTTTTCTTCTACGATTGCTACTGATTTCTTCAACCAGAGGTAAAATCTTTAATGTCAAAGCGAAACTATATAGAACACTTTGTTCCAATAGAAGATTTTCTCACAAAACAGAAGACAATATTCTCAATAATCGAGTCACTTAGTTCTTTTCTCGAATTATTTATTCAACTAGAAACACATGCAAGTAAAACTATGACGACGTTCTTGCTGTTTTCATTACTTGTCTATCTTTACTTTTTTCAATCATATAACAAATTAGAAACAATTTATGGTTCTTGACATAGACGGTTTTCGTTGAGAAATATCAACTCCTATTAAAACAATAGGATAGACTTTGACAAATGAAACTATGTTATATTTATATTCTATAGAAAGAGCAAACTATGCCAACGACGAAAAGTGCATCAGGTTCTCAAACAACAATTCAATCCTATGAAACGGCTCGTTCAAGTGTGGCACCTATTGATATAGTTACACAAATGGTTATCGAACGAAACGATAGTCTTGATGATGGTCATATAGGTGAAATATCGGGTGATATGATTATCTATTATGATGATATTGAAATAGTTGAACATTCATCAAATATGAGTTCAAGTGAATCGGATTCAATTTCATCGACGAGTAAATCTCAACATTATTCTAAACCAATTGAACATGCTATTGCATTACCTCCACCACCAATACCAGCACGTACATTGAAACCGATTCATTTACTCGATAATCAGCAACAAACATCTCCCGTTCAACAAAAAGAATCGATTACATCATCCACCTCAAAAATAAATCGAACATATGAATTAGAAAAGTCTGTCATACGTAAAAAGTTCGATGTTAATTCTGTCAATACGATGCTTAATCGCTCAGATTATTTCATGGGTCCTATTGCAACACATCGTCATCCATCAGCAAGACATTTCGTTGGTAAAATCAATAATGATGATACATCATCACGTCATTCATCGACGATAAATTCAAACGATATTCCTAAACCATCAACAATATCAATGGTTAAATCAAAAACATTACCAACACAACAAATTAATACTAATGGATATGCTGCAGCAAATAATATGGAATATACACTAACGAAACCTTCTTTTTCAAAGGTACCTATCCGTGCTGTTACATCGATGGATACAAATGAAAAATCACGTTCGGTTATTGCTGATACGAATGCATTAGTTAAACAGATACGAAATTCGTTAAGTCGAAATTCTCTACATGATACACAAATTAGTTCACCATTATCCGTATCAACAAAAGACTTACGTACATTTGTTTCATCAACATATTCACCATCGGATGAGAATATGATTGATGATGATGGAATTATACATGTACGACAACATACTTCACTTAGTCACGATGAACAATCATTTAAACGACAAGCACGATTATCAAAAAGTTTTCATAATGTATCTGAATACAATAATACCGATCAATATGTAACAACTGATCATAAGTTTACTACACGTGCACAACCATCGAAATCTGTTGAAAACAATCTTAATAAAGTTAGTCGAAATCAAGCAAGAAATTCACAAATTCTACTGAATTTTCCACCGATCGTTGCAAGTACATCATTTTCAGCATTACCAAATTCAGAAGATAACACAAGATTATTGGTAAGAAAAAATTGACTAGACTATTTTTTTTGTACAACAATGACTCTTAATACCTTTTACATTCGTTATTGTGTCTAACATGATTAGTTATAGGTACAATAGTTAGAAAATTAAATATTAAACATCAATCATCATCATATATATTGTTCAATCTATTCATTAGTCAAGTTAGAATGACATACAATTGTAAAAGAAACGAGCTATGAGAAATGAATTCCTTTGTGATTATTACTGTTGACCTAGTGCGTATTATACAGTTGTTGATCACTTTCTTTTGTGAAAGTAGTGTCTCATGATGTTCTGTAACAAAATTGATCAATAACTCTGATAGACTTTAAAGTTAGATGAAGTTCTTTGAATTCTTTGCCATTTTTTTTAATGTCTTTGATAGACACAGTGTTTAAATGAATCACGAGTACGAGTTCAACTGTTATACGTAAAATATATTGTATTATGACATCGTTTTCTTTTCCTTGAATGTTTACTCTCTTTGATAAATAATTCAACATTTAATAGAAATAAAAATCTGATATAATATTGCTGACATTAGAAAAATTATATTCACTCGAAAGGATCTCGTTTTTTTTTTAATCTCAAAATATTTCAGAATGACACAGCTTTGCATTAGTGTAATGAACAAGCAATCGTTTCGTAATCAAACAGAAGGTTAAAACTATCTTCTAGAACTTGAGACTGATGAAAACTTTTGTCATATGAAGTAGAATGCATTATTCAAGCTTGACTGTCATAAAAACTTAGAGAACATGTACTCAAATTAATCAGAATGTCGTAACACATGTTGTTCACAGATTGAAAATGTCTGTCAGCGTTCTAGTAGATTGTTACTTTGACATCAATTTGAAATGAAGAATTTTCATTTTTCTCCGTCGACTTGAATCAGAATTATACTTGATGACATAGATGAAATTAAAATTATCAACGTATAATATAATCACCTGGCGGTTGATAAACTAAATCGTATTCGTGAATGTATCTTTCTTTTTCTTTTAGTCCATGAAATGGTATACGGGACAAGTTAGTGAAAATTCTGAAATATCTTTTAATACACCACATCTTGATGATGATGATCTTCTGTATAACTACATATCTTTAAATAGTCCTCGAGAAGTTCAATTATTGCTTGCACGTCTTCAAGCATCCAATGATATACGTATTCATGCAGCACTTGACGATGTACGATTACGTGTAGCTCAATTCGATGCATCGAAATCACCGGAAGATTTACATGTTTTCATGCGCTATCTTGAATCACGTTTACGAGATATAAACAACAAAAATTTAGCATCATCATCAGCGACAACGACAACGGCAACAACAAGAACTGCATCGAATAGTATCAATGGTCAAAGACGTATATCGGATAGTGGAACAACGAATGGGTATCATAACCAACAACAAAAATCGGAAACTGTATCGGTTAGAAGTCGAACAAGTTCGATAGGAACAGGTGCAAGTAAGGAAACACCATCTCAAAGACAGATTGGTCGACAAAATGTTCGATCATCTATACATAAAACAGGAGGAGGTGTAGAAGGAACAAATGATCATCAAGCACCTCCTCCACGAAGAGCAAGTCAATCAAGTGTCAATCAAGGTATACATTCTAGATTAATTCATTACATAGATAAATCAAAAAGAACGTTTCTTTTTCTCGCTTTAGAAAATCCTGTCGTATTCGATGATATGTTAAATACGGTATTAGGTTTACCAAAAAAAGGAGTACCATCGACTAAATCATATCCGTCTTCTTCTTCTTCTATTCAAAAGTAAAACTAAAATCTTAGTAAAACTATGCTTTAGAATAGTATTCCATATTGTTTTCTTCAGTCGTGAAAAATCTACTCCTTTAATTCAAGCTCAAATAATCACAAATACAACAACAATCGAGAGAAATGGAAAAGATGTTGGCAAACGTTTATTTGAGAGTGGTACATATAAAGATCCTCGCCTAATTTATGATGTATGTATTATGATCTCATTGATATCTCTTCTATTGAATATATTCGTCAATTTCTTTTTCAGGGTCCAAGAAAGAATGAGAAAGAGGAACTACCTCTTGAAACATCCGTATGATTTAAGTCATTTGTTTTGTTATTCAATAGCAAATGAGTTCAATATCATATCAGGACTGGTTTTTATTGGAATTGTGTGCAATTTATGTTTCTCTTTCTCAACTGTGATATATATTTATATTAATTCTTGACAACTATCTTTCCTGCGAAAAATAGAACACTGAATCACAGAGATTGACTCTGTGTATGTTTTATTTTATTTTTAACTCGGTGTCGCTTGTTTATGTATGGACGACGCGTTTGATTCATATTTGTTTTTAATCCAAGACAATTTCAAATGTTCAAATTTGAGTTACGTACAACATTTCAGAATTATTTTTCATTTGCTCTTTTTGTTTGGTAACATTTTATGCAAAAAGATCGTTTACTTTTTAATTGTATGTTTCATGTGTTTTTTTTTCCTTATAAGTGTGTCGATGTTTTATTTGATGATCTGTTAGTTATTACTTCTTATTTACAAATTCATTTTTGTTCTATGTCTGTGCATACACTTCTAGTGTTCAAGTGGAGAATATACTCTTAATATCTGTTTGTTAAATTTTCCTTTTCTTTCCCTATAAATCATAAGGATAAAAGCATTAAATTAACTTCGATGTATACAATGCAAATAGTAGGACATAGGAACAATCAGGAATTCGACAGTAGAAATGTTACTGATGATTGCAGGTCAAGAGATTTCAATCTAACAGTATTTCTTGGTAAAATCTTATGATCATCGGAGCCTTACGAGAAAAATCTACTTTTGATTTTCAATTTTCTTTTGAGACAATCTTTACCAGGAACAGTTAAGTATCAGAGTGACATAAGAGCGTACTTGTTTAAGTATCGAGAAAGTTTATAACAGAAGTAGAAAAATGATACAAAACTTTGCAATGGAATCGTTCTCGTTAAAATCAGTATTGTTGCAAAGATGTAAGTAAAAAGTTGACATGAGGTGTATCTGATATTTCTGAGAAGGTCATGATTACTGTAAATTATACGATTTAATAACTGGAAACGATTTTATACCGATATTCAAAGTGAGATTCATGCTACTAAATGTTTGTAATTCTCATCGGAGAAGATTAACACGCACTCATGTTTATGACCATAATGAAACTAAACAAGGCCTGTTGTAAATCTACACTTATTTATGTTTCTCACATTTGCAAAGATAAATACATATTTAACCTTAAAATTTTATCGTTAAATCTATATCCATAAATGAGAATCATAAATTTATAGCTTGATAAATATAAAACACATTCTATAAACATACATCGATATCTTATGGTAATTCTACTAAATCAATAATAGTAGCATCGTTCTAAAATTGCCATCGTTTTCTTCATCTGAGTTTTCATTAGTATTTAGGTCCTAGATATAGTATTTATTGAATCAGTAGAGATCATTGAACCTGGTGATTGTTTATGAATAAATAATAAAAAGGAAATCGATGACTGCATGTGAAACTATTTTTAGAGATGATGATAATCGGCTGTGATGTGATCGAGTGTTAGTTACAGATATCGTACTTTCAAAAAAGATTTTTATCGTTCGTTTTGTTTTAAACTTTTTATTTTAATGGTTTTCACCATATCCTATTGCTGTGTGAACGTAAGTGATAGTTTCGAAGTATTCATTCATCAAAGAGAACTCTTCAAGAAATTTTATTTCGGAAAAAAATGTAATCTTGATGTTTGTATCAAATTTTAAAAGAAATTTATTATGCCAATAATTAGTGTCAGATACATTATCGATTAGTATATCAAGTCGGACAGCAAGAAATCTAATGTTTATTATATAAATCATGTGTGATTTTATCATATCTGTAATCATCCTCGTCATTTGCAATATAAGAATAAAATCGAACCAGACTACTGATAAGAATGTTGATTTATTTCATAAACATCTTTATTTTAGAAGGTTATTTGTATTCATTGAAAAACTACGCACTCGATTAACTCTTCTAATGAAGGATTAATAACATATTATTTTCCCAACGCAAAAAAAAAACAGATTCTCAGCAGACCGACAGTAGTAGAAATTTCATAATTTCAATGTCAATTTACTACTTCTTAAAATGTTCTGTCTTCCTTTATCATATGATCATCCTACTAACGAGCCCACAAAAACTTTAAAATGATACCTTCATTATTCTCGAAGCTATCCAAACTAGACCGTCATTGTTGTTTTTAGAAGAATATTATCTACTGTAGAAATAACTCTATTTATAAATGCCTTCAATATATTGTTCTTACAGCACTAACGAGAATGATGAATATATGAAGACGAACTAATCATGGTGGAAATGAAAAATTTTTCTGTTTTATGTCAAATTCAATCTTATTTAATATCTTCATGTGAACCATACAACTACTCTTAGTTTACTGTAATCTATCGTGTCATCAAGTAGTTCGAGAATTTTTCAAATGGCTTGTTCTTGATTCTTTACTTTTACAATCTCGTGTAATATATAAAATAACTTATACTCAAATTTGTTTTCATTCTTATCCTGACACTCAAGTTTTTTTTCTCATTCTTCTGGTATGTTAAGCATACAGAATTTCTCCATGCATCATCTAACTACAAAAAGTAATATTCTT
Organism: Rotaria macrura; assembly: GCA_900239685.1. Lineage (NCBI taxonomy): Eukaryota > Metazoa > Rotifera > Eurotatoria > Philodinida > Philodinidae > Rotaria > Rotaria macrura. The sequence goes on from OENT01000032.1 coordinate 168,825, forward strand.
ATCATTCATCTGAACAAAATTAGAAACTATTACATAAGAATCGGAACTCATTCGCTTCACCTGTTTATTTTTTCTCGTTTTAGACTTACACTAACCAGAAGACAAGCAATTGAAGTGGAATGCACATTCTTTTTTGTCCAATCTGTAGTCATACTTACAAATGCCCTTGAGATTCATAAAATTCATAATCAAATTGTTTGACTATACTGAGATTATATAAAATCAATTCATATATAAAATTCTGTTACTCATGAAATCCTTCATTTGATCTCGTTTGAGTTATACTAAATTGTTCACTGCAACTTCGTTCTCTACTGTCCTTCATGATGATATGCAATATAGTAACGGATCGTACTATGCTGTATTACTAGTCGCTATACTAATGTATCATAGTCGTGTTTTCCAGTATATTACGTATGCCATATTCGTGTTGATTACGATGCTAAAAAACCAGTACTATTGATAAACAAAATATCATGCGTGTAAACTATTTGTACGTGACTTCCTACGACTATTCAAATGGCATAATAATTCGACTAGGATATGGTTCAACGTTCTCTAAACTTTTTCATTAGCAACATTGACATATAGTTGTAGAAAGACTATTCTGAAGTTCAAAATGCAATATCACATGTCTGTGTCTATTGTTATTCGCAACGTGTTGATCAATCGGCCATCAACACCCTATAACTTAGTGCTCTTTATTCATCATTCACCTTATCTATATTATTCAACGCTATATTCTTGATAAAATCCTATCTCAATATATACGGCTACAAACATATATCTGCGCACAAGATTCCACTGTCGAAACTGTATACAAACGCTTTAGATAAAATCTTATACTTCAACGCATCGAGCATTTTTGTACATTCATACCATAATAATACCCGATCTTCAGCTGTACAACTTAAGTCAACTATTCGTGTTGACCTACATTCCAGTCTTAAACCAAATATAGATTCATGCATGAGGTCATACAAGCATTCTAAAATCCATTTAGTAATTATATTTAATCGAAAGTATTGTTTTCATGACTATGTTAAAACTAAATTCGAATCAACTGGATGAAACACTTTGTCTTTCATAACCACATTCTTGATCAGCATACTACGTAAATTTAAACGTAGAGATAATCCGACAGGATTCTAAAACCTAACTACACTTTTTTCGAACATGAAAAGTCTGCAATAAACCGATGGTAATTTACTCTCTCGAACATAAGTACTTTCTATGTTGAGATAGGTGAATCATCAAAAATCTAACTGACAATATGTGTAGGCGTAAATATAGGTCTACTTTTCGCCCACACTGACAGTCACAGGTGCTGTGATATTCTCATTAGAATCTGATATTTACGGCACGAAATTTTCGTTATCGAACAAATGATTGAAAATGACAAAGGCTTAAAAGATAAAAGAATATCATAACAACCTTATGACAATTAACGACGACTATTGACATTTGTCTCTATTATAATAGTCATCATAAGCAGCTTCGCTAACAAAAGAGATGAACACGAAAATTTTATGAGTTCTAATAGTATTCGAAATTGTGTGAGATTTTCAATAATTAAAGTTAAATTCTTTGACTTTTATTCATTCAATAATAGTTGTTAGAAACTAAAAGGTAATGTAAATTGATTACAAAAAAGCAGCCTATAAAAACAAACGAAATGATGATGAATATTTCAATTTCAAATTTCAGCTTTATTACAATCGTGTTCCTTCTTATAATCTATTCAATAATGATTTCATCAAGTATTTATTTGAAATATAGAAATCATGAACATAGTCTACTTCGTTTGACGACATTATTTTATTTATCAAACGAACTACAACATCAACAACAAAAAGAAGCCATTGAACATGAATCAATTTTCATAAAATAAAACCCCTAGATGATATTTGATCACTAAGTAGCTTTGAAATGTATTTTGTCATATAAGTTCTTTCAAAAAACGTTTTTAACATAACTAACATATGACGGTTATTTATATCAGATGAATAGACACAAATAATCTTTTTCTTTTAGCTACAAATATAGAATGGTCTAAAGAAGAACGAAAAAAAAACACAACAAAAATATAATTGCTTAAAGCTTAGAAGTACTCGACGAAATGCTAACAGAACGATCACGGTGATCTTTCAAATATTGTTGACGCGCATAGAGTGGTCGAATCGGTAGCATTGTTTGAGGACTTAATTCAACTATAACATCGTTTGTCCATTGATTCTAGAAAATAAGAAATTTAACTTATTTAAAAAATACTTCGACCTATTATTACAGTATCTGGAACTCGTTTCCATCGACATACAACTTCATCATCGCCAAGTTTGCCTGAACAAGTCAATATTATTAGTTGATTATTACACCTATATATGTGAATAAATATAAATTTCGATAAATAGATATAATCATTAGTGTAATTTATATATCCATAAGATTTTATTTATGTTACTTTGTTTTACAAATGCATTTGACTGGTCCATCGGATATTTTTGCTTTAAATAGAAGATTAAACGAAATGCTAGCTGATGCTTCCAATGAATTTCTCGGTTGTTTCATTGTTGTACTTGGAAAATGTTTTTTTAATTGATCACGACACCAATCATCTGAGGAAATAACTGCTGGACTTGATGATTGCGTTTTGGCAGATGTCAATGTTGTACTAGTATCATCGGAATCAATGTTTCGATTCTTTTTTTCATTGTCCAATGTCGCAGAATAGTTAATTGTTGAATTATGACGTTTCCGATGTCGATTTAAATTAATCAAACGATGATTTGTTTCGATTGGAAAAGCAATACGATAAAGATAACCATTCGATAGATAACTCCTATTCCAACAATCATCGGACGAATCAAATAAATCCATCATAGCTGAATCAGATCTTGAACGAGATGTTTTTCGATGATTTACAAAATTTGCTACAGATGATACTTTATTTCGAGTTGTTTCATTAATCATATGATTTGTTACACTGTATGATCGTGGAACATATTTTATATTTGTTGAATATGTTGACGATGGTCGTACGGATTTTCGTTGAAATGAAAAATTCAATACAAATAATATACCTGTTGATGTACCTATCCATAATTGTTCATCGTTTACAAGAAATGACGTAATACGAATTTGATCAGCAATACTACTCGAACTTCCATCGTCTATTGAACCTAACTGAGCAAATTCTTCCATTACTGCTAATTGTTGATTGGTTTTACCAATTTTTTCAAATAAATTATTTAAACATATTGTTCCATATAGTTTACATTCCGATTGATTCCATACTTGTAAGACATTACTCGTTGATCGAAGTAATATCCATATATGAGTCGGATCATCATCGTCATAATAAAGTAAAGATGTGGGATCTATAGTTTCAAATGTTAAATCAATAGTTGCTAGAATGTCTAATGTTCTTTAGATATAATAGGAAAAGAAAAACAGATCGAATTTTAACATCAAACATAACTAATTATTTTACACTATACTTTTCATTGATGATTGTCATTTTATTCGAACTTAAACTCCATAATTTATCATTACGATAAGCAACTGCAGTTATAGCTGATTTATCTATAGTTATACAGAAAGCTTCTTCTGGTTCACGTTGATTATATAACTAAAGTGTAATTGAGGACAAAGAAAATCTATGATTATTATTATTATTATTAAATAATTTTATTGATTTAATTTACTTCAACAATAGCTAAATTTCCATCTGATAAGCCACAATAAATTCGATTAGAATTAAGTTTATTTAAACTAGTCATGCAAAGAAGACAACTTCGTAGTCTAGTTGCCCAGAGAATTTGTCTAAAATTAGATCGTTTATTATTCAATTTTTTATGTTCTCGTTTTTTTTTTATTTGTTTTTCGTTATATCTCCTTACCTTTCATCAATTGAAAAACCTAATAAAGTACCACAAAGAGTACCAACTAAAACAAGTTCACCATTCACACATGCCATACAAAATGCTCGTGAATTATACTATTTAGAATGATTAGATCATTTATGTTTTGTTTCACGATCGAAGACGAAAAGATATTTTTACTTACGGTGATTTCAAGATCCATCATAATACCACGTTCGACATTTACTTCGTAAAGATGCATAGAATATTGTGAACCAAATGCAATCCAGACAAGATCTAAATATATAAATGCAATTCGAAAAACAAATTTTAACAATTAAACAAACATAATACTTTCGGATAGAACAGCAGCACAATCAAGTGTTGTTGACGAATGATTCACTTCTTGGAACTAAATCAGATATCATGCTTTGTTTATATTTCTTTTCATTTCAAATTTTACTCACTGCATAATCTCGATTTGAAAATCCTTCCTTTAATGACTGTCGTTTGAGAATTTTATCTGTCAGAGTTTTTGTCCAATATGCTTGTTTTATAGAAATATCTTTTCGATGACAAAATGGTTTCAAATCTTCGAAAGCAATCTATAAAATATTTCAAAATTAAATTTTCTATTAATACGAACGACCGACATCAATATTAAGTTTACCTTAAAAAGATTTTCAACATCAATTAAATTTTTCGTTGAATCCTTTATTTGTTTCATCATTGATATTGTATCAGTTTTAGTTAAAAGACTTTCTCGATTAATTATTAATATGGCTAATGCAAAACGAAATAAAACTTTAACACCTTCTAATAAGAAACAATCCCATATACGTAATAATGTTTCAAATGGTACACTGTCAATAAATATAGCCATAAACCAATTTAGTGTTAACGATGTTATTTCAACTTCATTGATTTCAAAATGTTGATCAATATCAGGTGCTTTCTGTTTTAAAAGATCTTTAAGAACAAATTGATCAACTTGCGCACCAATAAGACCAGTATCATAGTAGTTATTTAAATGACATTCTGTAATAGCTACTAGAAGCCAAAAAGCATCTTCTGGTTCAAGTAACAAGAGTGCAACTGCAACAATAAAATTCATTCCTTGACAATAGCCAGTCGTTGGATTGTGTAAACAAAATACTTGAAGTACTTGACGTAATTGACGAATCTAGGATAAGAAGGAAAATCTTTCACAATCAAATATGTCTCGTGAGCAAGAAAAAGAAATCTCAAATATAAACTTTAACTGACAAGAATAGAATTGATTTATAACGTCAACACAATAGACTAGAATATGAGTAGTATAAGATTGGAACATCAAACGCTTTCGAGTTAAATATTCGTTTTTTCTTTAATTTATGAATATGTATTCCTGTATCTGATCAAGAGAATCTTTGAATTGATCGAACTAATATACTGTAGAATACGAAGATAGTGCATATTTCAATGAAAATCGAAATGAGTATGATTGATTTTCGAATTTTGTCTATAGATTAACTTGATATAAGATACTTGATTGTAACAGTATGATTTAAAACAAATGTCTTATTTTATGGAAAATTTATAATTCTTTCAACGTTTTCATCGTTCATTGATGTATGAATAAAATGAATACGCAAAGTATTATTCTATCGAGAAACTTCTCTCACAAATATGACATTGAAACTTTACTTCATATGAGATTCTAAAAATTTCAATCATAATCAGTACTATGGAGATGAAATATAAGACTCGTTGAAAAGATTTGATATTCTTCTGAAATATGAGCATATATTAAAAATTCTATATGTTTTAAAGAAAAGATTCATAACCGTGCATATTCCCATCGGTTTTCTAGGATTACTAAAAATAAAGATAGACATGATTTTAAATGGAATTCTTATTATAAAATGCTTCTATCAAAAGATTGTTTTCAATTATGACTCATAAATTTTGTTTCATTTCATTCATTTCTATGAAATCAATTCTTTTGATATAAATCATTTGAATACTTCGTGTCAAGATTACAAGAATTAGCTAAAGCAAAAACCTTCGAGGACAATGATGATAATTATCATTCAACACCTGTCAATTCGAATCATTTGAGAACTAAAACAAAGATGTAATATGGAAAAGAGTCAAATGACCCAGTTGTTTTCAAGAGGATTAGAATATGAAAACAAAAGATATAATGCTAGAAAAATGTTTCGTTCTTACTCCATCAGAATCTTTATTTGAAAATCGAGTATTTGATGGCATGGTTCGATAAAGATCAAGTGCGATTTGTTTTTCAAATTTATTATTCAACTAAAAGAAATTATTAAAATGCTTTTTTTGTATTAATTTGATTTCTTACATCTGAATTTGGTAATAAATGACAAAGATTTTGATAATACGATGAACCTTTTTCTTTTCGTATATGATCAATTTTTTTTTGTATAAAACCATGCCAAAGTTCTGAACGAAGATTATTAGGTATACCTTGTCTGACAAGATATTTCAATGTTTTCTTTAAATACATACATTGAATAAAGACAAGAAAATCAAATCATGAAATTATCTTACCGGAACTGTTGAACTATTTTGAAATGTTCTCAGTAGTGATCGCCACACATTCTCATCCGTTGTATGTGATTTTGAATCATAAAAATGTGTTAATTTAACACAAATGTATTGCAAACGATCAGTTTCATTCTTCTTTTCATGTTTAAAACCATACGAATCTATATACAAACCTGATCCTTCCATACTAGATATGAAAAATCATTTTTCTGTTGATTTTTAAACAAAACTATTTTCAATAAATTTACCTATCAAACGATGGTAATGATGGATCCCGTTTACGACATTCAACTAATAGTTCTTTCAATCGATCACGATGCTAGTTAATCATAAATAGAAACGGTTTGCATTCGAAAACTTGTTTGAATTCATTCTCACTTTTGTTCCACCAAATAATCGATTGTCTTCAGCAGATAAAGATGTTTGTAATAAATAAATATAGTCACGTTGTAAACTTTCACGTTGACTTTGTTGTGAACGAATCGTTCTAAACAAATAGTATTTTATGTATATGTATTTACTCAAGCGATTCTGTTCGGTTTTGTTGTGAATATTTACTTCAGAAGTTTATGCATTTTAATATCATCCTCACGAATAATTCCATGTAATCTACTTATTTCACAATGAAGAAATTTTAATTCATTATTTGTTTCTCGACTTCGTTCATTGAATACTTTGGAAATAGTTTGATGTCTAAAACATTTCCTATTGTTCATATTCGATGAAATTAATATTCATTGAATCATACTTGCTACACAATGGTTGAGATTGAACAATATCGGATAATTGTTTTTCAAGTTTACGTATTACATCTGATTTTTCTTTGATTATTGTTTGATATACGACTTCTTTATTTATTAATGAAGCTAATTCACATTTCAATGTTCTGTTGTGGAGAGAAAAAGATAAAATAGAGCAAGTGAAATAATTATAATAAAGAAACACATGGATACTATTAATTACAATAGGGTTTCTTGTAAACCAGTTTGTTGTTGTGAACCATCATTTAAATCTAATAAACGTTGATCACAAAAAGCTGAATCTGTCGATTCAATTGAATGACTTGATGAACCAGTTCGATTCGGCATTGATTCTTTTAATGGATCCGATGATCGATGAACGAATGTCGAACGACAATTTGAACACAGTGATAATGTACATGTATGACAAATATGAACACCTGTATTAGATGATAAACTATAAGAAGAGATATCAAAATCAAAGACATTTATATATTAGAAATCGATGAATCTGTCATTGTTTATAATTAACCTCATTTTTCGATTATTACTATCGATTATTGATGAAGGACGATATTTTTCTAAAAATCATAATTTCGTTTGAAATAAAAATTCTCATCTAACTTAATTTATTAGATTCTAACCATCTTCACTTGATAAATCACATGGATTAGTTCGTTCAGTAATAAACATTCTCGGCTGTACCAAGTCAGTTGGTGTTAAACTATCCGATCGATGATTTCGACATACTAGATTAATTTAAAATTCATAAATAAGAATACATTCTTTACTAATACCTACCTTCTTCATTATTCATCAACTAATTTCGTATATAGAAAATTAATCAATTTAAAATTAATGTAAAAGAAGACATTCATCTTACTTCATCATTGTCAAGTCCTGGATGCATTTCATATATTGATGAACCATTATTAGATGGTATACATGAATCACGTTTTGTCTGAAAGGTAAGAATATGACGATAAATATTCTTTGTTTTCAACTATGTATTCTTACTTGTAATCCAAGTAACCAAATCATTAATGCTTCATGATTCTCAGTTCGTAAATGATATTCTTTATTATTGGTTCTAAAAATAGATATTGAAAAATATCTAGATATAAATAAAACTTATTAACATACAAAATAATAAATACACGTTCTTCAGTTGGACTCAAAGTAATAGCAGCTCGATATAAAGATATACGTTCAATGGGTGTTTTATTAATAATTAAATCACGTTCAGATTGATAGAATTCTAATGTTTGAGTCGATTCGTTGAATGCACCCCAATAGCGACGAGTTGGAAGGACAAGACTTAATGCTATTATAATGATATTTCAATAGAAACTAAATATGATCTATCAATAGCAAATATACCTCCACAAGGTTTAAGTGATAAATAACCCGACAGACTATAACAGCCAGTACGTTCCATGGGTATTAGTCATATCATCTTTCAGATTTTTTTCTAATTGAGATAAAATAGAAATGAACAATATCATCCTACAAATAAATTATATTATCGATCTACCTTTTCTTGGTTTTTTCTTCGGCAACACTTTGTAATTGAAGTTCGTATTAAATAACTAGTGATGTTACACGAGATCAATATGCACGAATAGGCAAATAGATGATTATTGAAATTTTCTTCTTAGACCTTGCCAATCAGTCAGTCGGATTTTGCGCAAGTGTGCCTACATATGTGCATACTGACGATTCTTTTTCGTTCTTTTTCTTCGTTAGCAATCCCTTGTTTTTTCGTATTTCGTATTTCATTTTTTTTTCTTTTTCATCACTATCAATTGGCAACAGCAGCCAGCTGTCGGAACTAGTATTAAGCTGTAACCAGTAGGAAAGACTGTGATTGATAAACAAGAAAAAAAAATTGGTTTTATCGCTGCGAATGTATATATATATATATATATGTTTTGATACCATTGTATTTTCTGCATCTGATTGCAACAGCTTGATACTCTTGGCAATTAGAAATGAGAAAAAAACAAGAAAAAACATATTCGATTTGAAATCAATCGTTATATTATCTGATTGCTATGATTTACTTGATAATTCAAATTTCTCATAATGAGAATTAAAGATGTAACACACATAGAATTAATTGATATGAATAGATGAAAAAAATGTCCTATTCGAAATTGTAATTTTTTATTTTGATCTCAGTGTTTCCGTTCTTAGTTTATGACGAAACCAATGCTAACATCGTTTAATAATGACAGGTGAACAGTAGTATTTCTTCTTTTTGCTGTTACTACATCGTTACTATTTCACTTCCGTCGCATTGTCAAGGCAAAGCAAATCTCGAGTGTTGGTCGCGTCGGTACGTTGTAGAATCTAAGCTATATAGTGTATGTATGTGTGTGTGCTCATTCGTCTTATATTATTCCGTTTGAGAACAGAAAACATGATCTTCTCTCCATGCCTTCGTCGTCAATTTTTTTGGGCGACGAGAAAAGGAATTGTCGTCTTCGTCGGAAAGAAGAAACACATACACACACACACACCGTTTTTTGGATGAAGAGAAGGAAAAGGTAAGAGGGAAAATAGTGATGTGAGTAGTAGTGCAAAATGCGTCGTTCGTCTTCATTATCAATTTTTTTTGTTAGACGAGCGGAATGAGCATACTCACAACGTTCGCTCTCTGTTTTTAATAGTTTACCGACATTGCATACATAAAGACTTCAACCGGCTTTCACCTTCATTGATTGCAATAGCGAGATGTCTTGTAGTCGAAAAAGAAAAAGAAATTTGAGAGATAGAAAGAGCAATATTTTTTGGGGAGAACAAGACAGGAAGAGAGCCTTCCGTCCGTAGTGAGTCGTTTTTCTCTCATATGTGTAACTTGCAGTTCATTCTATGAAACTGGTTCAAGCATTGTCTCTATTAGTAAGATAAGTTAACGCACGTCGTTGAGCATGTCAACCTGAACGTGCAACGAAGCATCAACAGATTAATAGTAAGAAAAATAGGGAGAACTAGAAAGGAAGAGAATATGCTTGGTCTATTCACTCATCATTTCATATTTTCATAAATAATAACAGAGTCACTGAAAAGAAAAAAAAATGCTAGTCCAAAATAAAACGAGACTCATCTTTTTTTCCTCTGTTTTAACATATTCATTAGTAGAGAATCTGAAGTAGGTAATTATTTTTATGAAATCTTTTTTAGATATGCTTGCTCATTCTCCCAAGGATCGTTCTCGATCACCTCATCGTAATAATGATACAACTATAAATCAAACAAATTCTTCATCCTCGGGTAAACATTTAACATCAACAGTGCAATCTTCAAATCAAAATGATACATCTTCTCAAATAGATACAACTGTTGATGATGGCAGTATGCACAATAATAATATTAATAAAGTTAAAAAAGAAAATGAATCTCAGTTACGCATGAAAAGTCTGAAAGTATACGATAAAAAAAATTTCAAAAAAAAAACAACAAATCTGTAAACTTTTCATCGTGCTTATTTTAGTCATTCATTCAAGCGTTCATAAACGATTCTTCATCCTTGGAATCAACATATGATGAACAAGTGAAAGTACTTGAAAATGCATGTGTAAAAGAATTTCATGATATACCACTTGATCGAATCCGTCGAATGATCCGTAATATATTTAAAATGCGTAAATCTCAAACATCATCACATACAACGAATTCGTTTCTACATCAAGTATGATGGTTTTAGTTCACATATTATATATATATATATATATCACTTATACGTGGTTTTTTTTACAGGAACATACAAATGTTTTGCCACCACCACCGCCACCATTATCGTCCACTGATCGATTTAATCCCAATGACAGTAATAATAAGAAAAATCGATCAAATTCAACATCGAATAATACAGTACCAAAAACGGTATGTGTATTTACGTGCATATATACGTTCTTAAGATGACACGATGCAGCTGTATAATAATACTCGTTTATTAAAACTTTCTACACAAAATGAATTAATTGTTGTGTTTCTTAATCAAAGAAAATATTTTACTTCAAATAACATAACTAGTCATTAGTCACGAAACTTCAGTGGATATAGACAGATTAGTTCTTTTCAAGGCATACAATTAAGCTAAAAAAATCTTTTTTTTTATGCTATTTATAGTCTGATCTAGTTGCTTCATCAGCGTCAACATTATCTGCACTGGATGCCGATTTTCTTCGTCATGCATTTTCTCAACAATTTCGACCGTCACTTGACCTATCGGCTTACTTTTCGGCAGCTGCTGTTGCTGCGGCATCGAATGGTACTGGTCCCACGTCGCCACTTTTCCGTCCGAATTTTTCTCCGTCGAATTTTCTTCAATCACTTACCGCGCCACCTCCACCTCTTCCAACTACACTCGTATCACCTCATACACATACTAATGGTTCTTATCAAAGTGTTCTATTTTATTTCGTCTATTTTTATTGATCGAATTCTTTTCATTTTTATATAGGAACAAATGATTCGGCAACAGCTAATGCCAATAAACTATCGAAACAAATGAAATTATCTAGTAGTGAAATCAATTCCATTAAAGTTCTTGTCAATTCGTATAGAGAAGCAGCTTCGTATTTAAGTCGATCAGCGGATGAACTTGAACAATTGATGTAATTCTATTTTCATCCATTTATGTATTTATTTGTTTTGGTTTTTTTAATGTAAAAAAATGAAAAAAATATAAATCTTTCACATCTACTTGACATTCCTATTAAACTCTTCAATTATTTTGCTATTCGTCAGATACTTTAAGATATCATGTAGAATTCGTTGACTACATAAGACAAGGGAAATAAATTATTTTATATTTCTTTCGAATCTTTTCAAGTTAGATTTACAATTTTATTGATATAATTCTCGACCAACATTTTTTGAAAGATAAGAAATATAAAGCGGAAAGAATAACGTCAGTGTGAAGTTGTTATTGCTTTTTATCGAAGCCTTTCTGTTGATGGTTAACATCTTTCATAAATTAATCGGCTTTATAACTTTGCCTATTATGCACGTACCTCATACGATGTTAATATTTTACATTTTTCAAGTATCGTGGTTGATATGCATAGGTACCACCAAAAAATTATCTGACACACCACGTCTACTGATCATTTCACTTGACGGTAGGACTTAGAACATCAGTCATAAGTTCTGATGTAAAATAATTTGTTTTGAAGGATTTCGTCATGATTATTTAAATGAACATGATTTACCAACATTGAGTCGATTTCGAAATGAAGGTATACGTGCTACACATGGGATGCGACCTACATTTACTACGATGACATATCCCAATCATATTTCAATTGCTACAGGTATATCAGTAGATATTTTTATAGGAACTTCTTTTTTTAATATGATCTTGTGTAAAAAAACATAGGAATGTATCAAGACGAGCATGGAATCATACACAATTCTTTCTACGATAATTTATTAAATAAAACTATTGGCATGGGTACGTTTTTTCTTCTATCTAATCGACTAGCAAATATAGTCTATTGAGACGTCGTTTCTCAGGTAGTCGTGATGATGGACAATGGTCTGATCCGAAAGTAGAACCCATATGGATAACTGCAACAAAACAGGTGCATGCTTATAACGGACACATACATTGAAGAATATCATATTAGAATTTTTCAGAAAGTAAAATGTGCTGTTCTGTTTTGGCCGGCCTGTCATAATGAATTTTATGGTGTTCGACCATTGATCTATAGCTGGTTATACACTGATAACATACCGTTCCGTGAAAAAATCGATAATGCTATAGGTTACTTTCGTGAATTACCAGTACAACTTGTCATGCTATATCATTTGTAAGGTTGATAAATAAACCAAGACTATTTTTAAGTTCATTATAATTTCGTTTAAGTGAACCAGATAAACAAGGACATACATATGGTCCAGATTCACAAGAAGTACATGATACTGTACGTAGAAATTTATTAGAATAGATTCATCTATATATATATATATATATATTTCTCGCATCAGTTAATACGTCTGGATGGTGATATCGAATATTTGTTGAACAGAATAAAGACTGATCTCGACGATGACTTGAATATTATTATACTTTCCGATCATGTACGTCAATATTTCTCTAGAAACTTTATGTTTTGAGAGATATTTTAAAATTTCTCAGTAAATCAAATACATTTCAACATTTTAAGGGTATGACCAATGTAACAAAAGTAGTGCGACCATTTTTTGAGAAATATCTCACTCGAACATCTGTTGAATCGACTGTTCTTGGCGGTGCATTATTCAATGTGATCCCAAAAAGTGGACTCGTAAGTATATATCATTCGAATAATATTTATCTATTATGAGTCCATTCTTGAAAAATAATAGACTGAGGAAGTATACAATAATCTTAGTAATATTCCTAATGTAACAACCTACAGACGTGATGAAATGCCTGACCGTTTTCATTATTCAAAACCAGCTTCTCGACTTGGAGAAATAACTGCATTGCCGGACTTCGAAGGCCAGATTATATCACCAGTAAATTTCTTCAATATTTAAATGGTATACTTGTTTTCATTGAATATTTAGGCGACAACAAATGCACCATATGATAATAAAGGTAATCACGGATGGGACAATACAGTAGCAACTATGCAAGCTATATTTATGGCTCGTGGTCCTTCGTTTAATAAAAATGTTTCAATTCACTCACTGAATAATGTTGATATTTATCATATTGTCTGTCGTATTCTTAAACTTACTCCAAATCCTTATGCTACTGCTGGCTCTCTAGATAATCTGACCAATATATTTCGTACGATTGAAGATGTTACGACACCTAGTGCTTTCACATCTAGTAATTCAACGATGACAGAATTCACAATAACAACAACGATGACGACATTCATTAATAACACCAGTTGTTTGAATCCTATTCGTTTATTTCATGTTCTACTGATGTTTCTTTCATTATCATTCGCTTTTTGAAAAATATTCTGACAAAGAGAAAAGAAAATTATTTTTGAATCATATCGGATATTATATTCAGCTGAACTATGAATATCACAAATCAACCAAACGCTAATAAATAGTGCCATTTTAAAAAAAGAATGTAACTTCAATACATTCATGCAGTTGATTCTAAACGTTGAAAAACAATTGGAAAGATTCTGACTGTTGATACTATCTAGAGTGCAATAAAACTCTGGCTTGATCAATAAAATATATATCTTAATGCGACTCACATCTTTTCAAGAAGTTTAATTTATTACTCATATACTAGCAGAAGTACTCGTTTGTCATCATTAGGTCTGTCCTATTTTTAGAACACGTAATCTGCAGCATTGGATTGGTTCCTATGGAAATGCACTAATTTCGAAAACTAAACACTGAGTTCTATGTAATGCAATTCATGGCGTACTAGCGTAAGTTGTGTGAAAGTAATAGTGTCTATAAAATTTTGTTCCGTACATTTGCTGATGATTCTAATCGTAATTTCGTACTTTTTTGAATTTCTAACTTTAAACAGACAAAAACAAAGTGTTTTCATCACATTTGAGTCACTGCAATCAATTGAATGTATGGCTCTGATATTATTACGAAGAAAATGAGTTAGTTGCAAACATATTATAAAGTTTTGACAAAAAACGTTTTCTAATTTATTTTCTCATAGGATGAGAAAAATATCACAGATAAATTTACTGTGAGCCGTTTGAATCATTGTATTGTTATTGAGAATTGGATGTCATTTGTGTACAATATATTTTCAATCATTAATTTGATAAAATATCTAAGGATATAACTTCTATTGTCGATCATAGGATAATTCTATTTTAGGATAGATTCTGACATCTCAATTTTTGTAGTTAAATAGTCAACCGTTGCCATGTGGTGACAAAGCAGGAAGAGTAATAAGTTTGAATTTCTATCTCTACAATGCAAAACTTGTCTTTTGTTATAATCTCTTTTGACACGACTGTAAAGATGAAAAATGACAAGTCTGCTTTGTTCTAAACACTAACTAGAACGGTAAAAGACTGCCAGCCAATTTTCATACGACCACTTCACATTTGTCTGTTCTTTTCATGTCCAAAGAAAAGATTTTCATGACAATATAAAAAACAATCAAAATTGACTCGTGTTGAGTCATTCGTTTATATTTATCTATATTCTCCTTAAAAGACGAAGTGAAAAAAAATGCAATTGAAGCAAAAAGAAACGTCAATTTTCTCATGAGTAGAAATGACAACGTTACTAAGAAAAAATTTATCTTACGACTACTACATGAATGAAAGAGAAAAATGACATTATCACGCAAACAATGACTGATTAGTCGACAATTCATTGAAACGCATGAGAATGTTAACATGAATAATAAAAACATCAATACAAAAGAATAGAAAAAACATACATAAAATTACGTTTTAACATAGATGTCAAAGATTGACTGATGAAATCACATTGACGGAAATCTCAAATTTTGTAGTAGAATATTGATATGATCATATAAAGACTATTCAAAATTAGAATATTCGACGTACCCAATTACTGCTTAACAATAGCATCTTGAATGATACTGTTAAATGAAAATATACAATACGAACTCATAAAAATGTTTGACTTCATTTTATTTTCTTCATCCTAAATTGTTAAATTTTTTTTTGCTTCTCTGATAGAGAAATGTTATCTTTACTGCTTCATAAAAAGCTTTTAAGATTCATAGAACAAGAAAACAAAATTAACTAAATTTATGACCAATTGAAATTCGTTACATGTCAATTAATTGTGTTCAGTTAGCATAGTTGATTTTTTTAGAATTTTAGAAGTACTTTTTTAAACAAGTTTCGATAATTATCCTAGCGTTTGTTGTCTAAAGAATCTGAATCACAGTTCATTTAATTCATGATAACCTTTTTTTCGGTTTTCTTTTGAATTCCGTAATACTTATTCATCATGAGATTGAAATACAATAATATTAAAAACGATAAGCATCCGTTCAAATTCAAACGATAACGAGTTTCTTAATAGGCGATAAATACTCATTAACAAAGAGAGAATGTTCTCGAAAATGTTGATAGTCAAACACTTGTGAGAAGCATGCAAAGAAAAGAAAAGAATAATTATTATTATACGACATCAAGAGTGAGACCTGAAGTTGAATTTCAACTTGAGACAAAGTATCTTATGGATTATGATCGATAAAAAGAATTCGTTATCTTGCCAAGGAAAAATAATCCCATTGCGCTTGTATATCTCAAGGGATCAAACTATTCGAACTTACTGATTAAATTAACATAAAAATGTAAAATAAAAAATGATTATGAGACATGATGAAATGCATTGAAAAAATCGGATGTAAAAACTTTTCTCTTGTCAATCTTTCTACGTTAGTTTGAATTTCTGCTATTAAACATGGTAAAACTACGTTAAAATGCTGTTCTCTCGAAAACCTTATGATAAGAAATTTTCCACGACTAGATACGAAGACTTAGTTTTGAAAACTAAGTAAATACTCTAACAAAGATCAAATGAATCCTTTAAAATTTTAATTTGCATGGCTCAAATTTTTCCCGCAATAAATCAAGCATATATTTATGGACTGTGATGGTTAAATAGGGAAAACTACTGAATATGATTAAATATGAATGAGTTATTCGCATAGTTTTTGTTCTATGAACTTGATAGAATCAAAATAAATTTGTCAGTTCAAAACAGACGAAAATGACGGCAAACTATTTAATTTTCGCTTTGTTTATTTTATTCTAATTCTTATTAACTCATGTAACCTACGATGTAAAGGATGCAATCATCAAATAGAAGAATTTTTCGTTTTTATCTTAATTTCCATGATGAGATCAATGAAAAACGTAATAGACTAGAAAAGAAGCAGTAGGTAGATATTTGATTGAAATTCTTCGAGACACATAACAATGAAATCTTTTGTATTTTCTTCAAAGTAGGCGAACGGTTTTTATTAAGCACTTATAACATGAGGCAGAGATAAAAATTAAATAGGAGACAAATCCATGACGATAATTTGAATCGAACTGTACACAGGATTAGACATATGAATCTTTCTATCCTATTCTGTCATGTTTCATGATTGACGTTGACATTGTAGAAAAAATTAACTCATCTTATTAATATCTAAATTAACTATTGTTTACGATTTTTCTTAGTAAGAGGCATCATTTTATGTTATATTTGAGAGTAACTAAGAGTTCTGATTGGTTTCACTATTGACTAACAATAGTGTCAAACGATAAATATTGTAAAAAGAAGAAAGAAATCGAAATGTAAGCATGCACATTTACAACACTATGTTCAAATATTGTTTGTTTTTGTTGACAAGTATCTCTTGTTTAATTAACACAGAAATATAATTGCGTTTATCAATAGTATAGTGGTATACGTCGCGTTATTTTTTAGGATCTAAAATGTTGTAGAAGTGTTCACATTTCTTTACAGGATGTTTATCAATTTATATCTATTTTCATTTAACTTGTAAGTGAAAGTATCACTTTTTTTTCTGTAGACGTACTTCCGTATTGTTGTTTCGCTATGAATATCGTATCATGGTCGAAAGATGATCATAGAGAAATAGACAAATAATTAACAATGAATTGATTATCTAAAAGCTACTGAACGAGAAAGACAATAGATAGAGAATCAGTATCGTCATGCATCATAGTTTCTTTTAATTCACTTCAACATAATATATGACTGAGAAGTATTATTTGACGATGTTGGATTTACTGTTTTCCTTTTATTGAAGCAGTAAGTCATTAAACCAAATAAAAAATACTTGTCACCGTACATCGGCTAAAGACAAGGGGGGAAACAGCTAATGTTTTTAATTTTTGAATCAATTTAAAATCAAGATAATCAAAAACAATCAGTGACTGGATTGAAATGATAAAATTTGGTATCCTTGTTGTTCGAAATATCAATCTAGAGACGCACAGTTTAAATCCGATTTTCTTGATTTTTCTGATTAAAATCAATTGACTTAAATCAAAAAAAATCAGAAATCAACTGTTTCCCTCTTGGGTAAAGATCATATTAAAGTAATTTGATCGATTCAAATTCTTTGACAATTGTCAAAAACTCCCTTCAAACCTTTTTTATGTTACTTCATTCCCATAAACGTACTAGGCACACATGAATAGTCTAGTTAACCGGGCGTTTATGGTTTCCTCATTTACAAGCATGCACAACAATTATTTCTTTTGTCTTTTCACAAATGCATGATTCGATTTCTTTTTTTCTCTTTCCATTCGAAAAATAAACACTGCACAATGCGAAGGTTACATAAAGAAACTTGTGTTTTCTTCTATTTATTGTCATCACATTCTTATTCGTGCGATTTTATTTTCTTCTCACTCTCCAACTGTTTCATGCCGATTCATCGTCGTCGAATGTTCATCTATTGTATTGTTACTTTATTGTTAGTCGTCCAACATTTAGTTTATAAATTTTATTTATCTGATTCTTATTGTAAAGACAAATTTACTGTATCGATACCTGATAATATAAGTGATGGAACAAGTATAATCAATTTGCATACTCGAATTTTATGTTGGATTCCAACAACAGTCCAACGGCTTGATAGAGCCACTGTCGTTTATGAGTAAGTGAATCATTATGACTTTCCAAAGTAACATCAAGTACTATTCGCAATTAGAATCATCATTAACAGACTACTTTTCCTTTCATAGCATACACGATCATCTTTCTAATAAGATATTTCATCATAATTCTCCAACATAGTCGAATCGAGCTCAAATTTTCATATAGAAACTTGTAAGCATCATTCATAGTTAAATAGAATAGAGTTGTTTTTATTTTAATTACCACATTTATACTTGAATGTCTACAGCTCGGTCAAAACACCAAATCCTCGTGATATGCTTTAATAAGAAAAAGTGAGACTTCTGGAAACATTCCAAAATGTTTTTGAAATATCATAGAAAAATTCAGTGAGATTATATCGAGTCTTGTGTACAGAATTGAATTGTTCGAGAATACAAGTGTATAGAGAGCTAAAGTCTTTTTCAAATAACTTGGAAATTTATTTGACAAACCTTGTTGAATACGCTAAATTCAGAATGAATATCATGCTTTGATCAGTCTTACCTCTGCTTGAGAATCATCTATGATTAATACAAGAGAGAGATTAAAGAATTCTTCTATGATATGAATGAGAAAAATGAAAATGTTTCTAATTCGATTACAGAACATGGGCTAAACGATGTGATCATGTAATATTCTTCTTGGCTGGGTCACGTGCGTCATCTTCTATTGATCATTCAACGTATCCATTTTCAATTGCTTACATTGGTAATGAAACTATAGAGAAACACAATCAGTTGTCTGAAAAAGTTCTTCTTTCATTACTTCACATCTATGAAAAATATAGTCATGCATATGATTGGTTTTTTAAAAGTGACGACGATACTTATGTCATCGTTGAAAATCTTCGTCATTTTCTTCGACGTCGTCCATCGAATGTATCACTGTATTATGGTTATACAGCTAAAACGTCAGATCGACTGTATCCGTCCGGTGGCGCCGGTTATATCTTAAGTCAAAAGGCGTTAATTAAATTTGGTAAGGAAATTTTAACAAAGACTGACAAACGTCAGTTATGTAATGAAGACCAAGCTGAAGATATCAATCTGGCTTATTGTCTTGCACGTATTCACATATATGTCATGAATGCACGTGATAATCAACAACTTGAAACATTTCATCCGATGACATTTCAACAGCATTTCATGGGAAATTTTACAAGATGGATTGAAAGAAATGCACAATTTCGACAAAAGAAAGGTGAACTATGTTGTTCACCATTGACGATATCGTTTCATAATTTATCGCCAGATGACATGAAAATGATGCATTTTTTATTGTATCAGATAAAGAAAGCACCGATTTAAATGAAAGTAATAATTTAATGTTTGCCATAACTTGATTATTCTTTGATTCTAGAAGCTATCTTGTTTTCTCCTCCGTTACTCAATCGTAAATTCATAATCAGAACTAAACCAAACAGTTTAATATTGATATTTACTTGAAACGTCTACGTATAATCGATTTTCAATTACTTATGACTACTTTCTAATATCGAGATTACACTATTTTCATTGTAAAATAAGAGTCTCTCGAATTTGTATACTTAATAAATCTCTTGTGTTCAAAGAATGTTAGAGTAACATAGCAAGAAGTTTATTGTGATTAAAATAAAAGTAATTTTATTCTAAGTGCTTGAATTTACTTGTCCGAATAACATTTGAATAATAGTCAGATTGTCATTAGAAACATGAAGGATCAGAAGGAGTTAGTTTTTATTTTCAAAAATCTAACCGACAGGTGAAAAGAACCTGTCAAGCTTGTAGAGGTCATAATCATCAACAATAAAAACAATGTATAAAACAGTGTTCTTTTATGCAATAATACTTCATATGATATCAGCAATGCATTTTTCTTTTTACCAATTGATTAGACAGAAAAAAAAACAAATAAATTTAGGGTTTTCTTTTACAAAGACATCAACAAGAATCTAAGAAATTTTCGGTCTACGTATTCGTGGTGTAGTCATCTAGAAGAAAAAAATAAATAAAATTTGTCAAATAAATAAAAAATCGTAACAACTCACTGTTGGCTCTAAGTCATCAAGCTTTGAGAGTAATTCTGCTTTTTCTTTTCCCCATGCAGCTGAATTTTCTTCCAACTAAATATATCAAAATAGAACGATTTAATAATTAATGAAAAACATGAAAAAAAGAATACTTTGATGAATCTTACTCGAGCTTTAAGATTAGCTAATTCTTGTTCGTAAGCTAAATTTTTTCGAAGAAGATCTTCTCGTTGATTATTGATCATGGCTGTACGACGTCCAGCAGATGCTCGTCTCGACTTAACATTCAATCTATGATCAATATTTTTAAAAAAATAATTAGATTATAATCATACTTGAAATTGTTGAGCTTCTAAACCGAGTGCAGCATGTTCAGATAAAAAGCTTCTATCAATGTCATTGAATGCTCCTTAAAAAGCAGAACATGAAGACAAAAGTCAATCTAGAAACAAATGTCTCTACCTCCTAATCGTTTTTGTTTCATATAATTATTAATCATTGATTCAAGTCGTTCAATAACAAGTTCTTGACGTCGAACTGTTTCTTCAAGTCCATCGGCTTTAGTTAATCTTTCTTTCATTAATTTTATTTCTACTTCACGTGCTTGACTTGAATGAACTAATGCATCATACTGTGCACGTAATTCACCTCTCTATTAACAAAAAGAACAAGAAATACATCTATGTATATCTAATTTTAATAATATTCATTTTATTGATATCTCTCTCTCTCTCTCTTTCTATATGTATATATATATATAAGTACTCGAGCTAATTCTTTTTCATAACCAATGATTCTTGCATAGTTTTCTTTTAATTCAAGTGATTGAGCAGATATTTTAGCATTTAAACGATCTAAACAAAATAATTCATATTTGATTTTTATAATAACGATTATTTGTCTTACTAAATATATCTTGAATTTTAGCTTTATCAATTTTATCGCCTTCAAAAATTTCAAATAAGACTTTTTTTTTCTTATCGAAATTTTCCGTTTTTATTCGTAAATCATTATTAGCCGCTTTCAATATTTTATGTTGTTCACGTAATTGCATAACATCCTGTATAATACGTCGAATAGCTTGTTTGTAGAGAGCAATTTCACGTTGAAAATAATCGAACCATCCATCGATATCTTCATCACGACGTGGAGGATAATTCGATGCTAACATAGCACGATATTCTGTTGGAATATCATCTAGATCGTATGGGTTTATACGTGGAATACGATAACGAGTATTCTATATCATGAATTAAAAAGAAATACTTCATAAAAAAAAACAGGTTCTATGAAACTGACATCTACTAGTGTTGTATGTTGGGCAGGTTGTGTAAACTTCAAATAGAAAAATTGATATTGATTAAGAAAAAGCAACAATCGAAGGAAAATCATCATACATCATATTGAGGTATTGGATATAACTGCGGTTGCAGAAATGGTTGTTGAACTGGCTTCAATTTGAACAAAAACAAAAAGAAAGAAACAATAAAATCAACATAGATTGAGATGGATAAACTGTGTAGAATGCAGACAAGAGAATAAGTCAGCGAACCATTTGATTGTTGAGCTGGTTTCTGAACTAGAACCCATCGTGATGGCTTTCGAGGAGAGAAAAACATGATTTTGTTAGATTCTGTGACTTAGTAGCAATCAACAGAAAAATAAGCCATAAAAGATTCAAAAGAAAAATATTTCTGTGTTGTTTTACGTCAAAGAAAAGAGAACAGTCAACGTTTTAAAAATTTAAAGTGTGTTTTTTTCTTGTTTGTACTGGAAATATTTTGTAAGTGTGAATTCACAGTAGGTAAGTTCGTGCCATTTATTAAAAACGATTCAAGTGAGAAATACTTATGAATGGTTTTCTATAACCAATGGACAAGAGAGATTCTAGATTTTTACTAATAGTTGAATAATTAAATCTTGAAAACACGATGTAAAACAGGATTTTTAATTAAATATGTTGATCTTTGAACATTGAACTTTTCATGAATTCATTGTTCAATATCAAATGAATGTTTGATTATAATCGAATAGAAAGCAAAACGTATGGAAGAACTCACATGTTTGCATATGTGAAATTTTCCTTACCTGTACAGGTGAACGAACAGCAGACGATGTTACTTGTGGTGACTGTATTGCAGGTAAAAAGCTTTTCTTTCCCACTGGTGCTTGTATATAGACAGGTTCCATACCATTTTGTTGAATGCCTTGATTATAGTACGATGGTAATACAGGTAGGGTATTAGTTGATGGCGAAAGAAGATTCTTTGTTGGATGTCTTTCTGTAGCAAGACGAAGAGTAAGTTCAGCTGTCACATATTTCGAACTTTCTCCTGTTAAATCGCCTTCACTATTCACCATAAGACCTTGAATTATTGTTTAGTTAATTTCTAATATTTAAATTTAATGAAAAGAATGTTTACCTTCAGTTTTCATGCCTTCTGTTGCCATTGATGATGTCAATGCATTTAATAAGCGTGTGTCTAAGAGAACTGCTGTCCAACCGAGTAAACCTGTTACACGCCAATTAGTACTATTAGATATGTTTTGCAATGGATAAAATTCAATGACGATTGCACCAGCATGATTGGTAAACATATTATCTTTTTCATTATCATGTGAAAAGAAAAAATCATGTTTCCATATTGGAAGTTTCGACTAAAAGTATTGTTGTAAAACATACAATGTTGTCAAAAATAAAAGGTATATATTATGCTAATGTATTTATCTTTTAGACTAGCAACGTGTGATTTCATATTTACAAGTTAGATGCAAATTTGATCCCTTCATCTAATACACAATCAATACTCTTGAAGAAGCAAGGATGTTCGAAGAATATCGTATTTTAGTGTCGGGTACTATCTATAGAACATGTTCTTATGACTGTTTCGATACTATCAATTGATTTTATAGGATCGTTCGTAGACCTGTTGGGACAAAAATTACAGTAAATCGAATAAGAATTAATTTGTTATACAAAGTTTAGTATACGTATTAGTCAATGAACGTCGTAGTAGAATTCACAAAATACTGCAAATTTATTGTTTAAATACGCTTATATATCAAAATGTTGTTCCGTATTTTATTCAACAGTAAACTATAGAAACAATGTAAAAACAAAGAAAGGAAGCATTCTAACTAGCGAATAGTTGAAGCTAAAAGATGTATACTATTAACGGTAAATATCGATTTTAGAATATAGACATGGGACTTTCCGGACGAATAGAATGAATGAGATTGATTGATTGTGAAGAAAAAAAACAACGTATGATTCTCTCATCTTCATATACAATTTTCAGTCAAATCTTAGATTTTCGATATTTCGTAACACTTTCCAATCAACAATCACGACTACGAATTTTACTTCGCACCATACTAAGATCTATACGATGCGAAATGTTTCGATTCTAAAGTGTTTTACCAGTTTCAGTACATAATCTGATAGATCCATCATGATTTTTATTTAAAAATCGACACTATACAACACTAAGAGATAGCTATTTAATAATGACAAAGTATTTACATTTATAGCTCAGATGCTCGGCATCATATGAATACATGGAAATGAATTGGCTGTTTTCTTAATAAACTAGTACTGCTTCGAGTCTATCAATCATATGCTGAACTCAATAATAGAAAATAATTGAATCTGACGTGTAACCATGGCAAATAGAAATTATATTAGTATAAAATACGCCTTTTAGTTTTGATTGAAAAAATAGAATCAAATCTAATCATACCTTTTTAGATGCTAATGATAATTGAGGGTAGCCACTGTCGGAAAAATCTGGCAGTAGGAAATCTTGTTCGTTTGGATATTGGACTGGTTTAAACTCAATGCCACGATTTTCATTTTTTTGATTAAGTAAATAATTCTGTCTGTTCATCAATATGAAATAAAATTTGTTCATTTTTTATATAAAGGATATTCTAGAAGTTCTGAAACAATTTTTAAGTTCATCATTTTCACATTCATCGAAAAGAACTTCTACTGTTTGATTGAGATAATTCACTGCTGAAAAACTGCAAAGTTTAAACTCTATAGTATTTATTACAGATAAGAAACTGAAGTAATACATTCATGTACTATTTTTAAAAATTTTCTGATCATCTTAACTAACTATTAATGTAAAAAAAACTTGACTTTTAAAGATAAACAATAAATAAATCAAATTATTAATGTTCGTGAGTTTCAATCCATCAGGCATTTTTTCAATCATCTATTTAGATAAAGAAACAATAAAATTTGGCGCATTCCTTCCTTTGTAGTTTCTCTTTGAACATCCCCTATAGGTTTAGAGTTAGAATAGGCAGATGGCCAGTTAATTTTGTAGCACACTGCATTGGCTCAATTCGATAGATTAATGCATCGGTTTTAGTAACTAAAATGACTTGAATTCTCTGTTTACGATCTTCCACATTAAGAAAAGTAACATCTTTTACGTGACCTAATTCTTTTTCTTAGCTAACAGTTCGATTGTATTTAGAAATCAAAATATGATTGTACACGAAAAAATTTATTCTTTAACACTCGTCAACTGAGCAAGCACTGAAAATCATAATTATTGCTAACATGCGTGCGTATAGCAAACTTTCACTGTTAGAAAATAGTACATGGTAATGTTATTACAAGTTCTCATCCATAGTTAAAACTGTATAGTTCAAAATTTGCAATTGCTCGGTAATTAGTTATGTTAAACACTTCATGAAAGTTTCATTGAATTTCTGTTTGTTGAATTTTTGAACGACAAATTTTACAATTGTTTCGACACTTCTGTTACATCCTTTAAAGTTATCATCAATATTGAAAACAATCAACATCAAAAGAATACCTATAATCTTTGAAATCAGGCACGATTCGAGCAACAGCGTAAATTGATTGATTATTTGTCACTGCTACATCAAGCCCATTCAATAGAGCTTCTAAACCAAAATATCGTATATTTTCTTTGGATAAAGAACTTTGTTTAATCATCATTGAAATGTATAAAGAAGTCATTTGTGATGTTTGTCTTAATTCCTGTTGTAAATTTAAATGATACTGATAGAATGGTACAAACCATCTCCATGGGAAACGATGATCGACTATTTTCTTTCCCGTAGGTTCATCAATAATAAGAAGAATAATTTCTATAAATAATAGATTTCAATCTTTTATATGATTTGATCATGTAATACATTGGTTTCTGTTCATTTTTTTTCTCCTTCAAACTCTTTCATTCGTTATTTGAAACAATCAGCAAAATGAAAAACATTATTTTACCCTCTGTTTGACTTCTATCTTCCGATATATCTACATAGATCATTTCATTCCAGTGAGGTGAGACACCTTCAATATAGTTTGTTGCGTTTATTGTTTCAACAACATCTTGTCCAGTTATAGTCGTTTGAGTTTGTCTATGGATAAGAACGAATAGATTAAAATATAATCAAGATTCATATGATTACGCTGTCACATAGCATTTCGGTGGACGACCATCAATATTTGGTAAACTCGCTGCACCATGCACAAGTATATGAAGAAGTTCTCTACAACGTGGTGCAACATGTGGAAATAGTGCACTATATTTCGCTGTTGCCATTGTCACTGATCGTTTGTAACGACACAATAGAGAATACGTTGATTTGATTATAAAAAAAATGTTTCGAAACTTTACATTACACTTCACAAAAATTGATCGATTGTCACCAACAATGTAAACATAATTATTACCTTTTCTCTCTAGTATTTCATGTCATTCTCGTGGCATATTAAGAAACGTTTGAGTGAAAAAAATTTTCAATAATGACATTCACTTGTTTTCTCATGGTTTTAAAATTGATTTTCAATTATTGGTTTCATAAGACTTAATCACTTACCTGATCTAAGAAACATTTCTACTTATAACATGTTCATGTTGATTTATTGAACGCAATTTTCTTGTTAAACAAAATTGATTTTCTTTATATTTACTATGTCGCTATTATTTTCCAATGAGCTTGAAGGATTCAACAATCGCTATCTATCAAGATTGTATCAATTATTTAATGATATTTGTCATATTTGAAATGCGACATAGAATTTATCAATTAATTCGAATTAGAACGTTCAAGTCATGATGAAGATGATGGTATAGTAAATTATTTCATTGATTGTAGTAATTCAATTGTCAATTAGATTTGAAAAAAAAGGATTTATAAATGATTATCGTTTATCCGTCATACATGTTTCATTTCGAAATAAAGATTAACTATCCGTATCTGTTGATTTCTCATATATACATGGAAGAATATTTTTGCGAATCTCTCAAATATAAATTCATAATTTGTTGATGTGCGTATCTTATCGAGTATTGATCTTTTGTTTTTCTTTATTGAGAAAAGAACAAGAAAAATCCGAAAAAAAATTTCTATTATCTCTGCCATAAAACTAGCATAGTTTATTCTTGTATTTATTTCAATACATTGAAAAAACAGAGAATAGAAATATAATAACAAATGTAAATAATATTAACTCACGTTTATATCTCCTTCATCCATTCTTCTTTTTCAAATTTCATCTTCTTTTGAGCAAAAGTTTTCTTCATTTACTTCTCTGTATATTCATCATACCGTTTTCTCGTCAATTTTCTTTAGAAATATAAAATATTTTCTGCTAGGCCTTTTCTTCTCAGGAACACAATCTTCAAACAAATCTTCCTTTCTTCATAACACAACTCTTCTTTCTTGTTTAAACGTGTTTACATAGTTTCTTTTTTCTTGATACACATAGAATGAAGAAAAAAAACAAAACAATCAAATTTGAGAACCTTGTCGTGCAAGAACAAAAAAAACAGGAACAACATCATGTAATGGACAGGAAAAAATGAAAAGTGTAGCGCAGAATACACACATACACAAGGAAAAAAAGAGAGAGAGAAATCATGTTGGATGAGTATAAAGGTAGTTTAAACAATATTTTTTTTGTCTACTTTCATAGCAAAAGAAAAGAATGTTGACTAGACACTCACCCCGATGAGATTCGTCAGCAGGGAATGAATGCCATGATGTGTATGTATATATAATTGTAGACTTTTCTATTTAGTTGTATGCATAGCCAGGACTTCGGCGTCGACGATCACCATCTAAATAGAAAAATAGATTAGTACAATGTAAAATTTATTGATTTATAAATTGTTTACCACGTCGGGATCGTGATCGACTTCGACTACGACTATGTGATCTACATTATTGAAAAACACAAATAAGTATTGTACGATATTATTGAGAGTTAACGAACCGAGATCGATTATAATGATGACGATGTCGCCGATGGTATGATTTTCGATCCGGCGATGGTGAACGACGATAACTATGACCATTTGATCGATGATACGACGTGCGAACGCCCATATAGATACCAGGTGCTTCAATAAAAATGAATCATGGAAGGAAACCCACCGAAACAATTATCGACATAACTCACTTGGTGTATGAGCGCGTTTAGTCACCGAATAATCAATGCGTAAACGATGATGATCAAGTTCAACCGAATGAAGTGTTTCTTTAGCCTAAATGGAAATATGTATTGAACGTTCAATGAAAGAAGTGTCCTTATTTTGTTTTTAATTTCAAATTTACTCGTTTTGCACTTTCGACCTCTTCAAAATAAACGAAACCAAATCCACGGGATTTGTTTGTTTTTTTATCAATTACAATTTGTACATCTTTTATTCGACCAAATTCATGAAATAAATCTAAATCAATGAACGAGAATGTGTTCTGTTCTTGTTTTTCTATAAAAATCCTTGCTGAAAATATTTTGTAACATACCTTTTAAATCACGTTCTACTGTGTATTGTGATAAACCAAACACTCCAAGTACTGCACTTGGTATTGGATTTTCACGATGAACTTCATTTGGTGGACGACGGCCATCACCTTTTGGACTAGGACTACGTCTTGATCGATGGCGTGATGGTGAACGCGAACTATTAAAGACAAACAAATATAAAGTATTTTTTACAAAAAATTTTCATACAGCGGTGAATATTTTTAGAATTCTACGATCAAATTTTCAATTACAAATGTGACTTCATTAGAAAATGTCTTCAATAGGATGTTTTTTTTCTAGATAGAAACTTGTTTTTCTCGATGTTATGAGATACATCAATATGAATATCATCTTTCACAGACTAGATTTAAATTTGTACTATTTTTCATTTGGTTCTAATAGATAAGCATTTAATATGACTTTGTCTACTTGTACATAAGCGTTTAGGGACAAGACTGTATTACTTATTGTACGAACAGAAAGTCTTCACTGCAAAATTTACAATAATTATTTGAATTACGCAAATATTATCAAAGTTAAGAGTATTTTAGAAAAGGCTAAATGTATCAGCGGCTCGAATAGGACAAAGACGAGCGTATTCAATTGATTGGCTTTCTTGTTTACATAGACTATTCTGTTTGTCCGAAATAAAAAAAAATGTGTATACTTCATGATTCTGTAAGCTTATTCATTTGCCAAAGAAATGTTTCCCAATTAATTTTACTCACTGTTCTGCAAGGGATCTGAAAGTGAAGCATAACAAACAGATATTAATTCTAAAAGCCTTGCTCTATTGTTCGGATCATATTGCTTTGTATTCAAATAGTGGCCAATGCAACATGTTTGTCATATGTGATATTTCGTATTTAATGATCACCAAGTGGCACACATCGCATTTTCTAGATCGGTTGAATTCGAATATTACTGATTCAATGGTCTCTCGATTCTGGCACCTCTGTTACTGTAACACATGTGAACGTTTATATGACTGACAGAAAGAAAAACTTATGATTGTGTTGTTCTCGATCTCGGCTGCTACAACAAAAGTAGACGAATAACTTACTACCGTCTAGGTGATGGTGACCGGCTTGTTCGAGGTGATATTGGTGATCGACGACGCGATCGTCGATTTTCTCGTTCTCTTGAATACTAAATTACAAAAAGAGTGAACCAAAATTAAACTTTTAAGAAGTCTATTAGACCATTTTAAATACTTACACCACGGTCACTCATATTTTAGTTTAGAAAACAATGACTGACTAATGAATGCAAGATCGATGAAAAACAAACAACAAACAAACAAATAAGTAACAAAGAATTGTCATACATAGCGACATACTATTTCATTGGTGGATTTCATATGACGATCATGTGAATTCTTTCCCTGACTTGTTTTAATAAGAAAGAAAAAAGAGAGCGCTGTCTGCTGTCTGAAAACGCTAAGTTCATTGAGTGTTTCGTTCGATTCGAATAATGAAATTTCGAATTAAATTCAATAATCAATCGTATTCAATTGTATTTGATGATATCAATGAAAATTCAACTATAGACGAATTAAAAGCTTCAATAACAAAACATTTTCCAGTATTGAGAAAGTCAAATTTTCACTTATCACTCAATGGTAAAGATTTCTTACCGGAAAAACAAACCATGTGTCAATCGTGTTTCGTCAATGGTGATATAATTTATATATTAAATGAGATAAACAATAAAAATGTATTCATAACATGTATGGATCAACCATTGACACTCGATGAAGTACGAGATTTAAAAACGTATCCAAAGTCATTACATCATCTTGTCGAATGTTCGAAACCAGAAAATGACTTTGATTATATGGTTATAGTTATACATGCTCTAATGGTTGAGAGTGGCTTTCAAATGGTATGTAAAAAAAAATAAATGAATAAAATGAGAATTTTTACATCAAATAATAATTTACATGTAGGATGCAGAAAATAATTACGATTTAAGAATAGCACGAAAATCATCAACATTCTATGTTATTCGTTATCGACATAAACTATGTGAAAAAGAACGTCTCACATGCTCATTAGCAATTATGAAAACCGATTCAATAGTAACCATTGATGGTAGAAATTCTTTTCAATTTTTTAAAATTCTATTCAAATTTATATCGTGAATTTATTTTATTGTACATAGGTGTAGTCAACTCGATTTCACAAGCTTGCGGAAATTTTTCATTCAATATTGGAAATTATATGCATACACAAAAAGAAGGTATGAACAAATGAATATGATATTGAAAATGATTAAGAGGTAGTTTTCTAAACGTGTCTGAGAGTAGAAGTTCCAGAATAGAGTTTTTTTAATCTAAAATGTATTGAAAACCATCAATAGAGAATATCTTCAAATTAGAAAGTTATTTCGTGGTACAAAGACAACAAATACTTCAGTGAACCGTTTCGCTTGATGAAAATCACTTTCAATATTACTAAAAAACGACCAGCCTAGATTTTAATTTTGATTCATTGATTTGTCTATGTTTGAAAGTACCTTGTAAGATTTTTCTTTTAGCTTTGGCTTTAAATGCAGCGTTTCCTTATCATAATCTTCGTGATCTATCACGTCTATTCAAAGATAATCTAGCACATCGATTATTATGCAAATTATTAGAAGGTAAATTAAATCATATTGTCTAGTTGGAATAGTACTTGAATCATATGCGAATATTCATAGAATCGGGGCAACGTTCAAGCGCAACATTAATCGGATTACCAAATGAAATAAAAGTAAGTCAATTGATAATAAATTTCTATTTTTTTTTAAAGATCCATAAGTTTATTCTGTTCCATTGTCTATTTTCTTTTCTAGCTTCGTGTGGGAAAACACCTTCCAATGAAATCTTTATTTGCACTTCAATCCACATGTCGCGATATTCATAATACATTAAACGATAATCTGTTTTGGCATGATTTATGTGTACGAGATTTTGATAAAGCTGGTAAGAAAAACATTTGATTCTTGATAGATGTTTCCTTTGTTTTTCAATATTCGTTCCATCCCTCTTTTTTCTTAGCAATAATATCAGTATCATATACAACTGAGAATAATTCAAATGAGAAAAAAAATTGGCATAAACTGTATCAAATTATGTACGCCCAAAAACAAGCCGTATTAAGACATCAAATAAAATATTCTCCATTCTTCCACACGACATTTGTTCCATTACCACAACCGCCCGGTCATCCAACACATCGAGTTCTTTTTCCAGATCCAACAAATGCAGCACCGACAGCTTTTCATCCTTTTCCACCAGCTATTTATCGACCCATTCCACCGACCGTATTTCGTAAGTGCATTTAAGATTTCTTTTTTCTTCATCATCTGTACTTAGATGTTGTTTTCATTTTGCTTTGCTAATCGACAAAAAAAAATTACCGCAGCAAAAAATCACGACTCATCATTTCTCTCTTTTTTTTCTAAACATAAAAAGGCATTTGTACTGCAAATGCACAGCAGGCTCAAACAACACAGCATCAGCAAGCACAACATCATATTTATTGTCAACCACTTTTTGGTTTGAAATGGGTCGTGATTTTTGCAGGTATATAAACGCATAACTTAAAATTAAAAAAAAAACAAGAAGGTTTATGAGATAATATTATCGTTTTGAATTTAATTTTTATTTCAAGCTGCTACTATGATTCCACTACCGCCATGTTTTCATCCTGTCTGGCTTGGTTAGAAAAGGATTTCTGTACCTGCTCTATTGCGCACTCTCCTTCTTTCTTTGTCTCTCATTTATCCACGATCGTTAGGTTTTCATATATATATATATATATACATATATTTTGTCTTTTGTCTTTTGTAATGTATATAGACATTATAATGGCGGTCTCTTACTCTAGTGCATCTCACCTAACATAAACGTTTGTTTTTTGATGTGTAATAACGGTGTGTCTGTTCGTTTGTTATTATTGAACATTTGTTTTTTGTCTGTTATAACTAGTGATCTGCAGCTCCTCTATTATTCTTTTTTTTTTGTATGAAATAAGACCTCTTTATCTTCTTCAAAAATGGAAAGAGAGGTAGTAGGTTATTTGCTTTTTATTCTTGTATCATTGTGAAATAGTAATTTTCAAAGGAAAAAACGCTAACAACAAGCATAGCATTGAAGATGATCCATTACGCTTTTTCTCGGTCCTGTTTTTTCACGTTTCCTAGCTTGTGTATGATCAGTGCATACAGATTCGTTTAGCTTCCAAGATTTCGTTAACGGGTGTTGTGTTTCTATCTATCTATCTATCTATCTATCTATTATACTAAAACGTTGATTTATTCGTTTGTTTTGCGCACACTCACTCTTTATGATACTTGTATTAACGTATACTTAGATAGGAATACATTAAAAAAATAACATATAACAAATTATGGTTTTTTCTGTTTCGTTTGGTTCTTTTTTTTCTGTAGACGTGCGTGCTATATATTTCTTTCATACGTACATTCAAGCAACCATTAAAACTATTTGAAAAAACCAAACCGTACGTTTGATGTACTATCCGTTCGTTTTTGTTTGTTGTTTTGGCGTGATATCATCTATCATTAAACAAAATATATCTAGCATTATTTGATCGGATATGATTTATCCATCTTTGGTTTAATTTTTTATGTGCTATTTTATTTCAATGCCGCACCGTTATGCTTATTTGCATTGCAAGAGAATCAGCATTTAGTTTTCAAGGATTGAGTACAGCTGTATGCAACGTTGCTTGATGTGATTTAATAGGCTGCCAGTAAAAATGAAGTATTGAGCATTCTTGACTGCATTGGTTTGTACAAGAAATTTCAAACTATTCGTATTTTAAACAGTAACATAGGCTACAAGATGCTTGTGCTCGAGACAATGATTCAATGTTCTGCGAAAGAAAAATAAAAGTTTGAAATGTCACTTATTTACTACAATAATAGTGAATTTAGAAGAAAGCAAGCAGTAGTGAATGATCAATTTTAGCTTTCGAATAAAACTTCTCCAAGCAAGTTACTCTACAACTGATTTAACTAACACTCGTATTTTGACTTAGAAAATACTTTTTAGAGGCTGTTATTATTCCCATGTGTTAAAATCCTGAATTGATCTATATACGAAAGTATTCATAAAAGCTATCCATCATAAAGTATGAGGAAATTAGACACTAAACATTCGCCGACTAGAAATCCATTGTAATCGATCAATTTTTGATTCCGTGAATTCAACTTATCTCATTTTGTATTAATAATCAAGGAAACTATAGAGAAAACAAAGTGAAGAGAAGTTCAAATTCGGTATAGACTCCAGGCCTCAATCTGGAATAATTGAATCTTTAAATTTAATGCAAGTTAATAACTAGAAGAGTTACATTTCAGTTTTATTTACAAATGTTTGTCTTTTTTTAAAGATTTAGACTATATTGTAAGTGATTCTAAGTAACTTCAGTCGGTTCATCTAGATATCTTTTCCTCAGAATGACTCCGATTTTATTTTAAGAAAGACTTCAAACAAGAGAGAAGACATGACATGGTTTAAGGATGGACAATGCAACCGTACTAAGATAGGCAAAGATTCATGATAAATGCGCTTCATTGTCTTGATTAGAATTTTTGGCAAAATTTAAAAAAAACGCAGTTCTTTTTCCAATGACCTTTAACATACGAAATGAGATGAACCGGAAAGCATTAGCAATAGTGCTAGATTCTTCATTCGACTGCATACTGAAGTTATTTTTATTTTACTTTGTACCGGTTAAACGTACATGGCATTTTTTCCTATAGTAATACTTGAAATACTTCTCTAATTATCAAAATAAACGAAAGGACGTTGAGTCTCCGTTTATTTTTTGCATATACGGCTGGGTAAAAAGTAGCAATCAATTTTTTAGCATAAATAATAGGCAAATATAAAATAACTTATGTCAAGCAATCATCAATAGTAAAAATTACTTTCCAAATTTGAATCTAACGAATCCAATAACCAATAAATTTCAAAAACTGACTCGATTTTTATGTGAGAGTTCCGTTAGAAATTTCGACAGAATGCACACACATATTTTCTCGTACTTTATCAGATTCTATTAATGAACGTAGGATAATATCACAAAGCGACACTACTATGTGTTCAATAGTAGTATAATGCTGACAACTGATATCCATGAACAAAAAAGAAAAAATGAGACACTAGATCATAAAATTGATTTTTTCAACTTAACAAATGATCGATACTATGTAGAAGAGTGTAACAGATTTTTCGGTTAGGCTACAATTGTTAGATTCACATCGAATTATTGGTGACTAAATAATAAATAAGAATGCTATGATGCGTTGTATCTATATGAAAACTAGAGGATTTGTGCAGTAATAAGTTTCCATATAATGTCTATATTTTACTTCAGCAACGGCGCATTCCTTTAAAACTCGATGTTTAAGACAGAGAAGAAATTGAACACATAGTCTATATTTGGATGTTCTTTTTTTGAATGGTTTCCTATTTAAAATAAGATTTTTATTGGAAGCCAATTGACCATATTGATATAGAAAGGTTTGTAAAAAGCATTATTTTCAAATCTTGCTTTTGTTTGTACTATTCTAGTTCGTGGTGATATTCGTCGCAATTCGTAAATAATCAATAATATTTCATATGATTTATGATCACAATTTCGATCGACATACATATTTCAGATGATGAATAACACAATCATGAATGAATCTAATTCGAACATATGAAATCATTGATCATGTACAGTTCAAGTTCATTCGTTTTCTTTTGTTTTGTGAAATTTGAATTTTTCACGATATCGAAGATATTGATTGATAGAAGTATCGAATATGAGTAGAAGGTTTTATTTCTTCGATCAGATCAAATGACGATATTATCGATGATGATAATTTCGAGAGATATTAGTCATATAAGTAACGGTAAAAGATCTTACACATAAATCGTTCGTTAGAGAAACAAAACGATAAGAGCATCATTTTTGTAACACGAAAAGAAAGAATAGTGTGAGTATTTTTTTTTTCGTTTTACTATTTTAAGAAAATAACAACAAATAGATATTTTAATCTTTTGGTTTTGTTTGCTTTTTTTTGTGGAACGTTTTACCAGTAAATAGGAAGATGAAGAGGAAAAAAGTGTGTAAGAATAGGAATACAAGAACAATAACAGAGGCAATAAGCAGAAAAACTAAAAACAACAACAATGATGACAAAAGAGAGAGTTTCTTTATTTAAAGTTTTCTTTTTTTCTTATTATGGTTCGATAGAATGGTTTTGAATGTACAAAAATTCGACTCATAAATTTAATTTCCATTCCATAGACCAGATTCTTTGACGGTCATTTGAAGGAAATATTGTGCTTGACTTATTTGTGTCGGCGTACCTTGTATTGTTATAATGCGATCGTTTGAACCCGGTGCTGGATCATCGATACGAATCATAGCTCCAGATGTTTGACGTATTTGTGCAATTTTCGTACCGCGATGTCCTATAATACAGCTAGCTAAATGATTCGGAATGGTAACTTGATTTGTTTGTGTCTGAGATTGATTGTAATTCGAAT
The DNA here is from genome assembly GCA_900239685.1 of Rotaria macrura. Classification (NCBI taxonomy): domain Eukaryota; kingdom Metazoa; phylum Rotifera; class Eurotatoria; order Philodinida; family Philodinidae; genus Rotaria; species Rotaria macrura. Next base: position 204,937 of record OENT01000032.1, read on the forward strand.
CGTTTCCAGTTATTAATGGTCGTGGTACTGGTAGCGGTAGCGGTGGTCCTTGATTGTAATTATCATTTGGACCGTTAGGATAATTATTATTATGATTGTATGATGGACCTTGAAAACCAACTTGATCGCGTTGACCACGGTAAGCTGTGGGTGGGGGTGGACCATTGTTACTCTGTTGATTCATCATCATACCATGTTGACTTTCTGAGAAGCCACCTAGAATATGAAAAAAAAAATGTCTCATGGCTATAAAAACAGACGAAACTCATAGAGAACACGAACCATATTCCGAGGAAAGACTTTCATCAAAATTAAATGGATCATAACAACACGCTTGTCCACGTGGCGGTGTTTGTTCAAGTATACTAAAAACTTCACGTAAGCAACGTTCAATGTCATCAGCACGACCACGTAATGCAACAACACGTTCTGTCGAAAATGGTAAACATTGAACGAAAACTTTCATTCCAACATTAAATTTTGATCGAAGTTCACGAACACGATCACCTCCTTTGCCTAGAAAATAAATAGAACAAAAAAAACAATCAAATGATATCAATGAACATCATTGTTTGTGTTCGTGCGATGTAGAATTTACCAATGACAGCTCCAGCTTGACTTTGATGTGTAAGTAATCGTATTTCACTTTGATCGTTTTGTACCCGTTGATTATCTCTCATCGTTGGTAGTATGTCAATAATAGCTGCTAAACATGAATCATAATCACCTTGAATCGTTAAAACACGTTCTGGTCCCTGTTAGAGTACGAAAAGAAACGATAACGTTTATACGCAGCAACAACGGAAAATTACATCATTTGAAACTAATCGACTTACATTACAATCGGGAACTTGTATAACAACTTTATGTTTCTGACGAAGTGATTGAATATTTGAACCTTTCTTGCCAATGATAGCTCCAGCATCGCGACTACATACCAAAAAACGTACTTCAAGCCGTCCATGACTATTTGCATTACCACCACGATTTGTTCCGTTGCTTGCATTATTTATGTTATTATTATTATTATTATTATTTTGTTGACCATTGTCCTCATTACCCATATTGGAATTATGTTCACTCATGAATGTTTTACACGAAAAAAAAAGGGGAAAATGGATAATTGAAGAGCTACGTTCTGCTAACTGACTGATCTAAAATACGATATAGATAGAGAGACGAAGAATATGTCTACCGTCAAACAAAGAAATTCATTTGAAAGAATGATTAGATGAATATTGCAAAAAGATATAGAGAACAAATGATGGACAGAGAATGTCATTCAATGAGTATGAACTGCCCATTTGAATTTATTGAATGCATTTATGCAGTGTACAATATGTTGGTTTGCATGATGCTACAATCCGATTGATGGGAAATGAAGAGACGAAATGTTTTTATTGGCTCAGTTAATGACGAACAAAAAATTAGACATTCTTATTTCGTTGTTTATTTGTTTTTTCGATCGCATTACCACATATGAATGAGTCATCACTTGATTCCTGTGAGCGAGATTCATTCGTTGATGCCTTTTTTAATGTTGCCTTGGAATCGAATCCATCTACTAGATTTGTACTTGAAAGAAATCAAGAATTATTTACTAAATGCCAGAAGTCAATGTCAATTAAGCTATTTTGTAACATCATTTCGTTTTTAAAAAGCATCATCAACTTACGTCATCTACTCACTTCTGTCGAATTCATTTGTATGATGTGCTTGTTGATGAACATAGTCCATTGAGATATGTCGTAGGTTGAATAATGTAAAGATTCATTCGTAGAAAAAGCACCTTGACAAAGAACATACTAATGAAACGAACAGTGAAAAACAGATACAGTCAAACAATGAATACATAATGGCTACATACAGTAGATGCAAATGTATCGTACACTTACCATGGCAGTTATGCTAAAACAAAAAGTTGATCTTAAACCCATGTGAAATATTTAAGTGATACAAATAGATTGCATTATCGAATATTTTGAATGGTATTAATTGTCAGCGTTAGTTGCTGGAACTTTTCGTTGTTTTTTTGTTAGGAAACTGCTTTAATAAAGTCACTTCTCTTACATAAAACACTTTTAAGAAAAAGATAATAAGTCACTATGTTGTCTTATTTCATACATTTATAACAGATTTATATTTTCGAGTGTTTCTATCGAATCAAGCTTTCATAGTGATGTGGATTTTTCACAATAGCCTCAAACAATCGGTCGAATTTTTTGTTTGATTTTATAAGTGCTACGTGAAAATAAGAGAATAATATTGCATAATTGTTGCGATAGATGTGTACGATAAATATATTTCGTTATTAGCTAAGTGAAATGGAGACATATCATTCGAATGCAAACAAAAATGTGGATTGAACGGTCAAGAGTTCAGTTCATATCGCGTAAGACTACGAGATATAAACGATTAAAAGATTGGATTGATGAACTTCTACTGTAATTACTATGAATTACTAAGGGAGTCAATAGTTGAATTTTGCCCTTTTTGTATTTTTTCGGGTTTTTAAATTTATTAACTTACTATATTTAGCAAGACAGTATGAAACACACGATATCTGTTGACATATCTACCTTCAATATTATTGAATGCAGTTTAAAATTCAAATGATGTTTTTAGAAAAAAAAAGTGATATATATTTCTGAAATATATGGTGCCCATAGTTTTGTATTACACATAAATCTTGACTTAGGTAAATGAGAAAACCTTGATTTATTTTCGAAACGATACGTCACGAGAAGCTCTATTAAAACTGAATGATTTAATTCAGTTTTTCCTGTTCTATTCGTTTTTCTTATACTCAAAATAAATCAACATTCTGCATGCTAGTGTCACTTCCCATCGCATTGAAAATGTTCGGAAAACTTCTCTGATACCATTTAAGCATTGAATGATATAGCTATCTAACGACTTTCGATGGTATATCTTTGAAAACAAAATTCAATACTTAATAATCATCTCAAATTCACATCGCTTCAAAACAAATGTCTTGCAAAGATTTTCAGCTTGATTGGAATTGATCGTTTCATGTAGCTCACTCATCTTGAGTGAAAGACAAAGGAGTTGCATCATTCAGTTTTTCTAAAACTTCTTGCAGATTCGTAATAAATTACAGACTCTTAAAAATTTTTTAAAAAACAGAGGTTCTATTGTTCCCAATAGTAGATTAAACAAATTTTAGTTGTTTACTGTTTCATAGCAATGTTAGAGAGTAAATGAATTTGTCTCGTGAAAGAAATAAAAGTTTATCTGATCTTATATATATATTCGTTTATTCTAATATAGACCATTTACTTTTCAATATTGATATAATCTCTCTGGAGAGTCTACATCCTCTGATTCATTTTCAATGAATACACAACACGCATTCACACATAGGCGGCGCGCCAGCAATGCGAGGGGTAGCAATTGCTACCCCTACGGAAATTTAGGGGTAGCAATAAAAAGTTATTGCTACCGCTAGTAGAGCGTATTCAGATAGCTGTCAAAAGAGCGTGTATATCCTATTGAACTCACTTTACTTTCTTGCAAGACTATTTTGATCGTGTTGTTAAATGATGATGAAGTAAAACAAATTTCTCAATTCTATAATATGAATTATGATGAATTAAGAAGTGAACAACGAATGTACAAATTAGCACTATGTGAAAAAAAACAACTGACATTAAAATGTACAACAAACGTTTTTATGGAACATAGTTTTCATCAATCACTTAATACCATGAATGATTTACCGAAAATATTATGGACAATTCCAGTTAATACATGTGAATGTGAAAGAAGTTTTTCTTCCTTAAGACGACTTAAAACATACATTCGCAGCTCAACAGGCCAGGAAAGATTATCAAGTCTATCGTTAATAAATATTGAACGTACGTTTGACATTGATATAGATACTATTATTACTGACTTTGTATCGAAAAATCAAGAACGAGAAAAAGTATTTTGAAAATAAATAAATAAATAATGTATAAGTTTTGAAATCGAAAGCTTTTTAATAAAAAGTTTTATAATTATTATTATCAGTTTTATATATTTATTGCTACCCCTAGAAATTTTGGCTTGCGCCACCCATTGAATTCACAGTATGAATTATATTTCACAGTACAATAAGAAGATTCGTATGTAATTGTCAAGACCAATCGTTTGATAGATGCATCGAATATCTAGCAGACAAAATATTACCATTTGACTTGGAAATATGTTTGATCTAACTTTAAATCATAACAACAATATGTCAACATTCTAGAATTTGACTTCGGCACACGAAAAAATAGATTATAGTACAGTATGAATTCGTCTGAAGATTAATTTACTAGTGTTGGTACCTTTCAGAATTATATAACTTTGCGAGTGAAAATTAAGACTTAGACTATGATACGGTGTGTAACCCCTCGAATCAGACACTCTTCGTACACATAGATTTGTTGTTGAGCAAAACATGGATTGTATGGAAACTTCATCTTTCAAAGGTTCATCGCAATAGATCACTTCGATTGAATTCAGTTGTCATGCAGAAAGATGATTTATTCTTGAATATTTTTTTCTATGCAAATAAAAGTTCACCAATACACTGTGTCGAAATAAATTGTACGATGAACAAGTTCGAACAATACGCTCATGAGCAGAGATTTGTGAAATTTTGTATCTTTTTTTCTTTCTATTCCGACTCTATTGATATTATTTTTCCTCTTCATTTCAACTTCTCTTGAACACATATAATGATTAGCAATCATTAACAGTTCAATGTTTCTGGGTCAACAATCCTTTTCTTTTTAATCGATATACACATCTCTATTTGAGAGACGTCACTTAATAGTAATTATCTCTATAATTTCATAACTAAATCCTGATATACATATATATATATATATAAAATATATGTAACTATTCTACGAAGAGACTCTATCTCTGATGTTTTTCTTTAATTAAAATCACGTTTATTATTGCTTTGATTTCTACGATATCCTTCGCTTCCTCTATGTCGGTATCATTACATTCGACTACTCCAATAGTTCTATCTAGAAAAACAAATGGCACGATTGTTATATCGATCTAATCAATCGATGAAATCTCATCTTGCATATGCACTCCTCCCCATCCTACAGTCACAGTTCTATCCCATTCCATCGTATTGTTACGGTAGTTTATACAATTTGATACTATCAAATAAATAACAACAATTAAAACATTTCATCGCATCTATAAATATTTCGAATTCTAACGTATACAAATTTCGTCTTAGATTTCAATATTTCAGGTGAAAAAAAAGAACAAAGAATTTATACGACATTTCTATATATCGTTTCCTTGCCTATTTCTCAATCTAATGAAAGGCGTTCCCTTTATACCAGATGGCGAACACGAGCAGCAGCAGCAACAACAACAACAACAACAACATAGAAAAAGTCGGCCGCGATCGATTCGATTAGCAAGAAAGCTTTGACATTTGACGTTCATCATCTGTTATTGTAATCAATGAAGATCATAGATACCTAAAGAAAGCATCATCTATTGCGCCTCATTTTCACCTCGAAATAAAAGAAACGAAGACAAAATTACTTTCTCTGTTCTTGTTACACATCATTGATAAACAGAAAGAAATCTATTGAGATTAAACAAATAACATTTGATTTTCGCTCCAGCACTTGCCCCTTTTTTTTCGTCTATATTATTGTATATACATAAGACATGGATAAAACAAATATATATATATATATATATATATAAATATATATATATATATATAAATATATAAGATGATTATTCCGATATGTGTCTCCATAAAGTGCTCTTCGACAATAATAGCAGGGATGTAAATAATACAAACGGCTTTTTCGTCCATCTGGACACCATTGGACTCGTGTGCATATAGTTAATTAGGGCGAAAAATTCCGATGACGACTCACTAAGTTCAATAAGCCGGAAATGTAAACAACAAGAAGACGACGACATAAATGCCGTAGGAGAGAATTTGTTTTGTCGTCCTTTTTCCTTTAGCAATCATTTATGTTTATTTATACAGCAACAAAAAAAAAGAAAAAGAAAGAAAAAGAAAATCTAGTGGCTAGCAATGCTTTCGTCATCTTCGGAATCTCCATCTTGTTCTTCATTGGATGTACGAAAAGATGTTTTTTGATTGACTTTATCAATTTTAGCCAAGACAGCTCCTCGGACTCGTTTAAATTTCATACGACGATTTTGAAACCATACCTTAAAATACGAGAGAGAGAGAGAGAAAGATAGTGATAGACAGATATACAGAAAACAAATGTGAACATTTTATCATTTTAAATGAAAACTTCATTTACCTTCACTTGCCGTTCGGTTAAACTTAAGGCAACAGCTATTTCATAACGACGTAAACGTGTTAAGTAATTATGTTTTAGAAATTCACGTTCTAATTCACGTATTTGATTTTTCGTGAAAGCTGTACGTTCTTTACGTGGCTTTGTATTGACCGGAACTGATTGGGCTGGACTCACACCGTTGTTAATTGATGAGGATTCATTTGACGACGAAGCTGAAGAAGAAGAAAAAACATGATGTTTTTTTATTATGAAAACTACTTGATAAAAGTAAGCACACAAAAAACAGAAATACGAACCTCCTGATGATGATGCTTTTGGACTTAAACCAATTGTTGATGATAAATCATTGAGATTTTGAGTTTGAGTTTTATTATTATTATTATTATTATTATTTGCTTGTTTGAAATTATTTGGAGATATTAACTGGGATGTTGATGAGGATGATGTTGTTGTTCCTAATGAAGGATTGTCAGCAAATAAATGATGATGATGATTATGAGCTTGATCGCAATTGAAATTAAAATTAAAATACGCAGCTACAGTAGCTTTTGTTGATGCTGATGAAGTTGACTTATAATCGAGATCGGTTGGTGTCGATTGCTGAGAATTATTATAAGCAACATATGGATGAGAATGATAATCAAGTGTAGGATCATATTTTGAAGATGATGGTGGAACTGAATGGGATGCTGTCGGAAACCAACAATCATTTTGATTTGTATATGCACTTGCAGGATGATGATAAGGACGCATTGAATATGTCGATTGAAAACGATGATAATCCATCGGTGAATAATGTTGAATATGGGACGAGAGCGCATGTAAACGTTGCTGTTCTTCCATGCTATTAAAATATAAATAAATGATAAGATTTAGTTTTACACTGTCTCTCTCTCTCTATCCTTCTGGCTTTTTTGTTTGTATCTTTTTGATTCTCACCTGATTTCAAGCTATTAATCAAACGATGATGTTAACTATTTTAGCAGAAATATGTATGTGAAGAAAAAATAATTAGCAAAAGTCGATCGAAAAAATACAAGAAGAAGATATTCAGTGTCTCATAGAGAAGACGCGACGAGAGAAGAAGAAAAATATCATTCGAAGACTATTTATTCCTATTGGCTTATCGAGACATAGTGAAGCCAATCAATGATTTTTCTGAGACCAAACGAGATATAACACGTCAAACAGCATGGAACTTTCAAGATCAAGCCACTTGAAAACTTATTGAAATATTGTCTTGTTTAGAAACGAAGAAAATCATGTATGCTTGAGAAGAACGATATGTATTGTTGTTAGTCTTTTATCTTTTTCGTTAATGACAAAAAATGATCAAAAAGAATACAAATTCGATGATATCATACTGTACACAATCAACATAATATATTTTCATTGATACTTATAGGTCACAAGCAAATGCAAAAAACTAAAACTTACGAAGTACAATCATGTGCTATTGGACGAAGAACGTTTTTCTTTCTTGTTTCAATCGTAATACATATGAATTACATCAGATTATATAATAAAACATATTTTGCTACTCTACCTTGGAAAGAAAAGATTCTCCAGTGTGTAACCAGACTGGCCAGATGTTTAAATAATAACATAAAGAGCTCATCAACACCGCAATATAGATTCATTTCTTACAAGGAAATATGATAATGATTCTTTGATTCATACCTGTACCAAGAACAACCAAAAATCGTCTATGATGAATATTAACGCTCGTTACAATCTAAAACAATACATTGTCATTTCTTAGGAATACTAAAATAAAACAATGATATTCAATTGATTTAACTTCATTCATTTACAATAAAATGATAATCCTATTCTTACTAGTACAAAAGAAAATATCGTTCTATTTTGTATTCTAAAAAAGTGTATTCAGAATACATATGTAGTAATCTAAGATTTTATGTGTTTAATAGTGTAAGAAACTAACACACGTCTACTGTTCGTATCCAATAGAGAGACAGATAATTTATGTCTATATCGATAGTTTCATATATTGCAGGATACTTGATTATCTATTCGTTTTGGAATCGTAATTGGAATGATTTCGGTGATTTGCCACAAATTCTAACGTCAGCATTTAATGAAAGAAATAATAACAGTAGTTTTTCACTGAAGAAATTTTAAAGAGAAAATATCTGTTCATTTGAATAATTATCATACAAGTCAAAAAAGGAGGAATTATAATAGAAATTGTGCGATCGCTATAAATAGCTTAGCCGACGATAAGTGTCTTCTTTTTTATTCGAAAAGAAACAAGAATTTTGTGAAAAAGTGCAAATATTCATTTAAAATTTGGTTTTCCTACCGTCTAAAACTCTTTCTTTTTCTTTTACAGAGATGCTTGAAATTCTCTGACTAGATAGATATATGTTTACAAAATGCGACATTTATAGCGCGCCCACGTCATAATCTAGCCAAAAGCATGCTTATTATCTCAGTGTCTGCTCTCTACATGAAACAGTTTGTAGTGGAAAAGTCAATGGTTTCAAACTGTAAGTATAGCACGAACATATTGAAAATAATCTGTGGAAATGCGTCAATAGCACATGTTTTATAGAGTGTAATTAATTTCTTCAAGTGGACTGATTTGCGTAGTCCAATCTTAAATTAAAGGCATCATTAGGGAAAACATAGCAATGCATTGAGAACTGCGAGTTTGAAAGGATGAAGAAAAAACGTCAAATTTTCTTGTCCGTATTCGAAACAAAAATGAAATCCTTATTTCAAATTTTAATTGTTGTTTTATTTAACTGAATTATGCTCAAGTGGATCAAAATTCAACATACGTATTATCAATACTTTTCATCCCATCAAACATGTCCGAGCTAGTTCAAGGAGCATTAGTGATAGAAATTTATTTAAAATATATTTATTTTTACTGCCACAAACATGAAGTATTATTGTTGGTTGTTATCAAGTAGGAAAAAGAATTGTCAAGGGTGTTTCATTAGTCGGCAACTAGAAAAAGAAATAATAGGAATAAAATTATATCACGAAAATGATAGTACACCGTTAAAATTAGAGCGAAAAATTCTGATTTAATCGATTGAAAAGTCAACAGTGATTGAGTTTTGAATTTTTCAACGAAAAATACTGATTACTTTCAGAGATAATTTGATACCTACAGAGATGTTATAATCTCTTCTGCCGATAGTTGTCTTCTTCATATCATAGATAGCAATTATAAGTAATTCCATGAGAAAAAGATAAATAGGCAACTTTAAACACATACATCTTAAAATTTGCTATAACAGGTTTTATCGTTACCCAAGCAGACAAACATTTGGAAAAACGCGTTTAAATGCACAATCGGGAACGCCGATTGTGAGTCACTAACGCTCATTAACAACACGCAAGAAACGCGTTTTTTACGCAGAGTTTTCACTTTCCGAGCGTGAAAATGGATAAAAACTCTAGTCCAGAGCGTTAAAACGCACAATTATTCGACGAATTGAAAGCCAATGCGTTTAAACAATCAAAATTAGAGTTTTTATCCGTTTTCACGCTCAGAAAGTGAAAATTCTCCGTAAAAAACACGTTTCTTGCGTTTTGTTAATAAGCGTTAGTGACTCACAATCGGCGTTCCCGATTGTGCGTTTAAACGCGTTTTTCCAAATGTTTGTCTGCCTGGGTATCTCTATTTGCCAGTATTAATCTTTGGAATCTCTTAAAATAAATGTCGTCTTCTCTTGAATCGTTTGACGAACTATTTTCCTTTATGGAAACGTTTTTTTCAAAATTTATAATTATGCTTCAATTAAACCCTCGAGATAGGAAAGGACTTCCTAGAATAGTCGCAGCATACGACATGTCAGATGATACCCCTTGAGAAAATTATCCTATCGCAGTTTAATAATACTTATCGAAGAACACAGAAAAAGCTTGGAACTGTTTCGCGTGTGCAGCCACATTCAGTAATACTCTGCCAAATCTAATACAAAATAATGGTCTATCGATTATTTATGTACAGATTCGAAGACTTTTACTAGACAGATGATCACATAGGTTAACTGTTTTGCTTCTATGAAAAATGCTTCCTCTTTGTGTCAAAGAAGGCTATCATTCTTTTTAAAGAAACATGTTGAGATATTTTTCGAAATACCCAACAGTTTTACTTAACCAAGGTCAAATTGTACAGCCGAGTTGAAATGCATTTAGCCAATTAAAATAAAGTTATTCTTTAGAAAAAGATACCGTATTTTTGTAAATCCTATCGGCTATGTCAATTGGCAATCGTTTTTCTTCTTATTCGATATGCTGAAATATTACTCCTCATTTACTTAGACAATAATAAGAGTGTATAAAAAGTATAGCTAATAATCTCGTTATCCTATAAATCTGAGAAAAAGACACAACAATGAAATTACAAGTTCTTGCAGAGTTCACAACGAAATTTGGTTCCTATTGCCATGTATATTTTAGAATAAATCTATGCAGTTTCGAAATAACAGAGTCGAATATAAAACTCTGAATCTCGTAATACGGCGAGCGTTTCATTACATTTTTCATTCATCATTTATTTCCAGAGAAAAGATTATTTTCAGTTTTCTTGTGCAAAAGAGAATTTTGTTAAAGCGGACTCATGTGGTAATTTTGAATTGAGAAACAACGAAAAAATTGACTGACTTTAAAAACTTTCATTATAAAAATATAATTATGTCAAAATTGAAGATTGCATTGTTATGTAATGGAAATATTACTGTGATGAAAATGAAAGCAATCATTATTTTCTGTTATTTGAAATGAGTGGTTGTGTTCATGTTAAATTGTCTAATTTATCTACATCTATTTATAAACGATATGCTTTGTTGGGGCCAATAAAATATTCATCCAAGTATGTTGAATGAATAAGATCTTGTTGTTTTTTTTTCTCAATAGTCAATTGACAAGTAGAATTTAAGTCAAGTATATAAGGTCGAACTTTGTCACGTTTTTATAAAGTACAACTATGATTCAACAAAATAGGTCGTTTATAGTTCTAGAAAATCTTTGGACACTATCTAGCAGAGCTCCGAATGGGATGCGATGAGACGAGATGTTTGTCCCATGAGACGAATTTTCTTCATCTGTCCCATTCCATCCCATCTCGTCCCGTGGGATTTTCATACAATATGACATTCTATTGTTCTATCGAATATTTTGTAAAATTTTCATATTACTGAAAACTCTTACCTTTTCAAATACAATCTATTTTAATAAAATAGAAGAAGAATTATCTTAATTTTCTTATATCCTCAACAAAACTACAAAAGTAATTAGCACAACTATTAATGCCATAGAACCACATTACTCTTAAAAGGAAATCGACTATTTTTAACTTCACTTCTTGCCTTTTTGATTTTATATGCAATGACTTGTGATTCATTTCAACATTTAAAGACATTCTGAGTCACAATTGTTCGTCATAATAGAAAATAAGAACGAAAAATGAGATTGATTGTCGTTAATGCCTATTAACTTTATCTTTTATACAAAAGTTTCATACACGAAAAATCCATTAAATACCCTATGTGACGCATCTTTCATCATATGGATTCGTGTTTCATCCCAACACATCCTATGGAATATTTACGAAAAGTAATTTCGTCCCATAGGATCGAATGGGAGAGCTCCCTTCTATTCGGAGCTCTGCTATCTAGCTTTTATGTATAAAATTTGAAATACTGATTTTATTAGTTACTAGAAAGAAGTGGCCAGTAGTAAAATATGAAAATCTTAATCTGATAGACGATGCTACTTAAAAAATGATATTTGTAAAAAGTTTAGTAAATTCAAGAAAAATCATCTATTACTACCGACTAGCATCCTATTTCGTTCTTTTATCAGCCTAGCTACTGATGGCTGCATATGTCTCTATATAGTTGAAAAATAAAATAAAAATTTAATCTATATGATTAAATAATAACTTCTTTCGAATTCTAGTTCATTACTCAATAGGGTTTGATAATACGACAAATATTTGCATAGTTTTCATCATCTGCATTTGAATTAGAAAGCATATTTCGACTAGAATCATTCAAATTCTAACACGCCAAGTTTTCTAGCGTTTCATTACTTTGTGAATAGTCGTCAGTTATTTTACATGGTAAAATCTTGGATGAAGTATTTGAACGATGGTCATCTGAAAACTTTAAACCGACCACGTTACCAATAGCAAACGTTCGTTTACCATCCAATTCATGTAAATAACCATTGAGTTTTGAATAGAAGCCACCTCGATTATCAAAAGAAATAATGGCTAGATGGTTACAATTAATAATTCTTTGTTAACTTCAGATCGAAAAGTTTCCATCAGTTAAAAAACATTCATTATCGATTAGTGCATAAGAACTTAATGATTATTTGTCTTAAAGTCAACTAGCTCTATCCTAGTTGAGTCTTGAATTTTAAAGACAACTAGTTGTATGTGAAAGGCAAACTGAATTTTAGAGTTAACTACGACATATACATACAAACTGTTGTTTCTTTTCTTTTTTTTATAGGAGACAGAAGATTTATTGATAAATACCATGAGGTTTTCTTTCAATTTTCACTGAATGAACTAGTTCAAAGATCACTTAATGATGTACATAGTCTTTTTGTAACGCAAGAACTTATTCTTGTTTAAAACATTTATGTCTTCATTATTCATGAAAAAGGAAGTAGTTAATATACAACAGAAAAGAAATGTTTAGTCATTGATTAGTAGGACATTGTTTCGTTTTCCATAAACGATATTGAGCCATTTGTGTTGGAAATTGTGAGCTTAATTCAACGGTTAATGTATCCGCAAACTTGGAAAGTGTTTCATTCTTTCCATTTATTTCTTCGTTTCGTTCAAGTGTACGTTGTAAACAATCACGTGTAAACATTTGAGGATTTTTTAGATCGTCAACGTAGCTAAATACATTCAATAAATAGATAAGAATAATTCAAACGAAAAAGATTTTCTTTTCACTTTATTAATTGTCCAGGAATCATGACATCATGAAATTGATCTTTCGTTTGATCGACATCTTTTAGTAAGCCAATAATCTCATTGAGTACTTGATCAACACGAGGTTGAGATTGTGCTTGAAAATCAGTTACAGTTACATATAAATTCCATGTTTTATCAATCAAATTTTCTAATTCAGTTGATAATCTTCCAAAAGAGTCATTCATGTTTATTTCGTAAAAACTGATCTATCGAGTAGGTAATTTTGTTCATTTCATTCATTTTTACTTATATACGAGCTCGAAATTGGGATGGTTGACCAGTTGAACCAATCAGATTTAGCAGAGGAAAGAGTGCGTACAGCTCGGTTCTTATATATTTAATATATCGGCATGGCCGAACATTACAGAAATTCCGTACGGAATTTTATTTTTTGAGATTATAATCTTTGTTACTTCTTTGTAATATAAGCAAACTTTCGGAGATTTTTATCAGAAATAGAGCTTGTTTAGATCTATCACCAATAAAGATTTCATTCATTTCTCTTCTACTGCAGCAGAGTCATATCACAAAAAGCAACCGTTACTGAATTTCAAAAAAATTTAATCTTTTTTGGAGTGACTAGGAGTAAATCATTTTCATATGAGAGAACGAAGAATCCAAATCAAGGTTACATTCAAAAGTTGTTGCGCTTCCAACAACCTGTTAGAATATCAGGTCGCTTCTGGTCGACTTTTGCTGCGTCAAATAAAAAAGTTTAAAATATCGTTGGTTACGGAATTTCATTTTGTTACGTAATTCCACATTTTCGCTAATTTATACAGGGGAAGGTTTCATGACTTATCATTTCAAACCATACACATAAAATTGGTCTTTTTTTCTGATACATGAGTACGATGAAAACAGTCTTATCATTGCAGTATGTTTGTTTTATTCTCACAATAAAATCTCATAAAATGTTTCGATTAGTTTTCAGAGAAAAATAAAATCTAATAACGTCAGAAAGCTGCACCTTTCGGATGAATTTACTCGATAGATTTTTATTGCAGCATATATCGGGGAAAAACTTGAGTGCATATCACTCCACTCTTAGTTTTCAACGAATCTGATAAGCTGTTGGTAACACACTTTCGATTTTAGACGGTTTCTCTAGCTTTCCATTTTTAAACCTCCCTCATACAAGAGCATTTATCTATGGTCGTGCCGATATGGTTTGTAAGATAAACGTATATTTCTTTTCGAATACTAGTGCGTTTCGTGTCCATCCTATCTATGAGAATTTACAGAAAAAAATAAAATAAAAAATCCAAAAAGAAAGCGTACGAGTAGATCAACACTATTGTGAAAGTTAATGCGCATTGAAGATGTGATTTCAGTAGAGTAGTTTGCTCAATGAATAACAAACTCGATTTCAAACCGTTATATCTCTTAAAAAGTTAGTAACCTACATTTTCACTCACTGGTGTGCCCAAGTAAAAATTTATTTTGACGAAAACACGAAAGTCAATGTTTTGGGTTGTTTCTTTTTTAAAAACCTGTTTTAACAGTTTTCGTTATCTTGATATGTTCTGTTAATTAAAAAAATGATTCTTTCATTCGAGGAAATACAGATGCTTTTTTAGTTTGATGTTCAAGATATTGAAGAAAGTTGATACTTTGATTATTCAGATACGAGTGAGTATTCAAATCTGTGACAAATCTTCTATTCAAATCATGAATAGGACTCTTCTTTGTGATGATAATAGGAGAAGTGAACACTTGAATAATGTTTTTTTTTCAGGGGTACTGTCAGTAGTTACTAAAATGTTCTTAACATGTGTATATAGATTTTTATTTTTTCAACAATAACTCTTAAAATCAGTCACGTGACAAATGAAGTACAACATTCTCTCCATGACTCTTATTCTTCATAACATTTGATCTAGTAATTTATACCTATGTATATAGTTGCTAAATGACACAGCATCTCTTGAACATTGTATCATTTAGTAAATCATCTACTGATTTTACAGAAAAATGTATAGTCTATTTATTTTTACATTAGTATTTTTTCGCATAGTTGTCGTTGTCATCATCAGTCGAAGCCGTATGAGAACTTACATTAATAACTCAAGCAATACGAAGACTAAACGATTGTGCTACCAGCACATCTATTGAATGAAAATAATTAATACGAACAGAGAATAAATTGATTGATGCACTTATGTTGTTTTTTTTTGTATAGATCACCCGAGATAACATAGCCTTACGAATTCAAAAGAAATAATTCATTGTACATTAACGACCTTAGCATTTGAATTACTTTCAAATTAGGAGAAGTTCTTGTAAATGGAAGTCATGATATTCTTAAGCACGTTCATTATCAAACAAGGAATTTATTGTTTTATACTTCATTTTTAGCATGAATTAGGATTACAAGTACTTTATTATTATGTGATATGACGTTGTTGGAAAAGATTGCATTGAACTACTTTTATTTGTATCCTACATTCATATGATTCATGCTTGTATTAAAAATAGAAAGTTGATAGTGATGCAGAATGTTCCATTAACTTTTATTCAACTACAATAGTACTAAGATTATATCTGGTATGAAATAGTTACATAATACCATTTGTTTCAGTCCTAGACAGTTATGAAATCAAAAAGAAAATGTGAGTCTATAAACGAATTTAGTCCACGTTTCACGATGGTCTGCTTTATCCGTTCATTCATAAGTTCGACAATTTGAGGAACTTATAAATCTTCAATAACAAGCAAAATTTTATTAATAAAAAGCAATTATTTATCGATTGTTTCATTGTTATGTTGTATGAAATATTTACATCACTTATAAATACTGAAAGCACTCAAGAAAAATTAGTTCTTGGTCAGTTTTATTTAAAATTTTGTGCAACTTTGAAAGTAATCAAGGCATCCATTCAAAACATATCATGAAGAAAAGGGCACAAGTACTCTGGAATTTTCATTGTGTATTTAAATCTATATCATACATAAAGCTTCGACTAAAACACGATCTGTATGTTGAAGAATTTGAATCGTTAGAGAATATGAATGAATGGAATGACATCAAATATAGGATAAAATATTAATTGTGACAAATGGATCAATCTGAAGAAGAAAACATATCTAATTATTAAATGGGTAGATTGAAGTATCATATCTAAGCATATGCGTATAGTATAACGACAAAACTAAAGATATAATTGAATTTGGTAGGAACTATATCTGTGTCTAACAAAGCACACATTGAATTACCAGAATGATAAGAACAAGGTGATAAAGAAACGCTCATTTTTCTTCGGCTGAAACTTGCAGTATGTTGTTTTATCTAGATGACACTTGAGATTGAAAACGTAGTCTGAAAAAAGAGACATCTGTTGGAAACCAAAGAGTGTCAGGTCTATATCTTTTAATGATGGATTTCTTAGGCTAAAACCAATCAGATATATGAAACAAAACAAAATATACAAAGCAGAAAAATACCAATATCTACAACAGAGGAGGAAACATGACGATTTTTAGTTTTTGTAGTTTTCTAGATTCATGCAAGTTTGCGAAAGTCTTATTGTGAATATGAATGAATAGAGTATCTGAACGTGTTCCTGGGAGTTTAAAAAAACTAGGAGAAACGAATTGCTAAGATAAGAAATGTTATAAATTGAAAACCAAATCAAGATAAACCTTTATGGCTGGCTACTAGAGGACTACTAGCAAAAACTCTTTTCTCGTGCCATTGAGCTTCTTTCAGTACGAGTATACCGGAAATGTGCCTACATAAAAGATAAACCTTGTTTGGTACATAATGGCTAAATGTTGCCTTTTGGTAACATCCAGTTGTAAGGGGTCAAGAATATTGGAAACGTCAGTTTTTATTGGCCTATGAAAGGCCAATATTTTGTTGTTGCTTTCAATCAGTTCTTTGATACTGAAGCGCACTTTTTCTTTCTGCCTGTCATTTTGCAAACTTGAACTGACAGATGCCTTGATTTATACTAAAACTACCTCAAATTATGCAAAAT